>CM019829.1:144990259-145430840 GCA_009763385.1 Coix lacryma-jobi var. lacryma-jobi | reverse complement strand
TTTTTTTTTTTTTTTGTCAACGTGGGTAACTTAGATAAGCCTTGCATAGCTGGTTTGTTGTAACTATAAGTTTTCGGCGCCTAAAGTGTCTTGTAATGTTAGATTCGGCCATTTAACAGAAGGCAGCTATGGGTTCCACTAGTATCACCATAGGTTACCTGAATTCTCCCATGCACATGCACACCTTGTTTTGAACCAGCTGCATACATTAGCATAGAACAATCTGCTAACGGACTATGTATTAGATAGCTCTTCAGTTTTTTAAGCAAAAACTGTTGGAATCTTGATGGTCTACAAAGTCACAACAGTTGGGCATAGCAGGTTATTGTATTATTCATTGTATTTGGAAAGAGAGGGGGGTGGGGGGTGAGGAAAGAGGAACCAAGAATACCATTGTAGGGGGACTTCCATTGTTGGAAAATGGGATGATGCCTTATTCTCGGTGGCACCATAAAAATGTTTAGTGAGGTGGTGGTGATAGGGGTTTTGGTAAAACAACTCTTGTGCGATTTTAGGCTTGCTGCTTTTCTACAAGCAAATGCAGTAGGCGGTGAGTTTGTGAAGAGTGATTGTCGAAAGTGATAAAGGCCTATTTATGTAGTTTCAGACTCTTTTTTTCTATTTGGTTGGTTTGTTACATCTGGGGACCACTGTTTACATTTGGGACCCTGTGGAAGTTACCCCATGAGCTGGGGTTTCTTCGGGCCTATCTACCAGGAGCCAAATGAAAATTCCTAAACTACCAAAGTGCTTGCTCTCTGTTATACATTGTTATTAGAATGACTTGGTCTGAATTGGAGGTTGGAGCCCTTATCCTCTGATCCAATTTTTGTTTAGCCCTCTTCCCCAGTATTTACTGAGCGAATAGTGGAATCTGCTCATCAGTTATTGATATCTGTTCTTTCAGTCCATTCTTCAATTGCTTTCTGAAGTCAGTTCCCTTATCTTTTATTCTTATTGTTTTGTAGGAGAAGTGCAACCTGGGCTGAGGTATAAATAATGCGGGAATGGAGTAGGACCAAAGTGATTTTGGTCTTAGCAGAGGTGCCAAGGTATATATGCATCCTGACTGAGTTATGGTGTTTTGTCAGACCTTTTCTTAGTGTGTCATGCAGATTTAATAATGACTTGAAATGTTCATTAGTAGTTCCAAGTCGCACTCCTGTTTTGGTAATATTTTTTTCACGTGCCATGTATTCTGTTGGCGACTGACTGCTTTTGTTAGTCTGAAGATATCTGTACCATATCTTTTCAAATTTTGACAGAAATGCCTGGAAAACTGCCCTTCATACTAGACCATGGATAATAATTACATTAGACACATATTCTGGTAGAGTAGAGTATCCTATTAGAAAGTTACTTTAAGGTACTTGGGAACAGCACGAACCATGCAGTCTGAAAGGCTGCAGTTCACTGCTCTCTTAGTGCATTACCCAGTGCATGTCAATATCTCCCTTTGTGACCCAGGATACCTGGTGCTGATCAAGGCTCTCTTCTTGAAAAAAATTGCACATGTTCCACCGTATTAAGGTACTGTTTGGTTACATTATGTAAACGTTAACGCAAACCGTAACGGAAGGCGCTGCAAATGGAAACAAATCAAACGATTACTGATTTTGTTTGGTTTCATACCGTAAACGTAATGGAAGTGAAAAACAACGAGATCGAGACCGAGAGGCGTGGGGACAGAGAGTTTCAGTCGAGCGGAGACGCGGGGGAAGGAGATGCACTCGAGACCTGAAGCGGCGGCGGCAGTATCGCAGATAATGCTCTGGGACGATCGGGATCGGGAGTGAATGGGCTGTAATTGGATTACAGGGTACCTGATACCGGAGCAGGTCCAACCAAACATCAATAGCGGTACCTGTTACCTTCTGTGATCCGATTACGTTACATTCCAGTGAACCAAACAGCTTGTAAATGAATGGGCCCTGCTTTACGTTTCCACTGATCCCTGCTGCCTGGGCTTCTGCACCTTTGGCTTCAGTATGCTACTGCAGCTGTGCTGGACTAGTGTATTCTCGTTTGTTCATCATTTCCTGCACAAAAGTACACTTTGATAGAAGGTGGCTGGGTATCTGAAGCTCCAAATTATCAAGCCTACGTAAGGGCTCGTGTTCTGTTCGTACCATATTTTAGGCTGACTAAACTGAACTGCCTATCTACCTTCCAAAGCTGAGTTGTGTTAGGTTGTTTTAAGATTTTAATTATTTTTTTTGCTCTTGTGGAGTTTGTCCTCCTGTGTTTGTAAGTTCCCCTGGATCTGCTACTGCTGTCAGTTGCCTGTCAGTTGTGTTAGTAGTGAATTATGGAAACCGTGTTATGCCTCTTGAGATTCTGATGCGCTCAGTTATGCAGCAGCTGCACTACTAGTTTACTCGCTGGTACCCACTTGCCTACTTGTCTTGTTCTTGTCTCCCATAGGAGGTAATGGTCCTGTTTGATAAGTATCTTGTTTGCGTCTTGTGGATATGTTCCTAATCTAATAATTATAAGTATAATTTGGTAAAACTCTAGACTCCATTCACCTCGCCCGGGCCACACGCGACCGCAAGGCGACCGCGGTGCTGAGCCGTACCGCCGCCGCCGGCCGGCGCCCCCCATGGCGCCCGCCCCCTGCAGGCGGCCGCATCCAATAGATCCAGTGCCCACATCGCCCTCCCTTTCCTCCCCTCCACGCTTTTGGGCCTTTGCCATCCTCCCTCGCAACCCCCCATCCAGCAATCCAGATCCAGTCGCAGTTTCTTCCCCGACCTCCGCCGTGCGCCATGGAGCGTGGTTCCCCTTCCCGGCGCTCTTGGGCAGACGAGATGGAGGAGGCCCTTGAGCTAGGCTCGCCCGGGCACCTGCTGGAGGTCCTCGGCCGCGGTCCTGAGGGACGGGTAGTCCTCAGTGACTCGGAGGACGATCTCGATTCGGAGGACGACGACGCACACTGCCTGCCCAAAACCGGTTCCGGTGTACAAGGGCAAGGGGGTGATGCCGGAGCCCTGCCACAAGCGCCATCGGGCCCGTCGCCACCACCATAGGCGACGGAAAGGCGCCCCCATTCTGTCATCTTGCAGGTGCGGGCTCCTCCCTCCCCCCCCCCCCCCCCTCTCGTGCATCCGGCTCGCGCGCGTGGCCCTCCCGACGCTGAAGGCTTCTTCGTGGTGCGGAGCCGGCGTTGTGGGCGCTCTCGTACGCCGCCGCGCTCCCCACGTCTTGTCCCCAAGGAACTTCAAGGTCGCTGCCCATCCGCCGCGCCGCCTCAATGCCGCTGTCCGACAGCCGGTCAATCTGTCCCGCTTCTGGCGATGTGCTTTAGGTGCGGCGTTACGGACCATCTGGCGGCCCTCTGCCCCAACCCAACCACTAGCACGCCGCGCAGGGTAGTAGTTTATTACTAGTTGTTAATCTCTAAACCATAGTGCCGTGTTATTCAATACTGACATGTAGTGTAATACTCCCTCTATTCCAAATTATATGACTTTCTGTCATCTCTAGATACATAACTTTTGTTATGCACTTGGATCTAAACTGTCTAGATACATAGCAAAAGCAATGTATCCAGAAAAGCCAAAACACCATAATTTTGGACGGAGGGAGTATTTAATGTAAGCCAACTCATTGGTTAGTTATTATTGTATTATTGGAGAGAATGAGTTTGAAAGTGATCCACCCACAACCATGGCTTTTTTTTATTCTTTTGTAGGTCAGACACTCAGACTACTGATTAAGCTCATTACTTAAGCTATTCTGGTTATTCTTATATCTATACTATAGTACATGTTATTTGGTATTGGCATATTGTTACATCCATTTTTTTTCAAGAATGGGCATGTAGTAGTTTACTAGTTACTAATATCTAAACCAACCCACATTAGTTTTTACTGTTCTGGTTATTCTTCATTGACCATACTACAATGTTATTCAGTATTGCTATACTTCTATGTCTTTTTCAGAATGGACATGTAGTTTAATACTTCCTCGATTCCAAATTATAGGACGTTCTGTCATTTCTAGATGACTTTTGTTTATGCACTTAGATATATACATCGTGTCTATCTAGATACATAACAAAAAGCAATGTACTCCCTCCGTATACGAAAGGAAGTCGTTTTGGACAAGGTTTTGGTCAAACATTGGGAATATAAATCATGAATAACTTTTGAGTTATTGGGTTTTAAAATATAAAAGCTATATGAATAGATTTGTATTGACAAATTTTTCATAAAAATATACATATATCATTTTTCAATAAATATTTTTTTATAAAAACAAGGAGTCAAGTTATACTTTGGAGACCGTGTCATTGTCCAAACGACTTCTTTTTCCTGTACGGAGGGAGTATGTATCTAGAAAAGCTAAAATGTCTTATAATTTGGAACGGGTGGTTTACTTATTAAACAAACTCATATTGGTTAGTTATTGTATTACTGTTCTTATACTCATTTTTGAGAGAATGGACACAGTTTGCTAGAGCGATCCACCCACAATAATGACTGCTTTTATTTATTTATTTTAGGTCAGACCACTGATTAAGCTCATTAAGCTAGCTGCATAGTTGAAATGAATTTTATTATTTATATTTATATCTGATATCTGAATTGGGCCGTTATATGGAATTATTGACATTCTTTTTATATTTTTTTATATTGCAGCCGACCGACCTTGAATTTGTGGAAGTGAAAGAGAGAAACATCATGGGTGCATCCGGGAAAGGATTACAACTTTTTAGTGTGAAGGCCGTGATGGAAGACATACAATGTTTTTTGCTGAAGTGCATCATAAACTCAGAGATGAGAGAGATGTTTATGTCTGTAAGCCTTTGGGGGAGGATTCAATAAAGAATGATAAGGTATATCTTCACATTAATTTTCCTTAATTTTTTATGCAAATATACACTGTGATCTAACATGTAGGTTATTATTATTTTTTTCATTTGCTAACACACTTGTCTTTTTTTTTTTCTTCTATAAGCTCGCTGCAAACCTTGTTCTTGTCGAGCAAAAGATCTTGTACATCCAAGTTGTGGCACCTTATTAGGTGGGCACATGAATTATGTTTTACCCGAGAGTGATGAGGACGAGCCTGATTGGGATTGGATGTAGTGAGAAGTTTTTGTTGCTCGCTTCTGTCAGAGAAGTACTCCATTCGTTTTAAATTATAAGATGTTTTGGATTTTCTAGATAAGTTAATTTTTTTGTAAGTTAATTCATTCACTCGTGACGAGAGAGATGAGAGAGAGAGGGGACAATTTTTACTGCGTTTATGCAAGAAGTGTCAAAGGGACAGCAGGGCCGGTCCGAGTGGTGCGGCGCCGGACAGGGAGTACACCAGATAAGAGTGGTGCCGGTGCGGTGGAGCCTCCCCGGGAAGACGAAGCCAACCTATGCACATCGTCATGCGCGACGACGACGACGAGCCGCCGGAGCCCGGGGCCGACGAGACGAGAAGACGCCTCCCCCGAGAGGAGATGGATTCAGTTCATTGCTTGTCGTCGTCGTCTTCTAGCTGATGTCGATGACCACCATGACGACTATGGGTGTAGTTTCGATCGGCAAGGGAACGACGAAAACGAAACAACGTACACCGCACATGGACAAGGAGTTGCCTTGCTTTGTCATCATCGTCGTCGTTATCTGATGATAAGTCAGCGTAGCTAGCGTAGTAGCTGCCGTAGCATTCCTGCCCTTCATTCCGTAGCACGTTCGTACAGCATCATAATTTGATTCTTTTTTTGTTCATTCATTGATCTAAAAATTCCATTCCAAGTCAACGAAGGCCACCTTGTGCAGTGTCATCATCTCTTCTTTCCGGCCACACATGACACATACAACCGCATTGTTGGCAGTACATGCCAACTTGCATTGCCTCCCCATCCGTTTGTCTTTCAATTATTAATCATTTAATCGTGACTAGGAAGTAAACTCAAAGTCAAATTAAAGACGTATGGAAGCAATTGGATATATGTACAATACCAAAAAATGAAACAGTACAAGTAAAGAAAAGCTTGTAGTGATGAATGGTCTTAGGCTAAATAAATATTTTATACAAATTATTATTTTTTCTATGAAGTGACTAAATGTAAATATAATTCCAAACAAAGGAAACTAGAGTTATATTCTTTTAGACTGAGAAATGGATAACCCCGAATCAAATACAGTAAATACTATGACATGGCACGTTGTAGTTTTTGTGAACAAGACATGAGAGGATACCAGTGTAGGAGTCATTTGGTACAACTTCACGTGTTGTCGAGCCAAATGGTCCCCCGCGCACTCCGCTTTGTTGGTGAAGATGTGGGAAACCTGCTCAAAGAAGCATGGAGAAAGAGTGGGAGCCAGAAGAATATGGCTTTGTCAAGCTCCCTAGGTCAACCACTTGGTCATGACGCAAGGCTTGTCGGTGTGGGAGACGGTGGCACAGAGACGAAGCGGGGCAACGATATTACGAAGGTTCGGCTAATGGTTTCTACAGCTGATGTTGTTATTTCTTGTGAGAAAAAACATCGTATCATAGTTGATAAGCTGAATTGATAAGTTTAAAACTTTAAACGAACAGGATGAAGTCGAGGTGCTTGCGTGTGTGTGTGTGGGTGGGTGGGGGGGGGGGGGGGGGGGGACAACATGCCAGCACCAAGATACCGCCACGATGAGGAGAGCATAGGCAAAGAAAAGGTGGCACACCAACATAAGGAGAAGAGGGTGACGCTAAGAGGGGTGGACTAGAGGGTGCACTACTACAGAAATAGGCCTTTAGCCCCGGTTGGGAAGGGGCTTTAGCCCCGGTTTTCCCAACCGGGACTAAAGGTGAGAGCCTTTAGCCCCGGGTGCTCTGAACCGGGGCTAAAGGCTTCCACGAGAAAAAATAAATGTGCGTTTGTGAGACTCGAACTCAACACCTCTCGCCTCAGGCACGCTTACCAACTGAGGTACACAACCCACGTGATGTAGTTCTGGATGTTTTCCTTTTGAATCCACCCGGGAAGGACCTTTAGCCCCGGTAGCCCCGGTTGGTGTTACCAACCGGGACTAAAGGTTGGGGGACCTTTAGTCCGGGTTAGTAATACCAACAACCAGGACTAAAAGTCTTTAGTCCCGGACGCAATTTTTTGCTGAGACTAAAGCTCAATTGATAGATCGTCCAAAGACCTATTCTGTTGTAGTGGTGGCAGAGAAGATAGATGTCGTGACGAGGACCAGAAAGAAGATAATTACTGAAAATAAATAAAGAAAGCAAAAAAAATTATGAATATGATATATCATCTTTTTTGTTAATCCTAAAAAGCTGTTCAGCTTAATATTTTACTAAAATAGATTAAGCTGCACTAGTATAGTTAATTAGGTTAGGTAGCTACAGAAAAAAGAATGCTCTACCGCGCGGCTGTCCTAAACTAAACGGACCCTAAGCTGCAAGCGGAGCAGGTGCTCGTGCACCGGGCAGAGCCTTCCCAGAAAGATACAGATAACCAGGAAGATGACAAGCAATTGTAGATGAGAGTGGAGTGCTTATCAGGGTGAGGTGAGTACTGGACTGCACAGGACAAGCTATCAGCTACTCTCTCCGTCCCATTGAAAGTGTCGTCCGGGAAGCGTGTTTGTGAGGGGGGCACGGTTTTCTAACGACACTTTCAATGGGACGGAGGGAGTATCAGCTATCATGTAGCGGTGGTCGTCAGTGGACACAACCAGCGACCGAACCGGGCAAAGTGGTCCAGTCCACCCCGTGCGTCCCTTCGTCCTTTTTAGGTACGGCACTCCGCGCACCTACACCCGCACCCGCACCAATCTCAGCTAGACAGCTATAGTTTTTTTTTTCAAACAACAAGCTACAATTTTTTCTTTTGGATTCTACTCGCTCCGTCCCTATAATACGGTCGTTTTAGAGTCATGTACCAATATAAAAGCTAAAACTAGGTGTTAGACGACATGATAAGGTTGAGCAGCCAATGGGAGGGGCGACGGGACAAGGCTGAACAGCCTGCAGGCCTAGAATAGTTGTTGACCTATATACAGTTGCCTAAACGACGTTTATTTCGGGACAGTCTATCCGCGCTAGAACGACTGTCTTTTAGGGACAGAGGGAGTACGTTTTTATGCTTTGTGGTTCTGAAGTGATTACTTCGGTTTATTTGTTTGCAGTTCTGAACTGATGATCATCCACCAATTAATATTTTCTTCGAGTCATCTTGACTTTTCTAGATACGTGTATAATATCTCGCTGTATAACAAAGCCTACATGCATTGAAAAGCCAAAACAACTTGACAATTCGGAACTAATTAAAGGAGTAGATTAGAGAAGGTTAGATTGTATTTTTTCCTTCCTTCGCGGTCTTTTTCATGATTTATCAAATACTCGTGTAAGGTTCATATATATAGCATACATCACCCTATCATCCTTTTAGTTCCCGACAATAAGTTTATAATATGAAAAGGACTGAAATAGACATAGTCTAAATTGATAAGGTGAAAAGAAGGATAAACCAACGTCATATATAAGGTAATTAGGTATATATTTGCATGGAAACACATTTTTGGTAAATATGATGCTCAACCCATAGAATGGCCCAAAGGTCACATAGGCCATCTCCATCTCTATGGAAAATGGAACCATCTCTAGTTAGGTCTCCAATTGACAAATACCTAACATTCTTTTTCCATGTCCACATCCTCTTCGACAATTAGTTGTCCCAATTATGAATATATTGGTATATGGCCTTTTTACACACTGATGTGCTAATATTTTTTGCTCCTCAAAGTATAGTATATAACAAGAGCGACATATTACCAATACTATTTACTTTAGACAACTCATTGAAGCTTATTTTTGTATAGTATACAACAAAATGATCATTGAAGATAGGGCTACATCAAGACTTAGCTTTACTAGATTTATAGTCCATTTATTTATGTTTTTTTGAAGTTTTTTTAGTGTTGTACAAAATAGTCATAAAAATGCAGAACCGACAAATGCATCATTGTATTGTTAAAAGAAGAAGTATATTATGGCCTGACATATTGTAAGGATGCCCATTGGCCCATTGAAAGGTCCTAATTGGCTAGAGGGGGGGGGGGAGAATAGCCTAATTTAAAATTCTACAAAGCACTAGAGCAATTTGTTAGATAATAACAAAGCGATAAATGCGGTTGCTCTAGCTCTATGTCAAATGCAAGCCACCTATTTTCAAGTCTAGTTAATTATGATCTCTAGGGCACACAAGGACTAAGTCACTACTTTACTAAACTAGTGAGCTACACAAGAGAGCTAGCAAAACTAAACTAGCTATATTAGCAAGGCTACTACTATTATTAACAAGGGAAACAAGTTACTCTATAACAAGTATGAACAAAGGAATACAAGAGAGTGGTAGTGTGATTTTACCGAACCGGGCAAGTGAAGATAATTGATATCACAATGGAATGCCAATCACCAAGGGACACAATATGAACACGAGATTTATCCCCGAGGTTCACGTGCTTGCCGGCACGCTACGTCCTCGTTGTGTCGACCAAGGCTTCGTGGTTCGGTGGCTTATCGGTATCACACACCGAGCTCTCCACAAGAGCGCCACAAGAACCTACCCAAGCAATGGTAACTCAATGACACGCGCAATTTACTAGGAGTTACCTTTGGCTCTTCGCCGGGGAGGTACAAGCCCATCACAAAGTCGTTGGGATGGCCACGAACAATCACCAACTCGTGCCGATCCTCCTCTGCTGCCACCAAGCCGTCTAGGCACCGGCAAGTGCCAAGAGTAAAAAGAAATCCGCAGCAGCAACAATCACCAAGATGCCTCTAGAATGCAAGAACACAATGCAAGCTCTTGGTTTCACTCGATCTCACTTGGATTAGCACTAACAATCAAAGAGATCGGAGGGAGGGATTAGATCTTGCTCAAGAGGATGTTCAAGAGGTTAGAAAGTCAAGAGAGAACCCCCACTAGCCGGCCACGACCTATATATAGGGAGGAGAGGACGGCAGCTCGACCTCCACCTTTCTGCGCTTGGTCGGTAGTACCGACACCTCCTGGGCGGTACTACCGGCTTAGTCAAACTAGCCGTTTACTCACAACCCGCTGAAAAAGGCGAAGCACCGACTCTTGGTCGGTACCTCCGAGGTCGGTAGTACCGGCCCTATGGCGGTACCACCGACAGGCTAAACTGGGGACTTGCACAGAGATTTCCCAGACAACTTCCTGACCTCGGTACTTCGAGGGCGGTAGTACCGACATAATGGCGGTACTACCGCCAGGCCAAAACTGGCTGCTTCCAGAGAGTTCTGCGGAAAAACAAGCTACTACCGACCTTGCATCGGTACCACCGCGGGCGGTAGTACCGAGGTAATGGCGGTACTACCGCTAGGCCATTTTCAAAACCTACAGAGAGCACTGCAAAACGCCCCATGGCCACGGTACCACCGACCATCCGGTCGGTACCACCGCCGACGGTAGTACCGAGGTAATAGCGGTACCACCGCCAGGCCAAAAACGCTTCGGTACAGAGAGGTCTGCACGCTGCATCCTTGGGCGGTACCACCGACAACCCAGGGTCGGTACCACCGACAACACACAGAAAACTCCATTTTCATCTCTGAGTTGATCCAAAACTAATCCAACAACTTCTCCTTTGCAAATGTGCTAACACCAACAAGAGTACAACATCATGTGCATGTGTGTTAGCATTTTCAAAACATTTTCAAAGGATTTATCGCCTCATTTTAGTTATGACATATGCAAATGCAACTAGAGGCAACTTGATAACCATATACTATGAATTCTCCTCTTGATAGTACGGCTATCTATCCTAAATACACTCACACCCTCTATGGTGTCTTGAGTGCCAAAAACAAAAGAGCCTATTGGTTATACCTTTGCCTTGAGCTCTTTTATTTTCCTCTTTCTTCTTTTCTTCTAGTGAAGATATGGACCATCTTACGACCAATCACTTGATCATTGCATCACATATCCATCATCATGCTTCACTTGAGCCATGGACCACCTTTGCTAATCAAGCACTTAATGACAAAGGTTAGTCCAATGGGTTTCATCAATTATCCAAAACCAAACTTGGGCTTTCACCCATTTATTTCAACTAATAATGAAAGAAAACAAACTATCTATGCACGCTCTCCCTCCACCTCACCACTTGACAAACCATCGACTTTGTCTAGTATGTTAGATGCTAGTAATGTAACAACAAGAAGTGAAGGTTGATCCCGTTGCCAACTATCGGTCATCACTGCTCGCCACCATTAAAGCCCCTCCCGACAATGAGGACCCTATGCTTGCCCCTTTACTGAACCCCTCTCGCGCCTCCTCTCTAAAATCGAATCCCTAACATGCTTTTCTCCTCTCTAAATCCAGTTGAAGCATAGTAGAGGATTGCCCAGTGACTGATGAACTTCTTCCCCCACCAAATCCCAGTGCCAATAATACTGTAGCAATCCTGCTTGATGGCTTCAGTGTGGCGTGTTCCCATGTATGTACCCTAGCTCCTTATTTGATATGTAGATGGAATGACTTGGCGTGTAGATGTAGACATACTTAGCGGCAAAATAGCTAAATTGATGTGTGTTTATTGCAATTATTGGTGATGCATTGTGGAACCGTTGAATTATAAAGAGGGATCGAGACATGGCGAGTTAGTTAAATTTGAGATTTACTTTGCTATTTATTACTTGCTTACCAAATTGTGTGGTAGGTTTTCTTACCGATTATTAAATAAATTTGAGTTAAATATACTGACGACCCTTAAATTTATGATGTTGTGCCACTTAGGTCTACAAGCTCTCAAAACTGAAATCGGACCCCATAAACTTGTTAAGTAGAGCATCATAGGTCCATACCATTCGAGCGGTGCGGACTAGAATAAGTTCTTTTCTTCCAAAACCCCACGACATATATCCAATAAAAAATCTTATGTTTGCAAACGAACATAATGGCAATATTTATTTACAGTTGCAACTCCTGCCACATGTTTTAGAACGCCACTAGAATTATTTTTTTTATCTCTTGGTAGGCATGCTTGTGAGAACGGTTCAAAAGTGATGGCTATTTGCAGATGTTCATGTGCTTCTTAATACCCCTGGTGTTAGTTGTAATCGTGGGCGCTAAGTGGTGTCCGTACAGTGCATGAAAAAACCACGTGCACGACGGGGCCCACACAAGACGACGGAAGGGAGGGAGGATGCGCTGTTCGCTGACGCAGACACACTACACACCACGGAACGGAACAGGACGGGAAAGGAAAGCCGTCCCCAGAGAGCACGGGACCGGTCAGCAAAAAAACCACTCGTCGCGAGATGCCAAAGTGGAGGAGGAGTGGGGCCACATGTCTGTGTCATGGGTGCACCAAGTACCTGGTACGCCTAGCTAGCTCCGACGTTACGTACCGGTCCGCACCACCAGATGTACGATCTGCAGTCCTTGTTGTCCTCCTCCGGGGGCACTTCCCACCTGGCTCACTTCCCACGCTTTTCCCATTCTGCCCCCGACGAGTACACCCGCGGTACCGTACCTTCCGTGTCCAACCGGACTCCATACGGCCTAAAGCTGGACTAACGAGCCAGCTCGGCTCGGCTCGGCTCGGCTCGGCTCGGCTCGGTCTGACTCGTTTGGCGGCTCGTTATCCTAACGAGCCAGAAGGCCAGCTCGTCTCGGCTCGTTTGGAAGCTCGAGCTGGCTCGTTTGGCTCGCGAGCCTGATAATAAATAAACTCTCCATAGGTTATAAAAATCATAATAATGCCAACTTCCATATGTACATACCATTAGCATCATCCCAACGTACCATTACCATACTGTATGTCCATCTAGGCATACAATAACAAGGATTCAAGGGCACAAAGCACTGAGACGTTCATAGCAAACTTACAACCATACAAAATAAAGTTCTAGGGCAAATACTAAAAGACAGGCAGACAACACACAACAGCAATTGCACTAGCTCGTTTGGCTCGCGAAGTGGCTCGTTAAGACACGAGCTAAACTTCTTGCTCAGCTCGTACGAAAAATTAAACGAGCCGAGCCGAGCCGAGCCACTATCGATCCGAGTCGAGCGAGCTACCGAGTTGCGAGCTTTTGGTCCAGTTTTAATACGGCCCGCCGACTTTACCGTCGTACCCCTGACGCCGACCTTCTTTCTTCAGCTGTAGCCTGGAGCGTAGGGGCAGATACGGAAAACACAGGCACAGCCTGCGTGTTCCCCAGTACGACACGCGCCAGGGGCAGTCTCGTCACCGCGTCTGGTTAGTTAGTTGTTCTTGTTGCCCACATCCAGCGCCGGCGGCCGCCCCATTTTCCCTCTTCCCTGCAAAGTGCAACCACCGCCGGATCAAGAAGCAGAGTCCAAGACCGCCGCCGCCGCCGCCGCCGCCGTCCGCCGTCCGCCGGGCCTAGAAGCCACGAACCGAGACCAGCCGCCCATCCCCCCTCCCTCCCTCCCTCCCACCATGGCCGCGGCGGCATCCCAGCACCAGCAGCACAGGCACCCCAAGCGCCGCCGCCCCCCGCCTCGCGCTCTCCTTCTCCCTCTCCCTCTCCCTCTCCCCCACGCCCACCCCCGCCGCGCAGCCGCTGGACTCGCTGCCGGACGAGCTGCTCTTCCTGGTCCTGGACGGGTGGCGCAGGCCGACCCGCGGGCGCTCAAGTCCTTCGCGCTAGCCTCCCGCGCCTGCCACGCCGCGGAGTCCAGGCACCGCCGGACGCTGCGCCCGCTGCGCGCGGACCTGCTGCCCGCCGCGCTGGCGCGGTACCCGTGCGCCACCCGCCTCGACCTCGCCCTCTGCGCGCGCGTCCCCGACGCCGCCCTCGCCTCCGGGGCCGGGTACTGCTCCGCCTCCTCCTCCGCGCTCCGTGCCGTCGACCTCTCCCGCTCCCGCGGGTACGGCGCCGCGGGCGTGGCCGCGCTCGCCGCGTCGTGCCGGGCCTCGCCGACCTCGACCTCTCCAACGGGGTCGGCCTCGGGGACGCCGCGGCCGCCGAGGTGGCGCGGGCGAGGGCGCTCCTGAGGCTCTCGCTTGCGCGCTGGAAGCCGCTCACCGACATGGGGCTCGGCTGCGTCGCCGTTGGGTGCGTGGAGCTCAGGGAGCTCTCGCTCAAGTGGTGCCTTGGGGTCTCGGATCTCGGGATCCAGCTCCTCTCCCTCAAGTGCAGGAAGCTCACCAGCCTCGATCTCTCCTACACCATGGTGAGGAGCGCTGCGGGTTTCTTGGTTGCTCTGTTTGTTTCTTGGAACAAAGGCGATGAATGGATGATTCTGTCGTCTCTGTTTCCTTTTATTAGTACGTTTCTTGTCTTGTTTTGTTTGATCTCAAGGCACATAAGGTCCCCTCTTTAATTCACCGGAGCAAAATGGGCTTCAGTTATTAATCCTTAAATCTGCTACCTTCATCAGTTAGTAGTAGTACATCATTTGCTCAATCTAATTTATTCAGTTAATGCTTAGGGCATTGGACCACTTCAGTGTATAGGGACTTATAGGTAGTATAGTATTCTTGATCTGCAGACGTTCTTATCTATGAACATGCCAAATCATCTTTGCAACAATGGATCAGCAGAGCAGTCCTAGTAGCCAACTCTAGTTTCTCTTGCAGCTTTGTGCCTAGTGCCTACCGACCCACTTATCATATCATGCTGGAGTAAAAATAAAATCGACACTTATCTTGTCTTGCAGATCACAAAGGATAGCTTTCCTGCCGTCATGAAGCTACCCAACCTTCAAGAGCTGAGAATGGTGGGGTGTATTGGAATTGATGATGATGCTCTTGGCAGTCTTGAGAAAGAATGCAGTAAATCGCTACAGGTGAGATACTCATGGTAATTTACCGTTTTTGTTGATTTATACTTGTTACTAGCAATCACACGTCACCTTCATTTGAAACAATATGGTAGTATTTTCTGCTTGATCTTACACTGTTAGGTTCTGAATTCTGCTGATACCTTGAATGAACTAATCACTTCAGTTCTAAAAATATATATTTGAAACTCACAAAAGAAAGTGTTTGATAGTAGCACAAAGCTCTGCTTATTACTGAACTCTCATGCTTGCACTGTTGCAGGTGCTTGATCTGTCCCAGTGTCATAATATCACTGATGTGGGAGTTTCATCCATACTGAAGTCGGTACCCAATCTATTGGAACTGGATCTTTCATACTGCTTTCCTGTAAGGAGCCAACTATCTAGTCGTATTATTGCATCACCTGGGCATAACTTGAGCCCTCACAGCTTAACTTACATCCTTCATGTATCAGGTTACTCCTTCTATGGTGAGAAGCTTCCAGAAGATTCCTAAGCTGCGGACCCTGAAGCTGGAAGGCTGCAAATTCATGGCTGATGGACTTAAATCCATTGGAACGTCTTGTGTTTCTTTAAGGGAGTTAAGCTTGAGCAAGTGCTGTGGAGTGATGGATACAGAATTCTCTTTTGCCGTGTCAAGACTAAAGAACCTGCTGAAGCTGGACATTACTTGTTGTCGCAATATCACTGATGTTTCACTAGTGGCCATAACTAGTTCATGCACTTCCCTCACCTCTCTGAGGATGGAGTCTTGTAGCCGTGTTTCCAGTGTAGCACTCCAACTGATTGGGAAGCACTGTTCTCACTTGGAAGAGTTGGACCTTACTGACAGTGATTTGGATGACGAAGGTACTTACTGAACTGGTTACTGAATTATTCTTTGCCAAATGGACATAAAGTTGACTTTGAATATTTTTCTGTGCAGGATTGAAAGCTCTTTCCAGATGCAGCGGACTTTCAAGTCTAAAAATTGGCATTTGCTTGAAGATAAGTGATGAAGGTCTTACTCACATTGGAAGGTGTTGCCCAAAACTCCGCGACATTGATCTGTACAGGTCATTATTAGACATGCTTTGTGGTTTTCTTTGTTTGGTTCTTTGTCAGTAAACTAACTTATATTTTCTGTTTCAGGTGTGGAGGTCTTAGTAATGATGGAATTATTCAAATTGCGCAGGGTTGTCCGATGCTAGAATCTATCAATCTATCCTACTGTACAGAAATAACAGACCGCTCACTGATTTCACTCTCAAAATGCGCAAAGCTGAATACTCTGGAGATTCGTGGCTGCCCCAGGGTTTCATCCATTGGGCTCTCAGAAATAGCGATGGGGTGCAGGCTACTTTCCAAGCTTGATATTAAGAAATGCTTTGAGATTAATGATGTTGGAATGCTCTACCTTTCCCAGTTCTCTCATAGCCTCCGTCAGGTATTATCCTTTTCTCCTGTAACTGTAACTGGAATCTGATGGTACCATGTATGTTCCGCAGTTGTGCTAATACCATCTACGTCTCATCACAGATAAATTTGTCGTATTGTTCGGTCACCGATATCGGGCTTCTATCCCTTTCTAGCATATCCGGCTTGCAGAACATGACCATCATACATTTAGCGGGTATAACACCTAATGGCTTGACAGCTACTCTTATGGTTTGTGGTTGTATGACGAAAGTGAAGCTTCACGAGGCATTCAAATCCATGATGCCTCCTCATATGATAAAAAATGTCGAGGCACGGGGGTGTGTTTTCCAGTGGATCGATAAACCATTCAAGGTATTCTACTGTTCCTCTGGTTGCTTGCTTGACACAGTGTTAAACCCGTGTTCACCAACTTGTTTAGGCGTCTTGCTTGATTTGCTACTCGAGAACACTACATACTATTTGCTTCAGAAAAATTGTGGTTCTATTAAGCTATGTTTGTGCTGTCAGATCTAAATGCAATATTGTTACTTTTTTGCTTTCAAGATTTCGTCTATGCTTCAAAACACGCAACTCAGGATTTGCATATGGATGGTGTTAAAAAAAATGCCTAAGAGCATAGCTCAGTTGTCTTATATCTGTTGACTGTGAAGTGGATTTGTTCTTACTAGAATTAAAAGCCTGCAAAAGTTAAAAAATGTCTAATAACAGGTGTGGCCTCGTGCAGGTTGAGGTGGAACCTTGTGACGTATGGAAGCAACAGTCCCAAGATGTGCTTGTACGATGAGAAGACCTGAAGCGTAGCTATCGTGGAAAGCAGGGCAATTGCATCTTGTGGATAGATGGGTTTGTTGACTGGCATCCAGAATTGGTGTCTGAAAGAACGAGGTCAAAGTTTTGTACTGTTGTAATCTGTGGGGTACCATGGCGATACCGACTTGGATCAAAAGTATATAGATCTTGATGTTGAATACTAGAAGGGAGATCAATCAGAAGTATAGATCTTGATGCTGTATACTAGATGGGTAGATCAAATCCCAGTACTAGTCTCACCTTTGTTAGGTGAGGTGAACATGCCTGGGGAGTACGTTTACATTTCTGTGGAGCACAGTCAGGAAGTTGCGGTATATAGAATATTATCATGTAAGATGAAGGAATGATATTGGCATGGAGGAGATGGTTTTGGTTGATAAGAAAATGGTTTTGGAATTTAGCGACATAGATAGATATGCGTCCTGTTCACTTGAACTTATTAGCCTGGCTTATCAGTCATGGTACAATGTTTCTCTCACCATAGGCCGCCTTATCATCCGCAGGAACCATCAGCCATGGCCTGTGTTTATTGGCTGTTGCATTTATGTTTGTGATGTGTTTATTGGCTGTTGCATTTATGTTTGTGATTTGCTGAAATGAAGTGGCTTGCATTGCATTGCATTGCATCTGTGGCCTGTTCTGGATGCGAGAGGAGAATGAAGGATACCGGTGATATCTGCCTGTTGCACTTGCATGTGCCTGGCTCGAGTGAAGTGGCTTTGCCGGTTGCATACGCTATACAGGATCTGGTTGGCCGTATCAATGGATCATGGCCCTTATCGATTCTTCACAATCCAACTTAGCCCTTTCCAATATCGATTCTTCACAATCCAATTTAGCTCTTTCCAATTTTAGTTCAAAATTTGCTAGGCTAATTTAGAGGGCGTTTACCACCGCTCTCTCAAACAGACTAGTAGTCGTAGACGGAGACGCATGAGCATGATCCTTAAAAGTTTGCGGGTGCTCGAGTTTGTCGAAGTCCGATACGATGTGAGTCAGTGTTGGACGGGATCATGGATGGAACTCATAAGCACAGAAGAATGCTACTCCCTCCGTGTCTTTTTAGATGTCACCAGGAAAACGTGTTTGTGAGGAAAACACGGTGTTCTATTTTGAGCCGGAGGGAGTACGTAGAAGCAGACAGGAATGCCAGGGAGAAGAGGGTGAGGCAGCTAGCGTTGCAATTGGCCAATTGCAATGGACCGGTAAAGAGGCAGGCGGGGAAGAAGCCGGTGGCGGGAGCAGGAGCGAGGCGACATGGGCGCAGGCATCACTCACGTTGGCGCGGCCTCAGTTGCCATTGCCGTTGTGCCAACCACAACCACGGGAGGGTAGCTGGCCGATGCTCCTGAGAGTCCGTCAGGTGATCCCTTCACCCCTTGTCTTGTCCCTCCCTCCCTCCAATGCATGGCATCTCCATCTGCTGTTGCTGTCGGCGATCGGCGTTGCGTCGCCCCTCCGGCCTCCGCCATGGCTTGATGATGGCTCGCCGTATGTACGTTGCGCGCCCAGGGCAGAGCGCAGCAGCTGCCGCTGCTTCATTGCGCGAGCCCTTTTCCTTCTCCTGATGAATATGCTGAAGCTGGAGCAGGGCCGGGTGCAAATAGCCTTGCTAGTTTGTTTGTTTGTCCGTCCCGTAGATTGTAGAAGCAGAGAAGAAGCTCCAAGCCCTGTACTGTATCGCCGTCATACCCTGCCTGCCCTACCGGGCTACCGGCTACCGCTACCGCTAGTGGGCCCTGCCGCCATTAATGCCACCCCACCGCACCTACGAACCACCAACCAATGAACCTACTCCCTCCGTCCCTAAATAAGTGTCGTCGTTGGTGTACGTGCCACGTGTTTGACTCAATTTGTAGAAAATATGTGCAATATTTATATCTCTAAATAATTTTTGTTAAAAAACTAGATATAAAGATCTTTCCGATGATACTAATTACTTACCATAAATATTAATATATTTTAATATATAATTGCCGGCAACTTTTTCTCGGGAAGCGAGAACGACACTTGTTTAGGGACGGAGGAAGTATAACATAAATTTAACCCACCACAGCTCCTTCTCCTACTTGGCAATCCAGGAAGAGGAGAGGACGAGCGAGCACCGAGCAGAGAGCATAAGCAACAATGGGGATCTGCTGCAGCAAGGCGGCGGCGACGGCGGCGGCAGGGGAGCTGGACGACGACGACGAGGGCTTGGGATTCCCATGGATGCACGACGACGTGTTCCACAGCCACCTCTGGGCCACCGCCGGCGTCTCCCTGCACACCAAGCAGGGGTGGAAGGGCGCCAACCAGGACGCCATGACCGTCTGCCAGGTGCACGTGCACCACCTCTCTTCTCTGCTTGCACCTTCACCTTTGGGTGCAACCCGAGTCGGTCGGTACATGTCTTCTTTGCTGGTTGCTGCAACTGGAAACTCTGCAAGCCTGAAAACGCACCTCCATTAACTCTTATATATATACTCACCTACTCACCTATATGTAGTTTGTCACCGGTCTACTAAAAGCATGAAAGCTGTATTAGATAAATCTGTTATATTTGTAAAGTATATGGTGGGCCTCAGGTTGTTGCCATAGTTAGGATAGCCAAAGATAGGAACCGTGTAATCTTTGATCACGACAACAACCTGGAAGGAAACTCTCCCTCTCTCTGTTAGTTACACTAGGATGTTTCTTTCTCTGTAAGCCACACCGGGGGCTATTCCTGGACTATATTAACATGCAGGCGGCATGAGACAAAGTGCACGCTTCAAGCCCTCTAATAATCTTTCATGCTATCAAAGCCTACACTTAGATCCAATCCAATCAAACCCCCACCATGTCAACATCCTGTTCCACCGTCACCATCAATCCCCTGGCCGACCAAGGGGTCTCTGAGAAGCTGACGAAGACCAACTTCGCGCTATGGCGCATGCAAGTTCTCGCAGCCGTGAGGGGCGCGCGCCTGGAGGGTTTCCTCACAGGTGCAGCAAAGGCCCCCACAACCATGATCAAGGGGACGAAGGATGGCAAAGAAGTGGAGGCCTTCAATCCCGCCTATGAAGAATGGGTTGCTACGGATCAACAGGTCCTAGGGTATTTAATTTCAAATATGTCAAGTTCTATTCAGTCTCAGCTAACCGACTGCAAGATTGCTGCTGAAACATGGGGAGCTGTCGAGGGGATGTTCTCCTCGATGACTCGAGCGCGCGCCGTCAACACCAGAATTGCACTCGCAACGATGAAGAAGGGCAACCTCTCCATGGCCGAATACGTCGGCAAGATGCGGTCTCTCGCTGATGAGATCACATCTACTGGGAAGACCGTCGACGACGACGAACTGATCTCCTACATCCTCGCCGGGCTCGACTACGACTACATCCCGATCGTCACGTCCCTCACCTCCAGGATCGAACCGCTCAGCGTGGGAGAGGCGTACTCCCAGCTGCTTGCATTCGAGCAGCGGATGGATCTGCTACAACCTGACGGGCGTTCCTCCGTCAATTCGGCCAGTAGGGGGCGCGACACATTGCGAGGACGCGGTGGTGGAGGGCGCTCGCGCGGCGGGTCTTCTAGTCGCGGGCGTGGGCGCTCCGGCAGGCCACCTCGTCAACAACATGGCGCCCCTAACAACAACACACGTGGGCCGGACAACAGGCCTAGGTGTCAGGTTTTGAAAGGTCCGAATGGCTAGAGGCCTAAGTTTCTAAAGGTTCGATCTCTCCTTAAAAGAGATCAACTAGTGGAAGGAGCATTGCGGGTGAAATAGACCACGGCTAGAGTGACCTGTGGTGTCCTCTAGAGCCCACCTTTGTGGTAGCTCGCTGCCGGCTCAACGGAGAGTAGGACCCGAGGGGGTGCCGAACTTCGGTAAAACAAATACCGTGTCATCCTCTTGTGCATTACATTTGGTTATTTGTTATTCTCCGTTGTGCTAGTTATTTTGTGTTGGATATTTTAAACGCACACAGAAAAATCCGCAAGCGCACGGATACCGATGTAGTTTTCACCCGAGAGTATTCCAGGGTATCGATTTCCACGGGAAACGTGAAGTGTACTAGACGAATTAAGAACGTCCAAGAAAAGAATGGTAATTTGGGTAGAGAGAGATTTTAGGGTTTTCTAAGCGGGTCTATCTAATCAAAGGCTTACTATACTTTACTTACTTCGGAGCAACAGTACCTTTCCAATTCTCGAAAAAGACTGGGAAAAGGGTAATCGGGAGAAGGCTGCCAAAAAACTCTACGAAACACCAATCCTAACATGGTGGATTATAACAATCTACAAAGCTGTCACCCCTGTAGCTACCACAACTATCCGGAGGATTGGGCGCAAACTCAGGTAAACCCTAGTCTAGACACCAAGTCTACACTAACGCTTACTACTCTAATTACTGCATATAACTAGAGCACTCAATACGAGCGGAGATCCAGTAAATAAAATAAAGCAAGAACTAGAATTAAATATAATACTTAGAAATAGTAAATGAAGAACCTAGAGATTACTTGAAGACGAACCAGATGCTGCACCAATACAATGTCGAGGAAGATCCGACAGATCCGGCTCCTCCTCAGCTCTCTCCTTCTCCTCTGTCTAATCCGATCTCTAATTACAACTAGACGAACTAGACAACTAGAACTAGATCTAATTCTAGATGAACTAGAAGAGATTCATCTAGAGGGACCTCTACTTCTAATTGAAACCCTAGTTTCTGATGTGGAGATGAATAATGAAGATGGAGATGCCTGGAGAGGGGGGTCTGGGGCTGCTTATATAGCCCGAGGTGGAGTAGGGGGCAAGGAATCGCCATGTCATCGATCCGCGTCACGTTTATCGCCCACCGTTGGATCAAACCGACTTCAGGGACGGTGGAGCTGCATCCTAGGAGACGGCGGAAGAATGTTCCAGAAGGCGGAGGCGAAACGGCCTTCGTGGCCGACCGGTCGGTCTCCAAGTGGGACCGGTCGGTCTGGCCCAGTGGGACCACGTGGTGGGCCACCTCGTGGTGTCTTCTAGTGTCTTCTAGATCCTTCTTTTGCATATTTCGTTGCGAAATTAATATCTTTTCATCCGGGACTCCGAATATAGCAAATGATATGTCCATTTCGATCGTCTCGACGAGCTCTTTGCAATGGTGCACTCCAATTCATCACTTGAGATACTTTTATATGGTGAAATATTGATGTCCTACAAACCAAGTGAGAGCACCAAAACTCGTGGAACTTGTTAGTTTCAAACCCTACAACTATGCTTTGTAATTCATTTAGTGTCATTTCATGCAATAGTTGATGGTTAATTATGAGCATTAGTGAGCGTCAACAAGTTCCCCCAAGCTTAACCTTTGCTAGTCCCGAGCAAAGCCAATCTCAACAATGGATCAGGAGTTGCTACAATATCTTCACTTCCAACAAGTACACATGCATTCAAACAAAAGTTCTCATATGGAATAGAAAAAAGTATCATATTATTCATCATGGGGCTTAGTACTTTACCTTGAATCCTAAGTAATTGAAAGATAGAACGATCAAATGAAGCACTATGTCTCTTGCTCTTTCACTTCACCATTATCCTGGAGTTTATAAATTTTCAAAAAGATTAAAAACATATGTTGCCAAATTAAACAATGGATCCAAAGAGAAAGTCAACCATACCATTGAATCGAGAAGTGCATGTGTGTGGAAAATGGAGTCGGATGCTCTTTTGAATATGTCTCTCTCTTTTGTCTATTAGAAACACATGGCTATCAGGCTAATTCTACTATCGGGCACGTGCCCATTTTTTTTTCTGATATTCATTTTTTTTCATCATTTTTTTCGAGGTTCCGGACACTTGTCCCTTTTTATTTCCTCGGGATCTATCTTTTTGAGGTTTCGGACACTTGTCCCTTTTTATTTCCTCGGGATCTTTCTTTTTGAAGTTTCAATAGCCACATGCTTCCAACAAACTTTCGAGAGGATTGGAACAAATAATCATGAGCATTTATGCGGAAAATGGATCGAATGTGTAAGTGATCTCAATAGCATGATAACTTCTCATAGGGTCAACAAAGCTTAATTTAACTCAATGCAATTATTAGTCATATTTATATTGAGAAATCTCCGGAACTCTAGTGTTGTTTAGAACAAGGTAATAGCAGCTCAGATCATCACATGTCATATCTGTCAACTACCTAGACTCTAGGTCAAGCAATTTCTACCCATGCATTTAATTTCATTTTTAAGCATCATTATTAATCAGGAGAACTCATGCTTTGAAGGCTAGGTACTTGAAAGAAATTAGATAGAGCAACTATTCATCATTTCCATGTAAAAGATTAGAGAGAGAGTTCTTCTTTTATTATTAACTTCTTAAAACAAACTTAACACACTATTTATTTAACCTAACACACACTTATTATAAATAACTAAGATAGTGAATAAGACATACCTGGATCACGAAGATAACGGGGGTGCGTCTCCCCCAAGCTGGTTCCCTTAATAGCGTTGAGCCTTCATGTGCCCATATTTTTTTTCTTTTTAATTAATGGTGAGCCTTCATGTGCCCACATATTTTTTTTGTTTTGTTTTATATTTTATTTTCATTTATGTATAGAAAGAAAACTTAAGAGGATAAGGATACTTACCTGGATACACGGGAGTGCTTTCCCCCAAGCTGAATGTTGACGTAGTCATTCAATTTTGAAATATAGCAGACTGGCGGTAAAAATGTTCTTTATCTATCGGAGCATTAATTGATGTTTATGGTTGTGGAAACAGTGCTCCAACAGTGGATCCACTTGCTCGTCAGCTTTTCTTGGTCATTCAATCCTGTGAAACTCAAATAGACAACAAAACTTGTGGAATAGATTAATTGTTAGTGCTTGGCCACTTAAGCTTGTCCAGAGTTTCAGTAAGATCTTTCTCAATATTTTTTGTATTTTAATTTTTTCGATGCAATGACAATTTAATAAAATGAATGCATTTTTTTATTTTTATTTTTATGCCACCACGGTGAATATTTTATGTGGGTTTTTACACACCACCGAATTATTCACATGGGGCTTTAGGTTTTATGATGCGGTGTAATATTTTTATTTTCTTTTTTATGCAATGCTAATGCAGAAAAAGTAAATATGCTATGGAGAAATGATTATGCAAATGATAGAAAGTAAACATGCTAACAGAGAAATTAATGCAGAAAAGATAAATATGGATAACTTCTGATTTTACCTTTTGGCGAGGGTTCAATGTTTTAAGTCCTCTGAACAGGACTTCTCACCATGTTCATTCCTGAGGTATATCATTTGATCTCGATATGTAGACCTTGATAACTACACCTCTTAATATGGTGTCACCCATGTTCTTCGTTCGTCCAACCATTTGAAGTGAAGCATTAGTTGTGGAAGCTGGCAACATCTTGCTCAGTGTGCAAGTTCTTGTAGATCTAGGACCTTCACTCTATAGAATGTGGGAGTTGACAAACTCCTCCATGTTTTGCTCAAGAGTGTATCCTGCTCATAAAGACAAGGTAGAGATCAAGTGCATGGGCTCTGTTGGTGGAAAAACACCAACAAAACCAAAAGTTTTGTTCATTCCTCTCTAACCTTAGGCACATTGCACAAGATAAACTTGTTGTTTATGTATTCTATTCAATCTTAACATGAGTGATAGGATTAGAGGATGAGCATAAAGGTAGCATCTTAAAATATTTAACAGATCAAATTACTTAACCCAAGGAAGGATGATCTATGCATAATGTGTCGATATTTTCATGATTGTGATATATCATCTTCCAAAGGTTAGATGCATAACATCTTAGCTCATTGGTTAACATAGTGAGATTCAAGAGAGTAAAGCTAGGAACAAAGAGTAAAGAACTGAACATGTTGAGTTGATTAGGTTGGATCAATTAATGTGCAACTTAAACATGTTTGGTTCTATATGTATGTGCATACCAGAATTAAGGAGAAACTTTTAAAGTGATGGTCACATACCTTGAGATGTTTCCTTTATCATTAAAGAGTGATGTGTCGAACCACTTTGTGGAAGCTTCTCTTGTCTGGCTGGTTTTTGTTCATGAATAACTTGTCTTCTCTTGCTTATCTCACAGTGGGCCAGCTGAGTCTTGTCCTCAACAGATCCAGATGATGGAGACTTTGTCAACTATTTTCTTGATTTGTAGGCTTAGGTACTGTCTCTCCATCTTCTACTTCTTGTTGTGCAGTGGCTTCATCCTTTATGATATCCCCTCATTTCCTGGCAGTTGGTTCTTCCTTTGTCGGTTGAGTCAACGTCTTCTCTTGGTTTTCTTTGGCTGCTCATAAATGGTGTAATTGTTGAAGATGCAGTGAACCTTTTGGTCAAAGATCCAAAAGTGGATTTCTCTAGTTCCGACATAGATGACAACATTGAAGGTTTTCAAGAACGATCTTCCAAGAATGAGTGGTGGATCATATTCTTCTTCTTGATTGGAATAGCGTCCAGTGGCCTGTACTGATCAAAGTGTTGAAGCTGAATTTCTCCGTCCTCCCCTTTGAGCAGATCTAGACAACGGAATTGTGTCTCCCCCAAGCTGGCTTGTGAGGAAGGTGGATGCCCAAATTTCTTTAACAACATGTTCATGTGTTGAATTTGTAGACCTTGGTGTTGTTGAAGTCGTTCCACCTCATCCCCAAGCTAGTTCTTGATTAGAAGAGAGAATAACTTCCCACTGCTTGTGTTTGTACTGTTTGATCTGAGGGTTCAGAGATGAGTGCCCCCATGATGGTCTTTTTCTTCTAGTGGCCCAGCTTAGACTTGTTCACCTATTTCCATGGAGTGAGTGCTTTGATTGTAGGTATTGTTTTGTGGCACTCATCTTTTGTCTTGTTCCATGGATCTCATTTCTCCATGATCAGTGAGTTGTGTCTCCCTTGTGCAAGTTGTTGAAGTTCACGTGTCTCTTCATCTCCAGTGTGAGTTCATCTCAGGACTTTCCCAAATTGGTATTGAAAGTTTTCCTGCAGGGGTTAGTCCAACAAAATATCCAACATCCACTATATCATACTATCGGCTCAAAAACCAACCTAGACACCATGTCTAATTTGATTTAGGAAGGCACTTTAACTTAAGCACCATGCTTAATTTAAAAACCTTTGAAAGCAAGATCACCACTCCTAAACTAGGCACCATGCTCAATTTAAGAGATTATGAAAGTACTTCAAAACTAAACATATTCTATAGCAGATGAAGGTAGTGTTAAAGCATTAAAGAGATTTACTCAAATGGTGATGAGAGAGCATGATTAGTGTATAGCACATGAGCATGTCTTAAAGGTAGGGGCAACCAACATATAGCAACATGGTAAGAGATGTTCTTACAAAGTATATCCCCCAAGCTTAGATTTGCAAAAAATCAAGATTGGATGAATGTAATTCAATGTTGCATGATGATTGGTTGGACATACCTTGTGTTTGTCATTCCTTCAAACTTTTTGCTCCAGACCTGCAAAGGTTAGTGACAAGAATACCCGAAGGAATATTTTAACAATTATATCCTTATGCTCATTACACAAGGGCAGTGTAGCAGGAAGGTGAACACTGATCTGAAAAGCGCTTGTTTTAGGACACTAAGCTTGTCTTTGGGAAACCTTCAAGATATGATTTGGTGAAGTGGTTTCCCCTCTAACACCAACTTAAGAGCACAACGAGATCTACAAAATTTATGATAAACATACACATCTACAACCACCCTTTTGAAGTTTTTGTAAATAGAAAGTGTGAGGGGGTTGAAAATCTCGAGTGTGGCAATGTTAGACACACCAATTGAATCAGGAGATGTTTCATATGAGCATGGATTTAAAGAGGTGTTTATGAAGTAGTGTTGACACTTCTTAATGCAATTGCCTATAATAAACTTTAGGGAGAATTGGCCCTAGGACATTCCGAAAGGCCTAAATTGGCCGGTGCACACATCCACTTTCAATATTTGCCAGAAGACACTATGGTTTCGTGTAATTGGGCCAATAGACATCGACCCTCATCCAATATTTTTATAAAATAGATATAAAATTATATAAGTGCCAAAAAATTATAATATAACTTTTTCGACACTCTACATGATAAGAACTACATACTAAAAATATTATTTTGCACTAAAATGATAATTTTGCCTCTCTTCATGAATAGACAAAGATAACCATGATTAATTAGTTAATTTATTTGTAATATATTAAAAATACTGATAAAATCACAGAATGCATATATCACCAAATCTTGTCTATCATAAAAATATCATATCAAAATAACAAAGTTTAATATATCAATTAAGCTCCACAAGAGATAAATCTATAATTCAGTCATGCTAAATATGTCACTATAAACTTTATTATTTTGAGCTAATATTTTAGCATTGTCAAGATTTGTTGATGTACGCATTCTATGATTTGTCCCAAGATTTGTAGTGACTTACAATCATATAAGCAAATTAACCATGATTATCTTTGTTTATTTATGAAGTGGGGGCAAAATGATCATTTCAGCGCAAAACAATATTTTTAGTTTATAATTCTTATCATGTAGAGTGTAGAAAAATTTATAGTATAATTTTCTAGCACTTATATGATTTTATATCTATTTTATAAAAATATTGGATGAGGGTCGATGTCCATTGGCCCAACTACACGAAACCATAGTGTCTTCTGGCAAATATTGAAAGTGGACGTGTCCACCAGCCAATTTAGGCCTTTCAGAGTGTCCCAGAGCTAATTCTCCCTAAACTTTAATGAACTGATTCTAGCAAAAGCCCTCAGAAATGTACAGGACACTCCTAGCATCACTTAATGTCAAGTTGTCATCCCCAACATGATACTAGAAATGTAATTCATATGTGACACTAGCTCAAAATATATAAACAAATATTTATCCGCAAGCGCACAGATAAATACACCTGTTGTAGCAGCATTTCACCCAGGGTATCTAGGTATCGTTATTTATATTCTACCGAAGATAACAGCGAAGCAGGGAACTAATGGATAAATGTGATTCAAAGGTAGTGGAGATTCATTCATTACTCACATGTCTAAGCAGGGGTAAGACAAGGTAAAGATAAATGATAATGATAGTAGTAATAATAACGGGAATTCTAGAGATAGAGCGAACTACATAGATCAAGCAGAGAGTCAGGAGATTAATTAAGAGATTCGAATCCTAAGTTACTTCACATTTACTAAGCCTAGCGATTACTCTAGTTAATATACAATCATTTATAGCTAATTAATCTATTATCCATGATCAAGGGACATTACTAAATTAGAATCAAGAATAAAGTAATGAATTCTAACTTGCAAACGCGTCCTACTAAGATCTACACTCGGAGGGAGGACTACAAAGGACTCAACAGGACTGTCACTCCTGCGATCTACCTCTCGACCTAGAGCATAGTGAAAACCCTAGTTTGGTTTTGGATAATTGATGAAACCCAAGTGAACTAACCTCTTGCTCCAAGTGATATATGAGATAGGTTGGTTCACACCAAGGTGGAGCTAGATGACACTCAAATGTGATGGTGATGGTCAAATTGATAATACATTTCTTCACATTTGGAAAAGAAGAAAGAGAAAACCAAAACCCTATGGGCTCAAGGCAAAGGTATAAAATAGGGCATTTGTTTTACCGATCAAAACGCAATAGAGTGTGTGATCGGGTTTAGGATAGATAACCGTACTATAAAGAGGGGAAATCTTTAATTATAATACACTAGAATTGCTTGGATAGGTGGCTTGCAACATTTGGTAGAGCTAGAGCAAAAAGCTTCGCTTTCTAATTGACTAATTAGTTGCTCTAAGTGATTTGTAGAAATTTTACTAGGTTATTCACCCCCATCTAGCCATTTAGGACCTTTCACATAGGATGTATTCACAGGTAAACTTAGTCTAAACACCATGTTTACACCAGTTTGACCACTTAACTCTATCCAGAATAAAGCTAAGTACTTTACGAACATGATCATAAACTCTATCATAATCAGATCTATATTAAATATATAACTAGAACAAACTCCAAAACTGAATAAACTGAAATATATTAAAGTAGCATAAAGTCGAATAAAGATACAAATTACCGAGTCTTCGACAACGATCCGGAGACTCAGACAAAGCTTCTAGCCGGATATGCCGACGAAGTCGCCTGCCTCTACTTGAATCTAGCTAGACTAAACTCTAATCTTGATGTAGAACTCTAACTCTCTCTCTAGAAACCCTAATTTTCTATCTTGCCTTCTGATCTTGATCTGCCTGATTATCTGGAGGGGGGGTCATGGGTCTGGTTTTATAGCCCTAGGCGTGGAATCGTGATCGTTGGATCAAACTGACTTGAGGTACGGTCGAGATGCATCCTAGAGGTCGGTGGAGGAAGGTTCCGGAAGGGGGAGTCGTGGGGACCCTGGCCAGGAACGACCGGTGGGCCCTAGGGACCGGTCGGTCCCACAGGTCATCCTCCCGTGGTGCCTCACCTCGTGGTGTCTTGTGGTGTCCTCTGGAGTCTTCTAGAAACATCCCGACATGGCGGTGAAGAAATCTGCGTCGGGTTCCTTCTTGGGGAAGCAATGTAGTTGGTTTTCGTGTTTAATCCCTGGAAAATGTAGAATCACCAAAACTCGTGGAATTTGTTAGTTTAAACCTCCTATTTCTAAGTTGGCAATCCTTTTTGGCATTTATTCAAGTATTGTTGATGGTAAATAATGATAGTTAATAGACGTCAACAAACTCCCCCAAGCTAAACTTTTGCTAGTCCCTTAGCAAACATCGGGTTCTGAGAGTAAAATTATAAACTTCTCAAGCCATCATCTGAAAACTTTCTTGGAAGAATTTTCACATGTTCCTTTCACCAATCTTTTACCTTAGTTCAGAATAATTGAAAGTTAGAAACAATCAAGTCAAGCACTATGTCTCAAATTCCTCATTCCAACGTTACTCCAGAGTTTTGCAAGATTTCATAATAAAATCTCAGAGAACTTTTGTATGACTTTTTCAGATATATATTTTTAAGATTAAAAGCATAACTTACTAAGTCAAAGCTCAGAGCTTAGGGAGAGTAATGTCATACTCTTAGATCAAGCGTTTGAAACTTTTTAAATTTGTCAACTCTTACTGGCATATTGTAATTAGAGGGACCATGGGCTATCATTCTTTTTCTTTTCATATTTTTATCACACATTTTTTTCTCTTCTCTTCTTTTTTTTCTGAGGTAGTCGGACACTTGTCCCTTTTTCTTTCCTCCTTATCATATTTTTGCATAGCCCATGCCTCTAACACAATACTACTTCGGAAGAGTGAATCTTTTATAGAAGCTTGATGTTTTAGAGCATGATAAACCTCTCTACCATAGCTAAAAACTTAGAACAGAGCAGATAGCCTCAAAGTATGAATCATTTATTATCAAGCTTTAGTTATTATGTCAAACAAGTTCTCATCATATGTTTGAAGTTTTCAAAATTAAAATTCTGGAGATTCATTGAAACTAATAATAAAATAAACAACAGCTTAGACTTTTTCGTTTCTAATTCTCAACTACCCAAACTTTGGTTAAGATCATCGTTTTGAGATTTTTCAATTAAAAATTTGAAAGGAATTATCCTGTAGTTGAGGTTATGTAAAGCAGCTCTTTTTTTAATAAACTACATCAAGATTATTTTATTTGAATACTAAACAGATACTAACTAACAATATTAAACATAATCAAAAAGCAAACAGAGGGGTACAACATACTTACCTCGGAAGTAGGGGGTCCTCCCCCAAGCTAGTTTCATTCGTACGGTGGTGGCGGCTGAGGTGGATTGATCCCCATATGTCCGAAGAGGTAGCAAAACTTTTCGTTCGTCTGGGCGCCTTGATGATGTATCTCTTCAAGAGTATGGCGCATGTCTTCTTGACCCGTCTCAAGATGAGTAAGACGAGTATCGATGCCCTGAAAGTAGGGATCTCTGTGGTACGGGAATGGGTGGTGTGGCTGGTGTTCTGGGTAACCATGGGTGGCATGGTAAGAGTATGGGTGATGAGTGGCATCATGAACGCCTCTCCCAGAGAAAGACATTCGTCCTCCCTAGAAGTCATACATCGTATCCTCCTCGCGATGTGGTGGAATGTAGTTGCGAAAGTTTCCTTGTCCCCATGAATCTTGTGGTGTATGTGGCTCGTAGGCAGTAGTATCTTCCCAGGCTGGATGGTGTGATGTAGATGGTCCAGCTCGTTCGAATCCTTGGTAGTGAGTGTAAGCTGGTCCAGCTGGTGCAGCATCTTCTCCTTGATATCTCGGGGCAGCGTTTCTGGTGAATCTTGCGGAGGGGCTTCTTCCTACTCCCGCGCCAGGTCTCTGCAAGTTAAGCAAAAAGGTTTCCACGACATACAGACCAAGTGATCTGTTTGGCAACTCATATTCATTTGTATATCCTTTATATTGCATGTAGAGTTTGTTATTCCTCTTCTTAATGAGATGCGCTTGACTGAAGAAGTAGAAGCCTATGACTGGACGTGGAGTGGAGATGTACATAATATTTCCATTTAAGTTCAGATTTCCAGCAAGACGAGTGACCCAAGAAGTGATAGATATGGGGCCTTGTAGAGTGTGAATGTAAGGCCAGTAGTCTACCAGGAGTTTTACGGGTGAGATTTTAGTTTTCTTAACCATTGCATACATAATCTTTAACTCCTCAGTTCTAACAATACGACCTTCTTGTCTAGAAAAGAGAGTGAAACCTAGCCACTTGTGCATCACCCTTAATGTGGGGTTGTGTATATCATTAGTGCAAGGGTGATGATCTGTTTTCTTGCCAGTAATGTCCTCCCAAAAGCTATTTATGTCAAAGTTTCTTAAGGCTACATCTAAATCTACTGTGCAGGTTTCAGGAAAACCTAGATTTAGACTGAACTGTTTCCATGTGAGAGTGAAAGGTTCATTGTACAGCCTAAAGTAGACATATGTGTCATCGGAAGAGAGAGTGCAAAGAAATTCTAGAGTGAGCAATCTACAACCCTCTTCGGAGAGCTCCCAAGTGTTCTCCCACCCAATATTATGGAAGACTAGATCGAACTCAGAGTCCATACCTGTGTCTCGGAAAAATTGTGAATCGAAGGTAGGAGTATGGGTGTACTCTTTATCGAGGTAATTCCTGAACAGGTCCTTCTCGTAGGCTGTCTGGAGCTTGATGTGCCTTTCATGAAGAAGATCACGTGGCTCGGACCGGCTTGTAGTAGAGGATCAAGGCAGGGATGAGGTATCCATGTCCGAGCCTCCTTGTGATGAGCCAGCTCGCGAACGGCTTCTCATTGATCGGAAAGTGAGCGTGTTCTTCGCCTTTCTCAAGAAGTTGCTCATCTTTGCTGCAAAAACAAGAGAACACACAAACAAAACTAGTGGAACAAGTGAGGGTTAGAGCAAATAAATGTCAGAGAGTTAGCGGTCCAAAAGTCAGTAGTCCAGGAGTCAGTCGTTCAAGTTGACATTTTTATTTCAACTTCTCCTAGTTCATTAACTAATTGGACAACACTTCCCCTCTCTTATTGATTTCTCTTGCTTCCTCCCACTATCCCTTTCTACTTGCTACTAGCTCAAAGCTTCCTCCTCTCTTCTCTCGTATCTTCACTCACTCAGAAACTACCCAAATGAAGTGCTAAGTGAACTCGAAATTGAAATTTCGAATTTCGAAGTGAGGCTGGTGTTTCTGAAGAGTGGAGTGTGTGGAGAGTGTGAGGGATGCTTGCCATTTTATAGGGGAAGAGAGGGGAGGCCGGTCGGTCTAGTGGTGGGACCGACCGGTCCTCCATGGGGCCCACTTTCTTCCATCTTGCTCCCTCACCTACCTTGCTCAAGTTCCCACTCTTTGGAGTATATGCCGATGGTTGCCTGTGGTGGTAGGTGAGATGGGTGGTTGTGAGTGCATGTGATAATGTGAAATGATATGAGGTGGGTCTCAGGTGTCTGTGGGTCCGTATGTCTCCCATATTTGTACAATGCAAGTATAAAAGAAAATTGCTTTTATGAAACTATAGAAAACAAGGATTCTAATGATGAAATTCTTATATGTTTTTGTTGCCATAGTAAATAATACTTACGGGGTTCGTAAATATTAATTACATGGGGCCAATTTTATGATGCAATAATAATGTTAATTTTTATTTTGTTTTCCTATGTATAAATATGAAATGCAGAAAAGTAAATGCTTATAACTACCGAGTTACCTCCGGCGAAGGTTCGAGGTTTAAAGTCCACCGAATTGGACTCTCCAGTCTTCTTCATTCTTCTTAATAGGTCTCCTCTACCGGAGACAGCAGTTTTGTTTCTTGAGCTTTATGGTCTACTAGAGTTGAGCATTGTTCGGGCCATGGTTTGAATGAGAACTTTTCTTCCTTTTCATTTATGGTGAATTTGATCTCTCCGGCTCCAACATCAATGTGGGCCTTGGCGGTGCTCAGAAATGGTCTTCCAAGAATGAGTGATACTTTTGAATCTGAGTGCATTTCTAGTACCACGAAGTCTACTGGTACGAAGAACTCTCTAATCTTGACTGGGATGTTATCAGCAATTCCCATTGGGTATCTGAATGATTGATCAGCTAGTTGAAGACACATTGGTGTTGACACAAGTGCTGAATGGTTGAGCTTATAGTAGACTGATGCGGGCATCACGCTAACACTAGCTCCAAGATCGCACAGTGCGTTGCTAAACCGTTGATTTCCAATTGAGCACTCAATAGTGGGGCATCCTGGGTCCTTCTTCTTTTCTGGTATTTGATTGAGGATAGCCGCACTATATTCTTCTGTCAGCTCGATTACTTCAGTAGTTGGCAGTGGTCGTTTGTTGTTAAGTATATCCCTTACATACTTGGCATAGGTAGGCACCTGCAATGTGTCTAGCAGAGGAATATTGATATATAGTTTCTGAATTACCTCAACAAACTTACTGAACTGCGCATCTAGCTTGGCGTTTCGATTTCTGCGTGGGAATGGTACAACGTTGGTGTCTTGAAAATCCATCGGTATTTCTTCATTTTGCACTTGAGTTTCTCGAACTTCATCATCTCTTTCTTCTACCCTCGGGGGTGTTACTGGTGTTGTCTGTCTTCTTTCTGCTCCTTCTGGGTATGGCGGATCTCGAGTGGTCCTCCCACGTCTAGTGGTGATCCCCTTAATCTACTCATGGTTAGTGGTAACAGGCAAAACAGCAGCCAATTGTGATAGTTGGGTTTCTATTCTTTTATTATAATTGAGTTGATTCTTAATGGCAGAAGAAAATTCATCCATCTTAGCATTTATGTTTTCAAGAGTCTTATCATTTAAAGCAAGTCTTTTAGTAATGTTATCATTTATTCTGGCTTGTTCTAAAATTAGATCTCTCAAAGTAGGTTGCTTAGAATTGGAAGAATTGAAATTACTGGTGTACTTATCTGGTTTGGAAGGTTGTTGTTGACGCAATCCTTGCTTGTGTAGAGCGGTAGAGTTGTTGATGATATTAGCTTCTTCTTGATCTTCGGGAAATTCTATTCCCAAATACTCTCCACTTCTAGTTTGAGCATCAAATGCGTCTTGAATAGCTTGACGTTCTTCTTTGTAATTAGCTCTCTGAATGAGTCGATCCATAAGTACATCCATCTTGGTTGACAGTGCACACACTTCTTCTGGAATGTCTTCAATCCGGCGACAGCGTTGAGTAGTAACTTGTTTCCAGCTCTGATTCTCAGCTATCTTATCCACTTCTTTTCCAACAGTGAGTGACATAAATGATCCTTCAGCAGTGGCATCGAGTTGCACTCGTGTTCTTGGTAATAATCCGTGATAAAACAGTTGCATGAGCAATTCGTTCCTTATTCCATGATGTGGGCATCTTAAGATTTGCTCCTGAAATCGTTCCCAAGTTTCTGGAATAGTTTCTCCTTTTTGTTGCTGAAAGTTGTAAATCTTTCCCCTTAAGATATTGATTTTGCTAATTGGGAAAAATCTTGATAGAAAAGTCTCTGAACATTTCTCCCATGTCTTGATGTTGTCCATGTTTGAATAGAACCACTGCTTCACTTTTCCTTTCAATGAGAAGGGAAAAAGACAAAGAAGTATGATGTCCTGGGGAACGTCCTTGATGATGATGGTGCTTCCAATCTCCAAGAAATCTTGTAGATGGGCAGTTCCATCTTCTTCTTCCTTTCCACCAAATGTAGTAATTTGCACCATGTTGATAAGACTTGGCTTGAGCTCGAATTCAGGGTTGTTCGTCTGGAGTGTAGGTCCGGTGCGAATGTTCCTGACACTTGGAGTAGAGAACTCCAGCAGAGTCTTGTTGGCCATGGCTTGACTACTGATGTTGATCTTCCACACGGTCTAGTTGATTTCTGATTTGTAAGTGATGAATTACAACTGAACTTGTGTTACCCTATATATGATATAAACAAAGAAAGACAAGGGTAAGCCTGCCAAGACAGAGGTACAAGTGAATGAATGAATAATCTCCTTTGTTAAATTCCTAATAAGTTTTGTTTCCACTGATTTACTGGTTTCCATTTGGTTCCCGGTGGCTTCCGTTGCTTACATCCCCAGCAACGGCGCCATAAATGCTTGTTGACACTTCTTAATGCAATTGCCTATAATAAACTTTAATGAACTGATTCTAGCAAAAGCCCTCAGAAATGTACAGGACACTCCTAGCATCACTTAATGTCAAGTTGTCATCCCCAACATGATACTAGAAATGTAATTCATATGTGACACTAGCTCAAAAGATATAAACAAATATTTATCCGCAAGCGCACAGATAATACACCTGTTGTAGCAGCATTTCACCCAGGGTATCTAGGTATCGTTATTTATATTCTACCGAAGATAACAGCGAAGCCGGGAACTAATGGATAAATGTGATTCAAAGGTAGTGGAGATTCATTCATTACTCACATGTCTAAGTAGGGGTAAGACAAGGTAAAGATAAATGATAATGATAGTAGTAATAATAACGAGAATTCTAGAGATAGAGCGAACTACATAGATCAAGCAGAGAGTCAGGAGATTAATTAAGAGATTCAAATCCTAAGTTACTTCACATTTACTAAGCCTAGCGATTACTCTAGTTAATATACAATCATTTATAGCTAATTAATCTATTATCCATGATCAAGGGACATTACTAAATTAGAATCAAGAATAAAGTAATGAATTCTAACTTGCAACCGTGTCCTACTAAGATCTACACTCGGATAGAGGACTACAAAGGACTCAACAGGACTGTCACTCCTGCGATCTACCTCTCGACCCAGAGCATAGTGAAAACCCTAGTTTGGTTTTGGATTGATGAAACCCAAGTGAACTAACCTCTTGCTCCAAGTGATATATGAGATAGGTTGGTTCACACCAAGGTGGAGCTAGATGACACTCAAATGTGATGGTGATGGTCAAATTGATAATACATTTCTTCACATTTGGAAAAGAAGAAAGAGAAAACGAAAACCCTATGGGCTCAAGGCAAAGGTATAAAATAGGGCATTTGTTTTACCGATCAAGACGCAATAGAGTGTGTGATCGGGTTTAGGATAGATAACCGTACTATAAAGAGGGGAAATCTTTAATTACAATGGTTATCTAGTGCCACTAAGTGTGAGTCTCATTTGCATATATTTAAGCGCTTAGTGACGTGGTGAGATTATCCCTAAAAATCTTTGTGAAAGTGCTATCTCTTGTGCTAATTTTATTTTGAATCTTTTTAGAAGAGATAACACTTGAAAGAAAAAAAAGGAGAGAAGAATAGCAACTGCATATAACAGTGAACCCTCAGCTGGATATTTTTGCCGCCCTACCCATATATTTCAGCTATCTTCAATCTCAGTTCAGTTCACAGACAGTAAGCCCTTGCTCAGAATTTTTCTTGGCCCTAGCCGGATATTCCAGCTATTTTCAAATGCACTTTAGTTTGCTAGGCAATGAGGTGCTCGCCGAATATTTCTTTGGCCCGACCCAGAGTTTCTGGTTCAGCTCAGATCCGCGTAACGGTCGTTTTGGCTGGCTGTCTATTTGAAGATGCAGTGTTCTCCTTTTGCAAACTCTCTCACACATTCATTTGCTCCCTATTCTTCTCCCTTTGCTCATTCTTGCAAGAACCAAAAAGAGAAGAACAAGCTCCTCTCTCATCTCTTTCTCCCAAGCTTTGTGCTAACCCTAAGAGAGATTAAGAGCCCGTGTTGATCTTGTGAGCTTGAAGAGCATCTCCTCCCATTCCTCTCCATTTCCATGGTGGATGCTCATTCATGAGAGGATTTGGGAAACCCTAGGTGCATTCATTTGTAATTCAATTTCTTGGCACTAGGTGATTGTTGTGATTGTGGATTTCTTATTACTCTTGGTGGTTGCCGCCACCTAGACGGTTGGTGGATTTGTGATTGGTGAGGGGATTTGGTGATTGTGTCCGCCCCCAATCAAGAAATTTGTGAGGGGTTCTTGTGCCTTCCCCGCGGGAGTTCGTGAAAGGCAACTCTAGTGGAATGCTCGTGTCATTGAGCTACCCTCACTTGTGAGTGGGTTCTTGCGGCGCTCATTTGTTGAGCTAGGTTTGTGAAACACCTATTAGCCGCTGAACCACCAAGTGTGTGGTCGACACAACGGGGAGTAGCGTGCCGGCAAGCACGTGAACCTCGGGAGAAAAATTGTGTGTGTTTTGTCTCATTGGATATCTCCCAGTGTTAATTGGAATTCATATAGTGATTGATTGTCTCTTGCCGGCGGCGGTAACCATCTCTATCACTTCCATTTATTTTCATTCCTTCTTGTGTAGTGATAGTTGTTGTTAGAAGTAACTCTCTAGTTAGAAGTAATTATTTCTTGCTAGCTCACTAGTTTAGAGAGTAGTGACATAGCTCTTGTGTGCCATAGTGATTATAATACACTAGAATTGCTTGGATAGGTGGCTTGCAACATTTGGTAGAGCTAGAGCAAAAAGCTTCGCTTTCTAATTGACTAATTAGTTGCTCTAAGTGATTTGTAGAAATTTTATTAGGCTATTCACCCCCTCTAGCCATTTGGGACCTTTCAAGTGGTATCAGAGCCGTGGTCACCGTTTGCATAAGGCTTAACAAACTTCGGTGTTAAAATGGCTCAAATTGTGTTCAACCATGTTGGGGGCAAACCACCGTTCTTTGATGGAACATCTTTTGATTATTGGAAAAGAAAGATGAAGATGTATTTGGGTTCAATCAATGACAAGGTGTGGGATGTGGTAGAAAATGAGTTTGTGATTCTTGATCCTACCAATCCAACACCAAATGACTCCATCAACAAGCAATGCAACACAATGGCGCTTAACACCATATACAATGCCATTGATCCAAAGGTGTTTGAGCAAATCAAAGATCTTGACAATGCAAGTGAGGTGTGGAAAAGATTAGAAGAAACATATGAGGGCACTTCAACGGTAAAAAGTGCCAAGTTGTATATGCTCAAGGACAAGCTCACCAACTTCAAGATGAAGGATGATGAATCAATTCCGGAAATGTTCTATAGATTCCAAGTCATCATCAATGATCTCAAGTCCTTGGGAGAAAAGGTGCAAGATGAAGACTTCACTCACCGATTCTTGAGTTGCTTGCCCAAGAGATTCAAGACACTTCGCACCATCATCTTTAGAGGAGGCTTAAAGAATGTGACTCCAAATGAAGTGCTTTGTGATGTCATGACCGAAGATCAATACAATGAAGATAGTGAAGAGATGGTCAAGGAAGAGGACAAGAAGAAAAAAAGTGTGGCATTCAAAGCCACTTCATCTAAGATCAAGGGCAAGTCCAAGAAGGAAGAATCAAGTGACAATGAAGAAGCTAGTGACATTGATGATGAAGCCTTAGCTCTATTTGTGCGCAAATTTGGCAAGTTCATGAAGAAGAAGGGCTATGGTGCAAGGAAGAGAAGAGATTACAACAAGAACAAAGACTATGTGAGAAGATGCTACAAGTGCAAGAGCAAGGATCATGTTGTAGCGGATTGTCCCTACAATAGTGACAATGATGAAGATGAGAAAAAGAAAGACAAGAAGGAAAAGAAAGAGAAGAAAATGAGCTTCAAGAAGAAGAAGGGTGGCTCATATGTTGTCACATGGGATAGTGATGCATCATCCGATAGTGAAGACTCAAGTGATGATGATAACAAGAAAAGCACCAAGAAGAAGGCACTTGCAAGCATTGCAATCAACAACAAGCCTTCTCTATTTGACACTCCATCATGCTTCATGGCTAAGCTAACTAAGGTACAATCCGATGATGAGAGTGATAGTGAGAGTGATGAGGATGAGGAACACTCAAAGGAGGACCTCATGGACATGTTGGAGCAAGCTCACACTTTCTTTAAGATGAAGAGGAAGGAGTGCAAGGAATTGCGCAAGAAACTTAGTGCTCTTGAGCAATCCCTTGGTGAGCTCAAGTCTACTCATGAGAGGCTAGAGGTAGCCCATGAGAAGCTTGGCAAAGATCACACCAAGCTTGAAAAAGCTCACTCCTCCCTCCTTGATCAAGTCAAGGTTGAGGACATTATTCCAACATGTAACATAGGAGTCACTTGTGATATTCTTGATGAATCATTCTATACTCCTATTGTTGTTGCTCCCACTAACCCTTCATGTAGCTCATCCACTACTACTTCTACTATGAGTGATGGTTTCACTTGTGATGCCTCACTAATGGTGGAGAATGAGACCTTGAAAAAGGAGGTCAATGAGCTCACTCGTGCCTTAGGCAATGCCTATGGTGGATATGCCCGCTTGCTTAAGTGCTTGGGTAGCCAACGGTTCTCTCTTAACAAAGAGGGATTGGGCTACACCCCCAAGAATGGCAAGGCGGCCTTTGTGACTCACAAGACTAGTTCTGTGAGAAGCAATGGCCGGTTTTGCATCAAATGCAAGCAATCCGGGCATATAGAGCAATATTGCAAGAACAAGAACAAAAATGCTAATGTATCCTCAATTCAATTTGATTCTTGTTATTTGCTTACCAAGGGTGTTAATGTTGTAAAAGCTAAGTTTATTGGTGCTCCCATTGTTGGCCCAAAGAAGAAGGCAATTTGGGTGCCCAAAAGCTTAGTAACTAACCTTGGAGGACCCAAGCAAGTTTGGGTACCTAAAAAGAATTGATCTTTTCTTGTAGGTCAATTACAAAGCCGAAGGAAGGCATTGGGTGCTTGATAGTGGGTGCACACAACACATGACCGGGGATGCAAGAATGTTCAATTCAATCAACAAGAATGATGATAATGGAGTTGATAGTATTACATTCGGTGATAATGGCAAAGGCAAGGTTAAAGGGCTTGGTAAGATTGCAATATCCAATGACATGAGCATATCTAATGTGTTGCTAGTTGAGAGGTTGAACTTGAATTTGCTATCTGTGGCTCAATTGTGTGATCTTGGATTCAAATGCATATTTGGGGTTGATGATGTAGAGATCATAAGTGTAGATGGCTCAAACTTGATCTTCAAAGGCTTTAGATATGAGAACCTATACTTAGTTGATTTCAACACTAGTGAAGCTCAACTATCAACTTGTTTGTTCACCAAATCTAGCATGGGTTGGTTATGGCATAGAAGACTTGGTCATGTTGGCATGAAGCAATTGAATAGATTGATTAAGCATGATCTAGTTAGAGGCTTGAAAGATGTTGTATTTGAGAAAGATAAACTTTGTAGCTCTTGTCAAGCCGACAAGCAAGTTGGAAACACTCACCCTAAAAAGAGCATGATGAGCACTAGCAAAGCATTTGAGTTATTGCACATGGATCTATTTGGACCAACAACATACACTAGCATTGGTGGCAACAAATATGGCTTTGTGATAGTGGATGATTTCACAAGATATACATGGGTATTCTTTCTAGTTGACAAGAGTGATACATATGCAACATTTAAATCTTTTGTGAAGAGGTGTCACAATGAGTTTGAAACAACCATCAAGAAAGTAAGAAGTGACAATGGTAGTGAATTTAGAAACACAAGAATTGATGAGCTTTGTGATGAATTTGGTATTAGACATCAATTCTCACCCAAGTACACTCCACAATCAAATGGCCTTGTTGAGAGGAAGAATAGAACACTCATTGACATGGCAAGGTCTATGCTTAGTGAGTACAATGTGAGTCATTCATTTTGGGCCGAAGCTATCAACACGGCTTGCTATTGTAGCAACCGCCTCTATTGTCACCCAATGATGGAGAAAACACCATATGAGCTCTTGAATGATAGAAAGCCCAACATTGCATATTTTAGAGTGTTTGGTTGCAAATGCTATATTTTGAAGAAAGGCACTAGATTAAGCAAGTTTGATAAGAAATGTGATGAAGGGTTCTTACTTGGTTACTCCACTAAAAGCAAGGCATATAGAGTTTGGAATTTGTCTAGTGGTACTCTTGAGGAGGTTCATGATGTTGAGTTTGATGAAACCAATGGCTCTCAAGAAGAAGACGAAAATATAGATGATGTGAGAGGAACTCAATTGGTCAATGCTATGAAAAATATGGATATTGGTGATATTCGGCCTAGAGAAGTGGTTGATGTTGAAGATGACAAAAATCAAGTGCTCACTTCTCCAAATGTGCAAGCTAGTGGTTCTCAATTGCAAGATCAACAAGTAGCTAGTTCATCTCATGATAATCAATCAAATGTCAAATCCAATGTAAGTGACCAAGTTCCCATTCTCCAACCAACTCATATTGCTAGAGATCATCCTATAGATCAAATAGTTGGAGATATTAGAAGTGGTGTGCAAACTAGATCAAGATTGGCTTCCTTTTGTGAGCATTATTCTTTTGTGTCATCAATTGAACCAACCAAGATAGAAGATGCTTTGCAAGATGTTGATTGGGTGAATGCTATGCATGAAGAATTAAATAATTTCACTCGCAATCAAGTTTGGGAATTGGTAGAAAGACCTAAGAATTATAATGTCATTGGCACTAAATGGGTTTTTAGAAACAAGCAAGATCAAGATGGCATAGTAGTGAGAAACAAAGCAAGATTGGTAGCTCAAGGTTACACTCAAATGGAGGGTCTTGACTTTGGTGAAACATATGCACCTGTTGCAAGGTTGGAAGCAATTAGAATCTTATTAGCTTATGCTTGTGCCCATAATATCAAGCTCTATCAAATGGATGTCAAAAGTGCATTTCTCAATGGCTATATAAATGAGTTGGTATATGTTGAGCAACCTCCCGGTTTTGAAGATGACAAGAAGCCCAACCATGTGTACAAGCTCAAGAAGGCACTTTATGGTTTAAAACAAGCACCAAGAGCATGGTATGAGAGGCTAAGGGATTTTCTCCTCTCTAAAGCGTTCAAGATGGGTAAGGTTGACACTACCCTCTTCACCAAGAAGATAGGCAAAGACTTATTTGTATTGCAAATCTATGTTGATGACATTATCTTTGGTTCAACTAATCAAGATTTTTGTGAAGAGTTTGGTGAAATGATGGCTAATGAGTTTGAGATGTCCATGATTAGAGAGCTTAGCTATTTCCTTGGTCTACAAATCAAGGAAATGAAGAATGGTACTTTTGTTAGTCAAGGCAAGTATATTAAGGACATGATGAAGAAGTTCGGATTGCAAGATGCAAAGGCCATTAGCACACCTATGGGGACAAATGAACACTTAGATAGTGATGCAAGTGGAAATATGGTGGATCAAAAGCTATATCGGTCTATGATTGGAAGCTTACTCTATGTGACCGCATCAAGACTGGATGTCATGTTTAGTGTATGCATGTGTGCAAGATTCCAAGCCTCACCAAGAGAAAGTCATTTGAAGGCTACAAAAAGAATATTGAGGTACTTGAAGCATACACAAGATGTTGGACTATGGTATCCCAAGGGGTCAAACTTTGAGTTGATTGGATATTCGGACTCCGATTATGCAGGATGCAAGGTTGATAGGAAGAGCACATCGGGAACATGCCAATTGTTGGGAAGATCACTTGTGTCTTGGTCATCAAAGAAGCAAAATAGTGTGGCACTTTCAACCGCTGAAGCCGAATACATATCCGCCGGTAGTTGTTGTGCTCAATTACTTTGGATGAAAGCAACTTTGGATGACTTTGGAACCAAATTCAAACAAGTGCCATTGCTATGTGATAATGAGAGTGCGGTGAAGCTCACAAACAACCCCGTACAACATTCAAGAACAAAGCATATTGACATTAGGCATCATTTCATAAGAGACCATCAACAAAAGGGTGATATTTCAATTGAGAGTGTTGGTACCGATGATCAACTTGCCGACATATTCACCAAGCCACTTGATGAGAAGAGGTTTTGCAAGCTAAGGAATGAATTGAACATACTTGACTTCTCAAATATGTGTTGATGCACCCCCACTTATATGACATGCCTCTCCTTCGACAAAGCAAGGTAAAAGTTGATTGGCATATGCATCCATACTTGCTAGGAACATGTTTAGTGCATCTAGTCATTCCTCACATTTATTAGGATCATTCATGAAAATCAAATGAATTTGTTGCTTATATGATGCCACTATTGCTTTTATGCTTGTTATGATCTAGTGGTAGCATATAACATGTTTATGGGCTTGCAATCCTAGTGTTTAATCTAGAAAATGAGCAATAGAATATTTAACCAACGTGAGTAAGATAACCATTGCAAGATGTGTGAAGAAGCTTACTCTAGAGCAAACCGTGTTAAATGTCTCATGCAAATGATTTAGATTGAACCACATATGAAAAGAACTACCTCTCTCCTAATCCATTTGAACCTTTTTATGCAAACCTTTTATGGGAATAGATGACAAAGGGGGAGATAAAGTCACAAAGATAAAAAGAAGGGGATCAAAAATTTTGAAAATTCAATTTGAGCACACAAGTAGGGGGAGCAAGCTCATGAACTTGGTTGTTCAATTTGATTTGTGCATGTTCATATGCTTGCTTGCATTGCACAAGTTGTTTAACTTGATATCCATGCTTGTGTGGTGTATGCTTGCATAGGTGGTAGCTAGATATAATTTGTATTACAAGCGACACTAGAGATTTGCATATAATGTTGATCTCATAAGGTATCTAGTGTTTTTGTAAGTCTAGCTAACCATGGTGCTAAGGATGGTATATATTGGCAACTCCGATTGGTATCACGCTTCAAAGGTCCATTCTTTACACCTTAGCATCATTTGATAGTATTACTCTCCCTCATTTCATATCCATGTATATGTGCCAAATATGAACCAAACACTATAGAACATATGTAGGGGGAGCTAATACTACCAAAGAGGCAACTCAATTTTCAAATACATATCTTTGTGAAGGTTGTCATCAATTACCAAAAAGGGGGAGATTGAAAACCCTAGTTTGGTTTTGGATAATTGATGAAACCCAAGTGAACTAACATCTTGTTCCAAGTGATATATGAGATAGGTTGGTTCACACCAAGGTGGAGCTAGATGACACTCAAATGTGATGGTGATGGTCAAATTGATAATACATTTCTCCACATTTGGAAAAGAAGAAAGAGAAAACCAAAACCCTATGGGCTCAAGGCAAAGGTATAAAATAGGGCATTTGTTTTACCGATCAAGACGCAATAGAGTGTGTGATCGGGTTTAGGATAGATAACCGTACTATAAAGAGGGGAAATCTTTAATTACAATGGTTATCTAGTGCCACTAAGTGTGAGTCTCATTTGCATATATTTAAGCGCTTAGTGACGTGGTGAGATTATCCCTAAAAATCTTTGTGAAAGTGCTATCTCTTGTGCTAATTTTATTTTGAATCTTTTTAGAAGAGATAACACTTGAAAGAAAAAAAAGGAGAGAAGAATAGCAACTGCATATAACAGTGAACCCTCAGCTGGATATTTTTGCCGCCCTACCCATATATTTCAGCTATCTTCAATCTCAGTTCAGTTCACAGACAGTAAGCCCTTGCTCAGAATTTTTCTTGGCCCTAGCCGGATATTCCAGCTATTTTCAAATGCACTTTAGTTTGCTAGGCAATGAGGTGCTCGCCGAATATTTCTTTGGCCCGACCCAGAGTTTCCGGTTCAGCTCAGATCCGCGTAACGGTCGTTTTGGCTGGCTGTCTATTTGAAGATGCAGTGTTCTCCTTTTGCAAACTCTCTCACACATTCATTTGCTCCCTATTCTTCTCCCTTTGCTCATTCTTGCAAGAACCAAAAAGAGAAGAACAAGCTCCTCTCTCATCTCTTTCTCCCAAGCTTTGTGCTAACCCTAAGAGAGATTAAGAGCCCGTGTTGATCTTGTGAGCTTGAAGAGCATCTCCTCCCATTCCTCTCCATTTCCATGGTGGATGCTCATTCATGAGAGGATTTGGGAAACCCTAGGTGCATTCATTTGTAATTCAATTTCTTGGCACTAGGTGATTGTTGTGATTGTGGATTTCTTATTACTCTTGGTGGTTGCCGCCACCTAGACGGTTGGTGGATTTGTGATTGGTGAGGGGATTTGGTGATTGTGTCCGCCCCCAATCAAGAAATTTGTGAGGGGTTCTTGTGCCTTCCCCGCGGGAGTTCGTGAAAGGCAACTCTAGTGGAATGCTCGTGTCATTGAGCTACCCTCACTTGTGAGTGGGTTCTTGCGGCGCTCATTTGTTGAGCTAGGTTTGTGAAACACCTATTAGCCGCTGAACCACCAAGTGTGTGGTCGACACAACGGGGAGTAGCGTGCCGGCAAGCACGTGAACCTCGGGAGAAAAATTGTGTGTGTTTTGTCTCATTGGATATCTCCCAGTGTTAATTGGAATTCATATAGTGATTGATTGTCTCTTGCCGGCGGCGGTAACCATCTCTATCACTTCCATTTATTTTCATTCCTTCTTGTGTAGTGATAGTTGTTGTTAGAAGTAACTCTCTAGTTAGAAGTAATTATTTCTTGCTAGCTCACTAGTTTAGAGAGTAGTGACATAGCTCTTGTGTGCCATAGTGATTATAATACACTAGAATTGCTTGGATAGGTGGCTTGCAACATTTGGTAGAGCTAGAGCAAAAAGCTTCGCTTTCTAATTGACTAATTAGTTGCTCTAAGTGATTTCTAGAAATTTTATTAGGATATTTACCCCCCCCCCTCTAGCCATTTAGGACCTTTCACATAGGATGTATTCGCAGGTAAACTTAGTCTAAACACCATGTTTACACCAGTTTGACCACTTAACTCAATCCAGAATAAAGCTAAGTACTTTACGAACATGACCATAAACTCTATCATAATCAGATCTATATTAAATATATAACTAGAATAAACTCTAAAACTGAATAAACTGAAATATATTAAAGTAGCATAAAGTCGAATAAAGATACAAATTACCGAGTCTTCGACAACGATCCGGAGACTCAGACGAAGCTTCTAGCCGGATATGCTGACGAAGTTGCCTGCCTCTACTTGAATCTAGCTAGACTAAACTCTAATCTTGATGTAGAGCTCTAACTCTCTCTCTAGAAACCCTAATTTTCTATCTTGCCTTCTGATCTTGATCTGCCTGATTATCTGGAGCGGGGGTCATGGGTCTGGTTTTATAGCCCTGGGCGTGGAATCGTGATCGTTGGATCAAACCAACTTGAGGTACGGTCGAGATGCATCCTAGAGGTCGGTGGAGGAAGGTTCCGGAAGGGGGAATCATGGGGACCCTGGCCAGGACCGACCGGTGGGCCCTAGGGACCGGTCGGTCCCACAGGTCATCCTCCCGTGGTGCCTCGCCTCGTGGTGTCTTGTGGTGTCCTCTGGAGTCTTCTAGAAACATCCTGACGTGGCGGTGAAGTAATATGCGTCGGGTTCCTTCTTGGGGAAGCAATGTAGTTGGTTTTCCTATTTAATCCCTGGAAAATGTAGAATCACCAAAACTCGTGGAATTTGTTAGTTTAAACCTCCTATTTCTAAGTTGGCAATCCTTTTTGGCATTTATTCAAGTATTGTTGACGGTAAATAATGATAGTTAATAGACGTCAACAAGTAGCTTCCTTGCTCTTTGATATCATCTTCCTCGATTTTAGAGAAGAACACCGAAGGATGGGGTTCATTATTTTCTAAAGTGTAGGGTGTTTTCTCTAGAGAAGGTTCTGTGACAACCAAATTGGAAGGATTTGAAGGAATTTCAAATTTGATTGTGTGTTCCTACTCGTGTTGGTCAGGATCGAGCTCGACTTCTTCTTCTGGGAATTCATCAAAAGTGCTAGTGTAAGGAGTGTTTTCAAGGATTTTCTCTAGGATGTATCTTCCTTCACTAACAAGTTTATGTGGGAATGATCCTCTAGAAGCTAAATCGAGAAGTAGAGCAGCTTCCTTGTTAAGACCACGATAGAAGTGAAAGTGTAGCACATGGTCTGGCAAGGAAAGGTTTGGACCGGAATTGGTAAAACATGTAAATCTAGCCCAGGCTGCCCCTAGAGTCTCCTTCTCTTTTTGTTTGAATGTAAGAACTTCTATTCTAAGATCAGTGATTCGAAAAAGAGGGAAAAAAGCAAGACAAAAGTTGTCCCAAAGTTCATCCCAATTTCCATTTGTGCCCCTTACGGAATGATCATACAATTTTCTCGCTCTTCCCGAAAGGGAGAACGGGAATAGTTTCCATTTTATGGTCTCTTGTGTCATGCCAGCAATAGTCCGACAAGAACACAATTGCTCAAATTCCCTAAGGTGGGTGTATGGATCTTTGTCTTCTGACCCAGAGAAAGATTTCTCCTGAACCATGGCTATAAGAGCAGGGCGAAGCTCATAGCCATCTATATGAATGGGGTGTGATGATGGTGGAGGCTCCAACAAGTCTCCCTTTGGAGCAAAGAATTTTAAGATAGGAGTGAAATCCATGTGGTAAGAAGTGTGATGGTGAGGTAAACGTGGTGGTAAAAGGAAAAGGTGGTGAAAGAAAAGAAACACGGACGATCCTGGTTCGATTCTAGAACAGCTACCGTTCCCCGGCAACGGCGCCAGAAAGCTTGTTGGGTATTTTAAACGCACACAGAAAAATCCGCAAGCGCACGGATACTGATGTAGCTTTCACCCGAGAGTATTCCAGGGTATCGATTTCCATGGGGAACGTGAAGTGTACTAGACGAATTAAGAACGTCCAAGAAAAGAATGGTAATTTGGGTAGAGAGAGATTTTAGGGTTTTCTAAGCGAGTCTATCTAATCAAAGGCTTACTATACTTTACTTACTTCGGAGCAACAATACCTTTCTGATTCTCGAAAAAGACTGGGAAAAGGGTAATCGGGAGAAGGCTGCCAAAAAGCTCTACGAAACACCAATCCTAACGTGGTGGATTATAACAATCTACAAAGCTGTCACCCCTGTAGCTACCACAACTATCCGGAGGATTGGGCGCAAACTCAGGTAAACCCTAGTCTAGACACCAAGTCTACACTAACGCTTACTACTCTAATTACTGCATATAACTAGAGCACTCAATACGAGCGGAGATCCAGTAAATAAAATAAAGCAAGAACTGGAATTAAATATAATACTTAGAAATAGTAAATGAAGAACCTGGAGATTACTTGAAGACGAACCAGATGCTGCACCAATACAATGTCGAGGAAGATCCGACAGATCCGGCTCCTCCTCAGCTCTCTCCTTCTCCTCTATCTAATCCGATCTCTAATTACAACTAGATGAACTAGACAACTAGAACTAGAACTAGATCTAATTCTAGATGAACTAGAAGAGATTCATCTAGAGGGACCTCTACTTCTAATTGAAACCCTAGTTTCTGATGTGGAGATGAATAATGAAGATGGAGATGCCTAGAGAGGGGGTCTGGGGCTGCTTATATAGCCCGAGGTGGAGTAGAAGGCAAGGAATCGCCATGTCATCGATCCGCGTCACGTTTATCGCCCACCGTTGGACCAAACTGACTTCAGGGACGGTGGAGATGCATCCTAGGAGGCGGTGGAAGAAGGTTCCATAAGGCGGAGGCGAAACGGCCTCCGTGGCCGACCGGTCGGTCTCCAAGTGGGACCGGTCGGTCTGGCCCAGTGGGCCCACATGGTGGGCCACTGAAGGGTCGAGATGGCGGACTAGAGGGGGGGTGAATAGTCCTTTTTAAAACTTAAACATAATCGGAGCGGCTAACCAAAACAAATGCGGAATTAAAACTATCGGTCTAGCCAAGACTACACCCCTCTACTTATACTCTATGACACCTTACAAAAGAACCTAAACAAAGCAAATAAGGTGTCGGGCTAGCTAGAGCTCACCTAAACAATTCTAGCTTGCAAGGTTACACAAACCTAAGCAACTAGTACTCAATCAACCGGGGAGCTCCTACACATGCCACTAAGCAAAAAGCACAAAGCCTAAGCTCACTAGCAATGCTCAATAACAAGGCTACACAAGCCAAATTAGAGAGCTCAACTTAGCTACACAAACTAAGCAATGTGACTAGCAAGACTACAAGTCAACTAGTCACTCACGGGATCAACTTCTATGCTACACAAGCAAGGAAGATAACTAGCAAGCTACACAAGCTAACTAATTACAAGAGCAACTACACAAGCACAATATATATGAAAGTAAATACAAGCTTGTGTATGGAGATAGCAAACCACCGAGAAGATGTAGACAATGTTGACACGGTGATTTTATCCTGAGGTTCACTTGGTTGCCACCAAGCTAGTCCCCGTTGTGTCGACCACACACTTTGGTAGTTCGGCGGCTAATAGGCACCACACCTAGCTCGACACTCGAGCGCCGCAAGAACTCACCCACAAGTGAGGGTAACTCAATGACACGCGCAATCCACTAGAGTTGCTCTTCGCGATCCCCGCGGGGCGAGCACAATGCCCCTCACAATCCTTCTTCGGAGCCACGCACAATCTTCATGCGGGCTTCACGACGGAGACTCGATCACCAAGCCGTCTAGGAGGTGGCAACCTCCAAGAGTAACAAGCACCACCGGCTTGCAACACGATCACCTAGTGCCACTTGAAGCAATCTCTCAATGCAACGCACTAGCGATCACTCACTCGCTATCGATTCGCACACTAGCAAGCACAAGCGAGTTAGAGGGCTCCCAAGCACATCCACACAAGCCACCAAGGCTTTGGAGTGCTCAACCACCAACCCAAGGCCGGTTACCAACGCTATTTATAGCCCCAAGGGCTAACTAGCTGTTGCCCCTTCACTGGGCAACCTGCGCCACCATCGGACGCTCCGGATCGGAACCATCGGACGCTGAGGCCAGCGTCCGATGCTTGGATGCTCGCCACGTGTCCCCCACGTTCAACTTAGGCCGAGCGATCCCAACGGCTATATCACTTCCCGCGCCAGATAAAGTGGCATCGGACGCGCCGATGCCTAGCATCGGACGCTCCGATGCCTCTGCTCGATTCTGCGCAAAAACTGCTCTCACATCGGACGCGCCGGACCCTTAGCATCGGACGCTAAGGACCAGCGTCCGATGACACACCAGAGAGGTTCCAGAACGCTCCCAACCACATCGGACGCGTCCGATGGAACCACATCGGACGCAGGCCAGCGTCCGATGCTCCCAGCTAAACCTGCTCACGCCACGTCACTGCCATCGGACGCTCGGACCAGCGTCCGATGCAGCGTCCGATGCTCCCACTGCAACAGGCTTCAACTAGGGTTTGCCATTGGACGCTCGGCCCAGCGTCCGATGCCTCTCGGACCAGCGTCCGATGCTCCCCGAGCATAGCACTTCACCTCCGAAAACCGCTGAATCCTGCCTCGCAAGCTCGGCAGGAGGGAGAGGGACTATACACTAGTTTCTCCCACTTCTCCACACCTCCTTTCAACACGACTTCTTCTCCAACAACTTCTCCTTTGCAAATGTGCCAACACCACCAAGTGTACATCAACATGTGCATGTGTGTTAGCATTTTCACAATCATTTTCCAAAGGATTTTCACTTGCTCTCACCACGCCACTCGATCCTAGTAACATCGCAAAGTTAGATCGCTCAAGTGGCACTAGATGACCGATATGCAAACAAGTTTGCTCCTCTTGATAGTACGGCCATCTATCCTAAACCTGGTCATAAACTTCTCTACACACCTATGACCGGTGAAATGAAATGCCCTACAATTATACCTTTGCCTTGCATTCCATTTCATCTCCTTCGGTGTTGATGCAACACATGCACCAACCTCTTCATCAAATGATATGACCCACTTCATATCATCACATGGCCTCCATGGTCCATCGATCTTGACATCACTTGCTCTTCACCATTGCTTCGGTCCTTCGGCGCCAAGTCTTGCTTAAGCCTCCCAACACTCGGTACCAACGGCTTCAAAGCCTCCAACTTGTCCTTCACCTTCGCAACCGGTCCATCAAGCCAAGTTTTGCCTTGATCTTCACCATCTTAGCCACATGACCACATGTCATGTTTCATGTGCATTAAGCTCCTTCTTCACATGTGTGAGCGTTGCAACATATTCCAAGCCATTTCTCCTCTATGGCATATGTTGCTCACACATGATCACCTGTGTAATTCACTTTAAACACATATTAGTCAACCTAAGTTGTCACTCAATTACCAAAACCAAACTAGGACCTTTCAGCCGCCTTGTGGTGTCTTCTAGTGTCTTCTAGATCCTTCTTTTGCAGATTTTGTTGCGAAATTAATATCTTTTCATCCGGGACTCCGAATATAGCAAATGATATGTCCGTTTCGATCGTCTCGACGAGCTCTTTGCAATGGTGCACTCCAATTCATCACTTGAGATACTTTTATATGGTGAAATATTGATGTCCTACAAAACAAGTGAGAGCACCAAAACTCGTGAAACTTGTTAGTTTCAAACCCTACAACTATGCTTTGTAATTCATTTAGTGTCATTTCATGCAATAGTTGATGGTTCATTATGAGCATTAGTGAGCGTCAACATTTTGCAGGCAATTAGTTCTATATATACATCATACATAGTGCTTGCAGGTTGTGTGAGAATTTGGAGAAGAAAAGGAGCTGTTCTGCACAGCACGCACATACCAGACTTGTCCGGTATTGATACCGGACATGTCCGGTATTTGTTGACTGCGCCAAATTTGCTTATCTCTTGAGCCAATCTTTGTGGTGCAGGGTGTAAGCTTCTAGGTGTATTAAATACTTGTCATATACTTTGTGTTTGTCTCTTGAGGGGTTGTTTTACTCCGATTGGGAGTTTCCAAGTAATTGGAAACTCACATACTAATTGCTTCCGCATTATAAGTTGTTAATTTTCAGAAACGCCTATTCACCCCCCTCTAGGCGGCATCCTAGGTCCTTTCACACCACAAGCTGCTGCAATATCTGAGAGAGAGTCATCATCGCAGGAAGGATAGAGGTTATCAGATAAGTGATAAGAGCGGGAGATAGCATTACGTAGGCGGCGGGACGCACCAGAGTAGTCAAATTTTGCTTTCTGGACGCGGGTTGCCTTGTCCTCAGGCAGCTCGAAGCTCGGCTCCTCCTCCTCCTGGATCCTGGTGCTCCTCCTGACCTTGCGCGCACTGTCCTTCGCACGCTTGCGCCATGTGCGCCGCTTCTGAGCATGACTCTCATGCTCCTCCTCCGTAGCCCCCTTGGTGCTGAATGGGGGCCCACCTAGGCTGAGGGTAGACAGGATAGCAGTTGCCTCAACCGCTCTGACATCTTCCTCCTGCTGCGTTGAAGTGTCCATGATATCCCCCACCCACTGGACTGCAACGTCCTCAACCTCCTCCACCATCTGAGTTGCACGCCTCCCACACCATACCAAGGGAGGGCAAGGGTTGTAGGGGGAGTGTCGGTGGGGGGTGAACGTGGCCTCTCTCGGATAGGGGGTGGGGGCTCTGCTGTTAATGGAGCGCATGTTTGGAGTGTTTGTTGTTTCCTCCAACTCCAGGATGGTAGCAACCATGTTCTCAGGAGCATGAGGCATCTGAGGAGGAGCTGGATTGGCTGGGTGGTACGGAGGAGGGGTGTGGATAGCTGGGACTGGCCCGAAGTGGTAGTTGGTGAAGTCGGAGAAGGGGTTAGGATCAAGCCAAGTGCGGATCACATAGAGCTCGGCAATGGAGGCAGCACCGCTGTGGTTGCGGACCAAGAGGCGCTTAGGGACCTCTCGGTCATGATGAAGTTTGAGCACAACACACATAGAGGTGAAATCGGAAAGGCTCAGACAAGTGGGATCAATGCAGCACACGTTACCGATCTTACCCAGCGCCTCCCTGGCGTAGTCCTCCTCCCAGTGTTCTAGGGGGAAGCCTACAGCCGCTACCTCTGCGTAGACATTGTAGTAGGCGTAGAAGCGGTTGTCGGCTTCCTCATGGCGCTCCACCGTGATGGAGTTGTCGTCGTCGACGATGGGCGACATGGCGATGACCCGCTCGCGCTCAGCATGAGAGTCGAAGACCATGACCCCTATGCCACGCGAAGACGTGGCCAGGTGGAACGAAGGAGTGTCGCACACCTGCTCCATGGCTTGGCGGACGAGCATGTGCGGGCTGTGCACGGCGTTGGCGACGTAGACATAGGCATACACCTTGGAGCCTTTGAAGTCGTCGTTGCTCACGTGCGCTTCAACCATCGAACGCCTGGCAGGAGTAGTGGTCGACGAGCCAGCCCTAGGAGAGGGGGGAGGAGCAGGCGGGACGCTGGGGAACGGTGGAACGTGCGGGGTCCCGCTGCTAGGGCGGGCGTGGCTAGTGAGGTTTGCATGGAGCAGGTTGGCGGTGGCAGTGAGCATGGCGTTGGTGGTGGGGGAGCAGGACCGGGCTGGGACCCGAACCTGGGGAGCAGACATGTTGTTTTGGTTGCCGAAGGATTTGCAGAGGAAGCTCTTATGCCCTGACCGTTTGCAATGTCTGCATTTTATAGGGTCACGACACTGAGCGTCGAGATGATCCGGAGCAAGGCACTGGAAGCATTTCTTTGGGGCTGGTTTGGCCTTTTTTGGAAGAGTTCAATTCCCCGATTTGAATGAGGCATACCAACATAGCTATTACCGTGGATGGGGCTTGTAGGGTTGAAACGTGTCGAAGTATCCCGTTCTGGATTTTTTAGGTGGCAACATTCCTGAGTTCCAAGGGTGGTAACAGTGGGTGAGTAAGCACCCTTGTCAACATCAGCCGTCAGATTGTGAGAGGGGGGCGGTTCATTGGCCTCTGTGAATTTCTGAAGACATTCAGGCGGTGCATTAAGAGGGCTGTCGGAGGATGCAGTTGTGACCAAATTCTTACTAAGGAAGTCACCGTTCCCACCAAGAGGCTTGAAACCAGGACATAGATTGGTATTGTGTTCAAGCTGTCTTCCACTAGAAGCCACCTGGGACTGGGCCGAATTGTGGACATTGGTTTGGATCTTAGTCTGGGGCATCCATTTTGGACCAAGGGGGCTACCGGGCTGACATAGAGGATCCAAGCCCAAATTGGCCCAGTTGGCATTCTTCGCCAGGGAAGAGTTTGAAACGCTCCTGATAGCGGACTCCCGGTCACCGTGGAGGAAGAAGATGACTCCTTGCAGGGCAAAAACCCCAATCCTAAGGAGATGGTTCTTGACAACGATCGAGGAAACAGATGAGCGGAAGATGAAGGGGAGATCAGTGGAGACATTGAAGCTTTCAGGAGGAGCACAGAAATGGAAGTTCAGAGCAGCGACAACAAGAGGAGGGGGCGAGCTACAGGCTCCATTTGTCTGGGAGATCCAGATCTTGGAGGTAGTAGAAAGATTGGCTATAGGCCTAACAACCGGGCAATAGTAATTTTCCAGAATAAAAGCTTGAAAGTGCATACCAGGGTGAGCCAGGGAACGCGCAGCGTGAACGCCGTCCGAGCATTCCGAGTCCTGATGATCCTTTTGAGTCTTGTGCAGCATCAGCGCCCTGGCTGGTCACAACGGGGGGATTGGAGGAGCGTCACCCTCCTTCTTGCTGGCGTTTAGGAGGTCGGCTCTTCTGCGGTTTTCCGTCGAGCACCTGGTGGGCGCGAACTTTGCTACTGTCTTTGCAACTGCGTTAGGCGCTTCGGGGTGGACACCGGCTGTATCATCAGCAGTTGGATCGCTCTTCGCTGTTGCAGCAGCACCTCCTGTTGCGGAGCTTGGCGTGGGCGCATAGGGGAAGGCTGGCCGGAAGCTCCCAGGAGCCAGAAGGGAAGATGGCAAACTCCCAAAACAGAGGTGCTGCGGAGGTAGAAGTGGAGGGGGAGCGGTTCCGACAGCATTCCCAAGCGGCTCGGACCAAGAGGCGGAAGGGGCTGTGAAGGCTGGCTTGATCGAGGCGTTCGCCGGCCGGGGAGTTGTTGGTGTGGCGGCGCGGCGGTGGTGGGGGGTGGGGAGGGGGCGGAGGGGGAGCGTGAGCGTCCATCTTCCACCGCTCCACATTGTAGCGAAGCGGTCATAAAAACAATGAACCGTTGTATATATATATATATATATATATATATATATATATATAGGGTGAGTTTTCTATACTCCCGGGAGTAGTTACTCTCATCTTCAAAAAATCATGTTGCGTATGTGTTCATACTTGTTTATCACTTTGAGTATGTTTATATACTCATGTTAAGATATTTCATGTCTTAATACACTAAAAAATTTCAAAGGAACTCATACTTTTTAATATATTACGAAAATGTCACTCACTGCAGTATATAAAAATAAGTATATCCACATACTTTATGTATGCATGCATACTTGACGTATATACTTCCATAGATAGTCTAGTATGATCATATACTTCATGTAAATATACTTCGTTCGGTCATATATACCATAAATCTAGAGATATAAATATGAGAGTAACTACTCCCTAGGAGTAGAAAATAATTTCCATATATATATATATATATATATAATAATAATAATAATAATAATAATTAACAGCTCGTAAACAACACAATTTAATTGTACAACCATAAGGTTCATATATATATATATATACAGGTACAAATATAGAACTACATGAAACATCAATTGCAGGAACAATCTTATTGTGATAATTCAAAATAGAATGACTAAGATATGTAATTGAAATATTCATCATTGTAAAACAGTGTCCTCAACTAGGTAATACTTCTGCGTTCCAAGTTCTAAGACGACGTTTTTTTTAGATTTAGAGCTTTTGTTTTGCACCTAGATACATACCAAAAGCTATCACTACTACAGAAACATGCCTTTAGCCCCGGTCGGCAAGGGCCTTTAGCCCCGGTTGCCGAGCCGGGACTACGCTTCCGGGACTAAAGCCCCCCCCCCCCCTTTAGTCCCGGCTCCGGCCACCGGGGCTAAAGCCCTCCCTTTAGTCCCGGTTGGTAATACCAGCCGGGACTAAAGGGTGCTGCCAGCGGTGCACCGCAGCAGCACCCTTTAGCTCCGGCTGGTATTACCAGCCGGGACTAAAGGGTCCCCTGGTTTTTCCTTTTTATTTTTATTTCAGTTCTGTTTTCAGTTTTGTTTATTTATTTAATAGGTTTTCCAATATATATTCTTTGCTGCTAATATATATAATTTATATATATTAGCAGCATAACACAATAAGCTTATTGCATGCATATATAATTGAACTATAGAACTACATATATATATATAAATATATGTACATAAAATTACAAGCAATATACATATAAAAGTTGTCCAAATATCTATCTACACAAGTTGTACTCCAAAGTTAGTACTGTAAACCTATTACAAGTTGTACTCCATCTAAAGATCTACAGGGCATACAAATGGTCATCATTGTTTGGAATCAACGACTCGTTGGTATTATAGTAGAACTCGCCGTTTGGATTTATGACCTGTTCCCGAAGAAATCCTGCTATTGGCTCTTGTATTGCTTTCAATTGGCCTTGTAGCATCACTTTTTGCTTCAACCAGTCAGTCTTCAATTGGAATTAAAGAAGATATTAGTCATATCTATATTATCAATATTAAGTCTATAAAAATGAAATGAAACATGTTACGTACTTTGATGATTTCTTCAGGAATTCTATTTGATTCTATCATCATGCACTCGCAAACATAGAATCTGCATAAGTTGGTGCCTTGTTTTTGTCTCAAAATCCACTGTAGAATAAAAAGATTCATCTCGTAATAAAGATATGATATATGACATGATATAATAAAGATACACGTACATTGACGAAGGTGTAAACTTACTGGTAATCATGGCTTTATTGTAAGTGGGGCCTTACACTGACTCATATGTTCCTGAGCAATGAATTTTTCCCAAACCCTAATCCGGCCAATGAAACATTAATAGTTGGATCATTATTTAATTAGTATACATATATACAAGCTTAGTCTATACTTTAAGCATGCAAGCTAGGGATCAAAAAATTACCTTTGGAGGATGTCTATCATATCTTGGTAATCTGCTTGCTGTTTGCTTAACGAGTCATAGATTAACACATTGCTTTGTTTGAGATCGATGACCATCAATATCCAGTGATAGTTGTTCATACACATGATTCATATATATATTATTAGGGTTAAGTAAAATAAAATGTGCACATACTTATTATTAACTATATATGTCTCACGCACTTAAAGTTGTATGGGAAGAGAATTCTTTCTCTATCTTTTTGGTTCACGAAGAACCTCATGAGATTCGTATACGACTCATCGCTCCAAGTCGCTGAAGGGTTTGGAGCCTTGAAAATAACATATGGATCAACAAACCCAACAGAATTGTCGTGTTTATCTCTGAGCTGAGTCATCTGATACCTGCAAAATATCGAGTCGATCCACAAGTATGTGTGTAAGAATACTACTATATACACATACTAGAGAGTTCAATGAAAACTATAAAAGAAACACTTACAAACAGTAGCAGCTAAGGAGCGATTTGTCCAGTGCGTCCACATGACATAGCTGGTGTAATTCCTCCATTTGGACTAAGATTAGGTCATCGCCACGGAAGTAGTGATGGTTCCGAATTCGGACAGAAATCCAATTGACATCACCGTCTTTAGAAGCCTCCATGCACCATTTGTTGATTGCAAACATCTGCGTACCAAGTACATGTAAGTGATTGGGGTTCATTAGACTCCTGCCCGGTGCAAAATTTCTCCTCCATTCATCAACTACTTCCGCTCGTGGAAACTCCAGCCCAGTAGCTATATTTTTAATGGTGTCGTACGGGAGACCGCTGTCAATGAAAAAAATTTCCATTGAGTCCATCTCAGACAAAGTGGTCTCTCCAGATTTCCTCTGTACTTTGCCCATGTTTGAACCATACTGATTTTGCACAACTAACGGGAACAAAGGTCTTGATGTTTCCCCGAGCTGTGGAACACCCTTTCCCACTTTCTTCTTGCTGGATTGTTGTTCTTTTGCAGACTTCGTAAGAGAGCGTTCGTAATCTGATTTTCGCGGAGCCTTTCGGGCTTCACGCATCTTGATACCATGTTGGTCCACCCTTTTCCTTAACTCCTGTGGGTTTAACAAGAGGTAAGGCTTCTCCGGGTTCCTCTTCGCTTTAGCAGCGGCCTCACATTCATCTAAAAAATTTCGCACATCTTTGTTCACCGTAATTTCTAACTCCTCATCAGTCTTTTCATAAGCTAATTTCTCTTGGGCTTTTTTCCTGATGCAGGAGCCTTCTTTGGAGGTGGGGCCTTTGGTTCTGTGGCAGCGGACCGCTTCTTAGGGCCGCGCGGTGGAGGCGGCGGTGTTGGAGCCCGCGGTGGAGGTTGTGGCGTTGGAGCCCGCGGTGGAGGAGATGGTGGGCCCGATGGCGGTGTTGGAGCCCGCGGTGGAGGTTGTGGCGTTGGAGCTCGCGGTGGAGGAGATGGTGGGGCCGGTGGCGGTGTTGGAGCCCGCGGTGGAGATCTTTGTGCAGGAGATGGGGTTGAAGCCGTGTCCTACAACACATCGTCACCGCCCGCAGCACTCTAATGCGCTGGGGAATAATGGCGAACTGGACTATAGTTCCTGCTACGCAAAACAACGAATGATGTGAGCATCCAACTAATATATACATATAGGAAGTTAGTGTAATAAAAATTGTTTCTCGTTCACACGCACACTACCTATGGTGAGGATCTTGATCAGTAGGAGGAGGTTACGACGGTGACACTCCAGGAATAATAATGAAGCGCTTGCGCCAGCAAATAAATGTCTTCTCCGCTTCACCTAAAGTCTTCTCCCCATCTCCCCCTTCGATTTCCAGTGCCACGCTGCCACAACCTGTCTCAACCCTATCCACCGAAACGCTAGTGTATCCGGCTGGCACTGGTTGACCATGGATTCTTGGTGTTCTTGTGCGGTCGATAGGGTTTACAACACCGACAGCCACCTTTTTCGTGGCATTTCCATCTGGAATGTGCAGCTCACAAGTAGTAAAAGGTTATTTAACGTCATCCACGGGAAAGCGTAGCTTGGAGTCATCTTGAATGGTTGGTACTTCCATGGAGGCGCAGCTCCTTTTCATCTGACCTGGGGGGCTAATGTTCGCTTGAGGATGTTGTGATGATGTACCTTGCCCACTCGTCATTTGACTAAGTGCCGCTTGCACTTGCCTTTTAATTTCCTCCTGCATCCATTCTTCACGAGATTTCTCACGCTCTTGTGTTTGAAGAACATACTCCTCCAACTTGAAGAGTCGCTCTGCCACCTCGTCCTTCTTTCTTTGGCGGCTTCTGTAACTTTCTCGATCCGCTTCGAAGGAATGCAGCCACGAAACGGCCCCAAAGCCTCTCGTACGCCCACCGTGCTCAGGATTCTCTAGCGCGTACGTGAGTTCATCCTTCTCTCTATTGGGCTTGAACTCGCCAGCCAACACCGCACTTCGTGCTTGAACTAGCCTCTGTGCTGCTCTTGAAATTTGCGGGCCCCAATCAAGCTCCCCGTCATTAGGGTTTATGGTTCCCCCATGAGCGTAGAACCAATTCCTGGACCGTTCACTCCAATTTCTTCTTATTGTCTCCGGGACTACCCCCCTGGCAAGCATCTCCTGTTCTTGTCTCTCTCACTTTGGAAGGGCAGTCTTATAGCCACCTAATCCTAAATGATGGTGGTATTTCTTCTGAGCTGCATTCTGTTTGTTTACTCTGACCCGGGCCTCGCTCTCTTGTGATCTTTTGTACTGTACAAATTCATCCCAATCGGCCCTTATCTTGACATACGCCTTAGAGTTGAAATCTGGCGTCTCGTTCTTCAGCACAAAGTTGTGGTACAGTTTCTTCTTCCAGTCCTGAAAAAGTGTGGCCATCTTCTTCATTGTCCACTCCCGAATTCGCCTCAGCAGCTCCTCATCATCCGTGTCGAACGAGAAATGAGCTTGGACGTCATCCCAGACTAGCTGCTTGTCAAGATTCGAGACATAACTGATCTCGGGAGCACTTCGCCTCTCTTTCCATTCATGGGCACTTATCGGAATCCGATCTCTCACAAGGAACCCACAGTGAAAGACATATTTCTGTGCATGGGGTCCTAGTGGTTGGCCTGTAGCCATATCGAATTCGGAGATTACATGACGGCCCTTCAACGGCCTCTTCGGCCCTCATTTTGGTCTGCTCTGCCCCGTCGCAGACGTCGATCTAGAGAGCTACATATAGGTAAAGACACGAAGATGAAACCTTAATACAAGTTGAGATAAAACCTAATCAAGTAATAAAGTAAATGTAAACCCTAACACGACATATTGTACATATACCTCGCCTGTATTGCCTTCTTCCATCTCAACTTGTTGTTCAGGGGGATTTTCATCATGCAAGGTCATGTCTTCGTAATTCAATAAGTATTGACTCCCGTCATCGTCGCCGGCGATGATATTCATCATTTCCTCCTCCATGTTCTCATTTGGGTCGGCCATTTCTGCGAACACTTAGAGGAGCTTAGAGGAGCTTTATACATGTATGTGAAACGAAAACCGAAAACTAGGGGTTTAATTAGGGGTTAAGGGTTTAGGGTTTGGGGTCTCGGGGTTTAGGGTTTAGGGTTTCGGGGTTTACGGTTTCAGGGTTTAGGGGTTCGGGGTTTAGGGGTTCGGGGTTCGGGGTTTAGGGGTTTGAGGGTTTAGGGTTAGGGTTTCAGGTTTTAGGGTTTCGGGGTTTAGGGTTTGAGGGTTTAGGGTTAGGGTTTCGGGTTTTACGGTTTCGGGGTTTAGGGGTTCGGGGTTTCGGGGTGTTAACACCAGATTTTTGCACGCACGAGAAGATGACAAGTGGGCCCAGCCAGCAGAGAGGAAAGGATTCGGCAAGTAGTCAGGCAGCTGTTTGGTCCTCAGAATTTAGATATGATGCAAGTAGTCTCGTATGTTAAGCTTAGTATCGTGCGGCGGATTTAAGCTTATGACGGGAAGTTTTTGCTTATGCCTTGTATCGTGCGGCAGATTAAGTCATGAGTAAAAATAGTTATCGGCTCTATTAGATTTGGCAGATCTAATAGATTCATTAAGTTATCATGTGTTATATGTTTTATTTATTTAATTCTTGTAACACTCCTTTGCCCAATCTAGATTGATCTTTGTTCGGCCCTGTTGCACAAGTTTGCGTGTGCTTTGTTAATTATAAGATCATAATGGCCGAATTAACCTCCAATCTAGATTGTTACATGTTGTGGGTTCATACATGTTGATCACGGTTGGGCTTTGATAGAACTGGGTATCGTGCGGCAGATGCAGGTTTTTTAGATTAGTTTAATCATGCTTGCTTGTATGTTCCTTCTTCATGGACCCCAGTTCGGTTAGTCTGCCGATTCTGGTTAAGCTTACATGAGTAATGAGTACATATAAATCTGTTCCGATACATGCATGCTTTTAGCTTCTTATAATTAGATCGTATCATGCGGTGGATTAATCTAATTATAAGGAGTGGTGTAAACTTGTAGCAAGTGGTATCATGCGGTGGATTAGCTTTGCTTGAGTTTTTGCCTGACGGGTTTATGAAGACTAGACGTGTGGCAGACAAGTTGGATTAGCCTATGCATGCGTTATTTGAGTAGATTTATATTTACGAATTTCCTCTTTTATTTCTTTTGTTACATATGTGTTCGGCATTAAATATGTTTACGTGCTTTCTCTTTATACTTGCCAAATGACATTATAAACCTGTTTCGACAAATAGCTTCTATAGCTGTGTGTCGTCGCGATTGGCTTTCAAAGCCGTACATACGGAACTGTCTGGTCTCACCCGACATGTTCCAAGGTATTCTCACACTTTTATCCCTTGTTGGTTTTCAGGTCAAACCGACTGGCACGTCTCCGGATTCAACACACTCCGGGCACCCGATTGAAACTAGCTTCGTTCGGCTTGCTGTGCGCTTGGTGTGAGGCGTCATGTTTTGCGCCAACACACTTTTTGGCACGCCCGGTGGGACCACTTTGTTTCAAGATGCCTGAGATCAGCGACGATTAGATTCTGGACGTGATCATGGATGACTTGCCGCCAGAGCTGAAAAGTTTGGTACAACAGGCCTATGATGAATTCCAGCGCAAATGCTTGACGTCTTTCTCCAAGAACAAGAGCGGCAAAGTCTTCCAGAAGCAAGAATTCCCGAAGATCATTCCTCATCACCAATCTGAGCCGTCTGACAATAATGAAGAAGAAGCTATTCAGAAGATGACTGGGATAATGTACAAAGTTGTATCAGAGGCCATGACCAATCATCAGTCGGCTTTCTTGAATACTTTTCGTGTCGTCATGGTTAGCATTTTCGGTCCGGCAGCGGATAAATGCTTTGAAGAAACCATTGGTCCAATGCAAGGACCGCTATTGTTCCCAGTACCTCAACGTCGAAAGGTTGCCGAAGAGGGCGGAGCTGGCCCAAGCATAAGTGGGATAGTTCCTCATGAGATGCAACAACCTCCCCAAACTTATGGCCAGCTCACGTTCGGCACGACGGGGAACGTCCCACAATCTGCTTCTAAAGTGTCTCCTGCAGCAAACAGGATACAGAGAAATATGTTTGGAGATGGATATCAAGAGTTCGTTGATTATAGCGCAATTAACGCTCTTCCAAATCCAGGCTACAAGAGTTCGGCAGGACTACATCCTGGGGGGCAAGCACAAGCAGCTCCTGATTCGAATATTGACCTCATCATGCATAGGATGGCTGATATGATGCAAAATCAATTCGGCCTAAAACCGAAGAGTCAGTCGTATGCTTACAAGTTCCCTTACCCAGAGTGGTACAATCGGGTAGCACTTCCTCCAAGGGTGAAGCCTCCCACTGATTTTGCCAAGTTCTCAGGCTAAGATGACACCAGTACCGTAGAACATATCAGTCGATACTTGATGCAACTTGGGGAAGCATCTACGGGTGAAGCTTGGAGGATTCGGTACTTCCCATTGTCATTGACAGGACCAGCCTTCTCGTGGTTTGCCTCTCTGCCAGCAAATTCTATCAATACGTGGGCAGAGCTGGAACAGAAATTCCACTCGTATTTCTTCACGGGTACCAGCGAAAAGAAGTTGGTCGATCTCATGAGCCTAAGGATGAAACCTGGCGAGACGCCACAAGAGTATCTGCGCCGATTCAGGGAAACCAAGAATCTTTGCTATTCTCTGAATTTACCAGACGACCAATTGCCGGGGATAGCCATAGCTGGTATGTTGCCGAGTATCAAACAAAAGCTATTCGGCATGGAGTTTGATGACCTCGGGCAATTATCACAAAGGTTGGCAACGATGAGTAATCAAGCCCAGGGATTCAGGAGGAATAATCAATTCCAGAAGGGCGATGTGGCTGCCGAGATGTATCAGGCTTTCTTGGAAGAAGCAACTGAGTACGATAATGAGGATGAAATAACTGCAGCCGAGATAGTCTGGCCTAAAGAGCCGACTCAAGTCAACCAGCGATGGCTGAGACAACAGAAAGGTACCTACGACTTTGATGTTTCCAAGTCGGATAAATTATTTGAGTACTTGTTGAAGGAAGGACGCATCAAGTTGCCGGAAGGTCATCCTATGCTGCATCCTGAAGGAGTCAAAGATAAGAAGTATTGTGGTTTCCATAATACTAAAACCCACTCCATAAATGATTGCCGAGTGTTCAGAGTATGGATTCAGAAAGCTATTCAGGACGGACACCTGAGGTTTGATGGAAAGATGAAAGTAGATGGTAGTCCCTTTGGGCAGAATATTGTATCCTTCTCTGTTAATATGGTCAATTCAGCTGATCCTAGGGGTAAAAGCAAAATGAAAGTGTTAACCTCTGATAGAGCAAGGGAGGCTGGTGCCGTTGACCCTGATTGGCAGGTTACAAATAGAGAGCTTCAACAAAGGGTTCGGTTCCAAAATAGCCGAACTGAAACAAGTGAAACTTCCAGACCCAGGGTCACGACGCGTATTCTGTTGAATAAATGGCGTCGGGAACAGGAACGATACCAGAAGCAGAGACTATATGAAGAACAGAAGTTCCTGGAGAGACTGCGAAAGTACGAAGAAGAGATGTACCGAAAAGAACGAGAAGATATGAGGGAGCAAGAACAGTCTCATTGGGAATGCTCGTTCTTCCAGTATTGTTGGAACGAAGGCTTGAAACTGCCTGTTAAGAACAACTGCCCTGAGTGCAGTGATCAGTACTCCGAGTATAGGCTGTCTCGAGTCAACCGCCGTTCTGTCCATGAAAGGCTTGGGGTACGGATCCCTGAGGACGATCGGCGCTTAAAAATAAATAAATCTGAGAATCGGCAGGAAAGAAAATTTGCCGATCGAAGTTGGGCTCGCACCGAAGAGAAAGAGTACCGTGAGTATGTCTGGTAGAAAGGACAGTGGTGTCCACCAGGATTGAGGAAAAGCCAGAAGAGAAGAGTGCAGCGCCTAAGGAACAAAGAGTTAGCGCAAACAAACACCAGGACGAAACGAGTTTGGCGTCCTAAAGAGAAGCCGGATGGAGGTGATTGTTCGGCTGACACATGCATGGCGTTCTTTCTCCCATCAGAGTTTGTAGCTCCCGAAAGTCAAGATGTCCAAGACGAAGTTTATTTAGATTTTGATGAAGATGAATTTCAAGACTTGTTGGCTCATCTCGTCTTGGCTCAACGAGCAGTATTTGATAAGCCAGCTAAGCATCGACACTTGAAACCATTATATATGAGGGGTTATGTTAATGGCAAGCCATTGACCAAGATGTTCATTGATGGAGGGGCTGCTATTAATATCATGCCATATACTACTTTCAGAAAACTTGGGATGTCAAGTGAAGATTTATCGAAGACCGACATGGTGTTAAGAGACTTTGCTGGTAATTCTTCTGACACTTAGGGGGCAGTTCATGTTGAGTTAACGATCGGGTCTAAGACTTTTATCACTACCTTCTTCGTCATTGATGGCAAGGGGGCATACAGTTTACTATTAGGAAGAGATTGAATACATGCAAACTGCTGTGTGCCGTCAACTATGCACCAGTTCCTCATCCAGTGGATTGGAGATGACATCGAAATTGTCCATGCTGATGATTCGGTGAGTGTTGCTAATGCAGAGCCCATCTACTGGGAATATGATGGTGTCGAGTGCTTCTCTGGGAGAGCTTGGGAGGCAGGTCCTGTGAACGTTTTCGACAAAGACCAACAGCCGATTCAAACAATCGGCTCTCAGAGCAATTTTTGAATTAAACTGGTGGTATTGGAGAAGAATTGAGACCAAGTTTCACGTCGGCTGACAAGGAATAAAGTGTTGGTGATGAAGCCGAAGTAAGATCAGTATGTACAAGTTTGGGTCTCAAATGTGTTTTAAAGTTGATGAACCTTTGAAGGATTCTGTTTATTTCTCCATTACCAGAGCTCAAGAAAGATCAAAAGGGATTTATACAAGGTGACGTACAATAGAAGCTTTTGATGAAATTAAAAAGCATATGAAGGCATTTTCTCAACTTGGTGATCATTTCAAGTTGTACGTGGCGGCCGATAGCCTTACAGCAGGATCGGCCCTTATTTTAAGTTTAAAGGGAAAAGATAAGTAACAGCTAGCTTTAGCCGAAAATGTTAAACCCGGAGAAGGGTATTCGGCTATAGAGAAATTTTGTTCATATATGCATCACTCGTGGATTAAAAGCTTTGGCACTATTTGTTAAAAGCTGAATGCGTGGAAATTGTATCTGGAGCGGATTCAAGGATATTTTTATACAGGCGATGTAAAGCATCGCCTTTAGCAGAAAAAATGTTCCAAGAAGTTTAAGTTATAGTCGATATTACTTATATCGCCTTTAGTGCAAGAGTGTTCATGACCCAGTAATCCTAGCGTTTTTCAAGTAGTAGGTTTATTGGGGGAAGAGAAAGGTGAAGTGCAGTAAATAAGATGCCGAGTGACATGACACATCAAAAACGAGATCTAGTCGGCTAAGATGACGTCATGCGTTCGGGAAACATTTTCTCTGAAGAAATGCTGCAATCAGAAAAATCACTGAGATAGTCGAAGATGCAGATAGACATCATTCAGGGGGAACAAGTCTCATATGTTACAAGCTTCACTCACAGATTTATCCTGATACAAACTACCCTTGAAATAATTTGTTTACAATGGATTGCGGGTCAGTAATCTCGGCAATAGCAGCGGCATGATTATCATAGATTTCAAGGTCTTCAAATTCATATGGATCCCCGCCTGCGAAGCCAACTGGTAGGAAGGAGTAATCTTCTTTGGTCCAAGAACTCATTGTTGATAGCCCAAGGGAAACCCCGGCGTGCACACCTTGGATGACGGCCTGATCTATGCGGCCATCCACGGCGTCAAGACGAGCTTCAGCTGAATCCCCACGAGCATTCACCTTAAGGGAAACTCTGTTTGCTGCTGCTTTCAAGCGGTCATTCTCTGCAGACAAGGCTGATGAGAAAAAAGGGTATATTAGGCGGAAGCAAAATCGGGAGAAGGAGAAGAACCGAGATTTTGCTAACCTGTAATGATACTGCAGAACTGTTTCCGCTGGTCTACCCATTCAGCTTCCTCAATGTCATGCTTCTTAAATACATCTTCCAGTTCCTTCTGGACTTTATCCTCTTCCTCGCAGCACCGAGGAGTATCCAAACAGGTCTGCTGGAGTGAATCATCAAACTCAGAATCTAGTGGCTTGGGAAAAGGTTGAAAGAAATCATTGGAGCTACAGTTTCTGGAGGAAGAACCCAAGCTCGACTGGGGGAGGATCCTGCTCTGGAGAGGAAACGAACAGTGAATCAGAGATAGACAAGCAAGAAAGTTACCGCAAGGGGGCAGGGAGTTCGTTTTTACCCATGACGCTGGTGAGTTCATGCTCGGCTTCCTCCTATTTCATCTCCAACGTAATGGTTGTCGTGGTCACCATTGCCTGCCATTGGTGGAAACACAAGCGGAAGATTTTCTCTCTAGTTTGAGCCGAAGCTGAGGGATGGAAGTTTTCTACGAGTCAAGCTGTTTGGCTGAAGTCAAGAGTGGCGGCTTGTGTAGGGCCATATTTATATGGCCATGGTTTGCATACTAAAGGACCAAACATCGGAGTAGGGTTTTCACAGTTTATGGGCCGTTATTGGGCCAGACCAAGTCTTTGCCGACTTGGGGAACTCATGGAGCCGATAAAATTCGGCTGAAGATGGTTGCCATGTGAAGTGTTCGGTTTTGGCTGATTATTTGGGAATTCATATTACCGATTAACGCCAAAAAAGGGAAGCAGAAAACGGAGGGGTCTTCTGAAATGCTATCCCGGTGCTACCGTGGTTTGGAAAATTGAGAGAAAGACTGAGAACTTCGTCTCCTAAAAATCAATTATAACAGTTGCTTGCAAGACGAAGACAATCAACATGATTATCAGCGATTGTCGATGTAATATACATCGCCATTGAAGTAAAAAAAATCATCAGTGGCTGGTACGCAAAATGGAGCACACATTCATCTCGAAGGATCAATCACAGATTGATTTCAAAGCCAGACGAACGAAAGGAACTTCTTATTTTACAGAAGGAGGGTTCAAGTTTACAATAGAAATCAGTTCGTCCATCCTATCCTCTGTCTGATTGGGAGGTCATGGTCGAAGGAATCAGCCAGATCTGTTCCAGCTTCCTTCATATCATCTACGGAGTGTGCTACCCTGTACTCTAGTCCTCGCTCACAGACATCAAAATTACGATAGTCGGCGCCGGAATGGATCCGTACAACATTGAAGGCAAGCGTCGCGCCGTATCCCATACCAGCTCTGGAGATTTCAGGGATGATTCGGGTGACTTCGTTCACCCGCCTCAGGGCCGTCGTGCCCGGTGCATTGGCCGTAAAGGCGAGGTCAGCAATAGCAGCTTCGAGAGAATGAAGCTTGGCCTCCAGAGCTGAAAAGAGGGAAGAATCGATAGAAATAGAAGGAGAAAGTGAGGAAGGGAATAAGAATGCTTACCAATGGCCCGTTCCCGAGCGATATTACGCTCTTTAGAAATTCAGTTAATTTCCCGATCCTTCCTTTCCAAATCGAACTGAAGATCTGCAATCTTCTGGGACAGGTCCTCGAGAAGATCGTCACTGGTCCTCCTAAGAACAAGAGCAACAGTGTGAGGGCGGCTGCTTCATTTTCGGGACGAAAACGATGAAGGACAAACCTCCTCTTAGAGGTGCTGGAAGCTCCGAACTCGGAGCTATGGCGGCTCGCTTCAAAAGACATCTTCTGGTTGATTGGGGTAACAGGAGAAAAGAGGGTTTTCTGGTTGGAAACGAAGCAGGGGAGTTCGGAAAGCACGAGCCGAAATAAGAGTGAAAAGGGGGAATTTAAAGAATCCCAGAGGCGCATCGGGAGATGAATCGGCAAGTACAGCAATTAAGACGTGAGAAGGTGGATGCTTCCGGAGGTTCCACGTCACACAAGGAAAAAGGAATTTTGGAATAAATATTTATCCCAAAATTAGGGGGCATGTGTTAACACCAGATTTTTGCACGCACGAGGAGATGACAAGTGGGCCCAGCCAGCAGAGAGGAAAGGATTCGGCAAGTAATCAGGCGGCTGTTTGGTCCTCGGAATTTTCGGTGAATACTTATGCGGTCGGCTATTCTACAAGGCGGTGGCTCTATTCGGGAGATGGATGTTGCAAGCAAAGCCGGCTTGCACGAGAAGACACGTGACAATGGAGGATGCCGAAAAGATTGGAATTTGTATCTTTCCATATTTTATTATGTGAATCGTAATCGTTTAGGATTCGTATTTCGTCTATGGTATAAATATAAACCCTCGACCATTGTAAAATTGTTCACAACCATATCAATACAAATCGGCCCTGTGCCACCTTTGAGTCTCTAGTCGTGTCGTCGAGTTCTTCGAGAGGAATCATCGATCCGTCGACCTCCGTAAGTACTGGCAACCTTGCTATCATGTCTAGTATCATGCGGTGGATTTAGATATGATGCAAGTAGTCCTGTATGTTAAGCTTAGTATCGTGCGGCGGATTTAAGCTTATGACGGGAAGTTTTTGCTTATGCCTTATATCGTGCGGCGGATTAAGTCATGAGTAAAAATAGTTATCGGCTCTATTAGATTTGGCAGATCTAATAGATTTATTAAGTTATCATGTGTTATATGTTTTATTTATTTAATTCTTGTAACACTCCTTTGCCCAATCTAGATTGATCTTTGTTCGGCCCTGTTGCACAAGTTTGCTTGTGCTTTGTTAATTATAAGATCATAATGGCCGAATTAACCTCCAATCTAGATTGTTACATGTTGTGGGTTCATACACGTTGATCACGGTTGGGCTTTGATAGAACTGGGTATCGTGCGGCAGATGCAGGTTTTTTAGATTAGTTTAATCATGCTTGCTTGTATGTTCCTTCTTCATGGACCCCAGTTCGGTTAGTCTGCCGATTCTGGTTAAGCTTACATGAGTAATGAATACATATAAATCTGTTCCGATACATGCATGCTTTTAGCTTCTTATAATTAGATCGTATCATGCGGTGGATTAATCTAATTATAAGGAGTGGTGTAAACTTGTAGCAAGTGGTATCATGCGGTGGATTAGCTTTGCTTGAGTTTTTGCCTGACGGGTTTATGAAGACTAGACGTGTGGCAGACAAGTTGGATTAGCCTATGCATGCGTTATTTGAGTAGATTTATATTTACGAATTTCCTCTTTTATTTCTTTTGTTACATATGTGTTCGGCATTAAATATGTTTACGTGCTTTCTCTTTATACTTGCCAAATGACATTATAAACCTGTTTCGACAAATAGCTTCTATAGCTGTGTGTCGTCGCGATTGGCTTTCAAAGCCGTACATACGGAACTGTCTGGTCTCACCCGGCATGTTCCAAGGTATTCTCACACTTTTATCCCTTGTTGGTTTTCAGGTCAAACCGACTGGCACGTCTCCGGATTCAACACACTCCGGGCACCCGATTGAAGCTAGCTTCGTTCGGCTTGCTGTGCGCTTGGCGTGAGGCGTCACTTTTTGCGCCAACACGGGGTTTAGGGTTTCGGGGTTTAGGGGTTCGGGGTTTTGGGGTTTAGGGTTTCGGGGTTTAGGGTTTCAGGGTTTAGGGGTTCGGGGTTTCGGGGTTCAGGGTTTCGGGGTTTAGGGGTTTGAGGGTTTAGGGTTAGGGTTTCGGGTTTCAGGGTTTCGGGGTTTAGGGGTTCGGGGTTTCGGGGTTTAGGGGTTTGAGGGTTTAGGGGTTTAGGTTTGAGGGTTTAGGGTTAGGGTTTCAGGTTTTAGGGTTTCGAGTTTTAGGTGACATGTAATCGCCAACATTAAAAATAACACGAAGAAGCATATCTGTCAAAATATTTCTAAGTGTAAATACATGTTTATACATATCCAAGTGATTTTCTATGGTATTTCAACATGACACATGATTTTCTATGAACACATATTTCTAAGAGTAATAAATACATGTTTAAACATATCCTTGTCACGTGATTTACACACCGTGGACTAGAACGACGACGGCGGACAGCAGCGAGGATGACGACGGTGCGGATGACAGTGGACGGCGGCGAGATCGGTGGAGCGGTCACCAGGACTACAGGTCGACGTGGTCTGTCACTTTTTATCTACATGTGTAAACATATATTTGTTAGGTTAAAAAACATATATATGATTTTCCTTTTTCTATAAATATATCTATTCATATTCATTATCTGTATACTCCATTTGTATCCTATTTAGAAGTCATTTTGGAAAATATATATACACCACTTTACAACAAATATTTTTAAAGAAACAAGTGGTCAAAGTTATGCTATGAAGACCGTGTCGCTGTCCTAAACGACTTCTATTTGCGATACGGAGTAGTATATCTATTTCTATAAAAAAAGAAATGAAAAGTTCAATAGAAAATAATATATATAGAAAAAGAAATGAATATAAATAGATATATATATTTATAGATAATGAATATGTCTATAAATATATATCTATTTATATTCATTTTATATATATCATTTTCTTTTTCTAAATATATATATATCTATCAATTTAACTTTATCTATATATATATATATCAATTTTACTTTATCTTTTAATATTTATCTAAATATATTAATTTTCTATCTATATATATATATCAATTTTCCTTTTTATATATATATTATTTTCTATATATATATATATATCATTTTCGTTTCTTTATTTTCTTTTTTACACTCACACTGCACACACACTTGCACACACACACGCGCACACACACCACACACACGCACACAGGCACGACGGCCCACACACACAGGCACGCCACAGCCACGGCACAGGCACGGCACGCCGGACACGAGGAGACGGCCGCGGCACTCCTCACCGGACACGAGGACGACAGCGAGGACGACGGCGCGCGAGGCGGCGAGGGAGGACGAGGCTCGACAGCGGCGAGGGAGCGAGGCCGAGGCTTGACGGTGCGGAGGGAGCTCGACGGTGAGGATGGACAGAGGCTGACGGCGAGGACGGAGCTCGATGGCGGCGTACGGACGGAGGCTCGACGGCGAGGGAGGATGAGGACGAGGCGGGCGCGAAAGACGAGGACGACGGCGAGGAAGGCTGAGGGAGGCGCGGAGCTCGACGGCGAGGACACGGCGGGCATGAGGGAGCGGCGAGGACGGCGGCGATGGAGGCCGAGGGCGGCGCGGACGGAGGAGGCGGGGCAACTGCGTCGATCTGGCGAAGATTGGAGGGCACTGTGCCCTATATACCCGGGAGGCCTTTAGTCCCGAGCCGTATTACCTTTAGTCCCGGGGCGTAAGGGTTGGACCTTTAGTCCCGGGCGGGATTACGCACCGGGACTAAAGGGGTCTTTAGTCCCGGTTGGTGCCACCGCCCGGGACTAAAGGGTCCTTTCCCGCCACAGTTTTGGGTTTTCAGTATTTTGGTTTTGTATTAAGTTTCCACTATATAAATATGTTGTAATTCTTGTTAATTGCATAGTAAATTAAACAGTAGGCATAAAATTACTTAAAAATAACAGTTGTATATCCTTTAACCTTATTGTATAGTAGAAAATTTTGTAGCATAAATTCTTTTCTTTTTTTATAATAATGAATATAAATGTAAATAATCATTCATATTTGGTTAATGCAAAAATTTAATGTTCAATTTAAATTTAAAAAATTGTTGGCTTTCAATAGAAAATTTATTTTCATATCATTTGGACGTTAATCTTTTGTTTATAACCTAAAAAATCATTGCCCAATTTCGTTCTACGCGACAGATGCAGTAGTTTTTTATTTTTAAATTTAGTTTTCTTTTTAAATATATCTTAAATCTTTCTAATTGAACAGAAAATTAAATATTTGATATACTTTCTTTTAAAAATTAGTATGAGATTCTTTTTGCTTTAGTTTACAAAAGAAAATGTTAAATTTTAGTATCTTCTTATATGTATTTTGATGATTCACACCAAGAGAAGCACATAAATCAAGGATCACTACTACTAAATATATATAAATCCATTATCAAATAAATAAAGTCTTAATTAATTAATTATTACATAATATCTTTACAACCCACTATTAAGCGGGCACAACTGCGAACCTCCTCTTGACATATGTCCTTTGGTTATGATCATTCCTTAACCATGGAGTTTTCTCATTGTTTAACAAAATGCTTGGGTCTTTGTTCACTTTGAATGGCGGAATTCGATCATCTCTTTCATAATCACCTGACATGTCTGACTTGTCCTCAATTCCGACAATGTTTCTTTTCCCTGAAACAACTATATGGCGCTTTGACTCGTTGACGATCGAGTTGTTATCATTTTTCCCTCTTTTTGCTTTTGTAGACATGTCTTTCACATAGAACACTTGACTCACATCTGCGGCAAGGACAAATGGTTCGTCTTTGTACCCAATATTGTTGAGGTCCACTGATGTCATCCCATACTCCTTGTCGACTGTTACCCCACCTCCGGTACCGGTCATCTTGACCCATTTACACCGAAACAAAGGGACTTTAAAATTAGGTGCGTAGTCTAGTTCCCATATGTCATGTATGCGGCCATAATATGTTTGTTTGTTCCCATTTGGATCTGTGGCATCCACGCGTACACCACTGTTTTGGTTGGTGCTCCTTGCGTCTTGGGCTACTGTGTAAAATGTATTCCCATTAATCTCGTACCCTTTGTACGTGCTGATATGCCACGATGGTTGTCTGGCCAACAAATAAAGCTGCTCATCTATGTTGTCATCACCCTGACATTGTTTTTGCAACCAATCGCTGAAGGTTTGCATGTGCTGACGTGTAATCCAAGATTCACTCTTCCCGGGCCACTTGGATCGAAGGAAATCCTTATGTACCTCGATATATGGATCGACCAATGAGGAGTTCTGTAGAACTGTGTAGTGTGCTTTATCGAAGTAATCGTCTCCTGTACCGATATATGTTTTCTTCCCTAGTGTTCCCTTGCCACTGAGTCTGCCCTCGTGTCGCGATTCGGGAACGCCAATCGGGTCAAGGTCTGGAATAAAGTCCACACAAAACTCTATGACCTCCTCTGTTCTGTAGCCCTGGGCGATGCTTCCTTCAGGCCGAGAACGGTTATGAACATATTTTTTCAGGACACTCATGAACCTCTCGAATGGGAACATGGTGTGTAGGAACACAAGACCGAGAATAATGATCTCCTTGACCAGGTGAACTAGGAGGTGTGTCATGATATCAAAGAAGGATGGAGGGAACACCAACTCAAAGCTGACGAGACATTGAACGACATCATTCTGCAAAGTAGAAAGTTTCTCTGGATTGATTGTCTTTTGTGAAATTGAATTGAGGAATGCACATAGCTTCACGGTGGCTAGACGTACATGTGGAGGTAGAATTCCTCTTAGAGCAAATGTTAAATTTTAGTATCTTCTTATATGTATTTTGATGATTCACACCAAGAGAAGCACATAAATCAAGGATCACTACTACTAAATATATATATAAATCCATTATCAAATAAATAAAGTCTTAATTAATTAATTATTACATAATATCTTTACAACCCACTATTAAGCGGGCACAACTGCGAACCTCCTCTTGACATATGTCCTTTGGTTATGATCATTCCTTAACCATGGAGTTTTCTCATTGTTTAACAAAATGCTTGGGTCTTTGTTCACTTTGAATGGCGAAATTCGATCATCTCTTTCATAATCACCTGACATGTCTGACTTGTCCTCAATTCCGACAATGTTTCTTTTCCCTGAAACAACTATATGGCGCTTTGACTCGTTGACGATCGAGTTGCTATCATTTTTCCCTCTTTTTGCTTTTGTAGACATGTCTTTCACATAGAACACTTGACTCACATCTGCGGCAAGGACAAATGGTTCGTCTTTGTACCCAATATTGTTGAGGTCCACTGATGTCATCCCATACTCCTTGTCGACTGTTACCCCACCTCCGGTACCGGTCATCTTGACCCATTTACACCGGAACAAAGGGACTTTAAAATTAGGTGCGTAGTCTAGTTCCCATATGTCATGTATGCGGCCATAATATGTTTGTTTGTTCCCATTTGGATTTGTGGCATCCACGCGTACACCACTGTTTTGGTTGGTGCTCCTTGCGTCTTGGGCTACTGTGTAAAATGTATTCCCATTAATCTCGTACCCTTTGTACGTGCTGATATGCCACGATGGTTGTCTGGCCAACAAATAAAGCTGCTCATCTATGTTGTCATCACCCTGACATTGTTTTTGCAACCAATCGCTGAAGGTTTGCATGTGCTGACGTGTAATCCAAGATTCACTCTTCCCGGGCCACTTGGATCGAAGGAAATCCTTATGTACCTCGATATATGGATCGACCAATGAGGAGTTCTGTAGAACTGTGTAGTGTGCTTTATCGAAGTAATCGTCTCCTGTACCGATATATGTTTTCTTCCCTAGTGTTCCCTTGCCACTGAGTCTGTCCTCGTGTCGCGATTCGGGAACGCCAATCGGGTCAAGGTCTGGAATAAAGTCCACACAAAACTCTATGACCTCCTCTGTTCTGTAGCCCTGGGCGATGCTTCCTTCAGGCCGAGAACGGTTATGAACATATTTTTTCAGGACACTCATGAACCTCTCGAATGGGAACATGGTGTGTAGGAACACAAGACCGAGAATAATGATCTCCTTGACCAGGTGAACTAGGAGGTGTGTCATGATATCAAAGAAGGATGGAGGGAACACCAACTCAAAGCTGACGAGACATTGAACGACATCATTCTGCAAAGTAGAAAGTTTCTCTGGATTGATTGTCTTTTGTGAAATTGAATTGAGGAATGCACATAGCTTCACGGTGGCTAGACGTACATGTGGAGGTAGAATTCCTCTTAGAGCAACAGGAAGCAATTGGGTCATAAGCACATGGCAGTCATGGGACTTCAAGTTTTGGAACTTCTTCTCTGGCACATTAATTATTCTCTTTATATTGGAGGAGAATCCAAATGGGACCTTGATGCTGTTAAGGCATTCAAACATGCTTTCCTTTTCTTCTCTGCTAAGAGTGTAGCTAGCAGGGCTTAAGTACTGGCGCCCGTCATCTGTCTTCTCCGGATGCAAGTTGTCTCGTTCTTTCATGCGCTGCAAGTCCTGTCGTGCTTCAAGTGAATCCTTAGGCTTTCCGTAGACACCCATGAATCCAAGCAGGTTCACACAAAGGTTCTTTGTCAGGTGCATCACGTCGATCGCATGGCGGACCTCTAGGACATGCCAGTAGGGTAGCTCCCAGAATATGGACTTCTTCTTCCACATGGGTGCGTGTCCCGAAGCGTCTTTGGGAACAGGTTCGCTGCCCCGTCCCTTTCCAAATACTACTTTCGTATCCTTCACCATTTCGAGTATATCATCTCCGGTTCGGTTACGAGGCTTGGTTTGGTGGTCTGCCTTACCTTTAAAATGTTTACCTTTCTTTCTTACTGGGTGGCCCACAGGAAGAAACCGACGGTGCCCAACATACATGACCTTCCGACAGTTTTTCAAAAATAAACTATCAAGGTCTTCAAAACAGTGTGTGCATGCATTATATCCCTTGTTTGTCTGGCCTGAAAGATTACTTAGAGCCGGCCAATCATTGATTGTTACGAACAATAATGCTCGCAGGTCAAAGTGTTCCTGTTTGTACTCATCCCACACGCGTATGCCTGGTTTGCTCCATAGAAGTAGAAGTTCCTCAACTAATGGCCTCAGGTAGACATCGATGTCGTTGCCAGGTTGCTTCGGCCCTTGGATGAGCAACGGCATCATAATGAACTTCCGCTTCATGCATAACCACGGAGGAAGGTTGTAGATACATAGAGTAACTGGCCAAGTGCTATGAATACTGCTTTGCTCCCCAAAAGGATTAAAACCATCCGTACTTAAAGCGAACCTCAAGTTTCTAGCCTCATCTGCAAACTCTGGGAATTCTCTGTCTATCGCTCTCCACTGGGATCCATCAGCTGGGTGCCTCAGCATATTGTCTACCTTACGGTCTTCTTTATGCCACCGCAACAACTTTGCATTGTCCTTATTTCTGAACAAATGTTTCAAGCGTGGTATTTCTGAACAAACTTCAACAGTGGGATATAGCAATTTCCTATGATCCTCTAGCATGCGCTCAAACTTGACCTTCTCCTTGTCACTTTCACATTCTCTTTGTGCATCACAAATGGCATCACCAAGAGCATCAACATCAGTTGTCGCATCTTCTGTCACTGCCGCATCTTCTTCACCATCTCCCCCCATTGCATCATCATCAAACGCACCGTACTGAGCAATAATATCAGCGTGGGCCAATTCTTCTTCACCTTCTTCACCATCATCCATTACAACCCCCTTTCTCCATGCTTCATCCAACAAATATAGTTTGTTATGAAACCCGACTTTAACAAATGCGTATGAAGAGTCCTTGGGCATGAATATTCCTTCAAATTCTTACAGACGGCGCATGGGCAGCACATGAAACGATCCTGCTTGTTTGCCTCAGCCACACCTAAGAAATAGTGCACGCCAGCAATGAACTCTTTGGAGCGGCGATCGACATTATACATCCAATTGCGTGACAACATCTGCATTAAATATTACAACCATGCACTTAGTAGTTTCTCATGTTATTGCACAACACTCATGACATCACATGATTGATTAATTCAAACAAGCTTGACTACAACGAAGACTATCGCAGCTAGCACTAAAAAAGCTAAAAATAAAATGCACTTAAGCAACATAATTAGTTCGCGTCCGATCCCAACTAAAATAGACAGATCATTCGCTTCATCAGCATGGATGGGCTGCTGCCGCTGACTCACTGTCTCATCACCTTCAGCGGCAACCTCCTGTGCAACAGAATTTCGTACGTGATGAACGTACTCTTCCTCCCAGTACCAACCTTTACATCCGCCGGTGCCCTCCCACTGCAATTAGAACAAAGAATAAGAAATTTAAACAACATCATCAAGCAAAACCGATACGAATGAATCATATTAATCAAATGCGGGTAAATAATAACCCACCTCATGGTCCGGACACTTGTAGAATATACGACCCTTGTTGATTCCCTCTTTTTTCACTCGGTACTCCTTCACAATCTTCTGTTTACACTCGCCGCAAGCAATGAGAGGAAGATCCGGCCGCAAACGCTTCGGATCTCGATGATGAGAGGCTGAGGACCCGGTCACGGTTGCCATCTACTATATCCATGCTCATTTTTTAAACTATTACATGCAAATTCCTAATTTTTTAAACAATTATAAATAAAAAAGACTAAATTTTTCTATTTGTTTAGATAATCGAAAAATATGATATAACAATACCAATTTCCACATTATCTACTCTCTATATTTATTGTTGCAAACTATTATAAATTCCACATTTTTCTAAAGAAAATATACTAAAAAGACACTAAAATTCAATATTACTCGTCTTGCATAAGTATGAAATATAGAATGGATACTACCTAGCAGTAGAAAACTATTAAGTGATTGTGATGAACCAATTTAAAGTACTCAACTCTCTATGCTTGTTCTTGCAAACTATATATTTTAATTAAATTCCTCTCATATTTAAAAGACATGGTAGGAGATGAAAATAGTTACCTCTAAACGCAAAGAGACGATGACGGAGTCGAAGAAGATCACCAATTGACGCCGGAGACGAAGAACAATGAAGAACAAGCAATAGCAACAGCAAGAACAAGCAAGAAGCTCACTGAAATTTGAATGTCTCTGGCTCGGGGGAGGAAGAAGTTGGCACGTTATAAACCGGGTAGCTTTAGTCCCGGTTTGTATTAAAAACTGGGGCTAAAAGGTGATCATTTATCCCGGGGCAAGCCACAAACCGTGGCTAAATCTTTAGTCCCGGTCCGTGGCACCAACCGGGACTAAAGAGTGCCCTTTAGTCCCGGTTGGTAACACGGACCGGGACTAAAGGGTCCCTGCCCCGACAGCTCTGCGTAGTAGCCGTTGGGGCAGACCCTTTAGTCCCGGTCCGTAAAACCGACCGGGACTGAAGGGTCTATTAGTCCCGGGCGGCAAAAACACCGAGACTAAAGACGATTTTGAGAATCGGCCTATGACCCTGTTTTGTAGTAGTGTATGAATCTAAAAATATTAAAATTAAATACTTTATCATTTAGTGTACAGAAAAAGCAATTAGTGTAGTTATTAGCTAGCTAACTGTTAGTAGGGCTGGATTCCAATTACAACCTATTAGGCACTCCCAACCATAAAACGATAGTTTCTATACTCATTGATTATAGTGTCAACTAAACAGAAAGATGATATGTCACCCTAATTAAATAAGAGAGATAAGAAAATAGTTTCTTAGACAAGAAACCATATCTAGACAAGAACCAAGATATTAGAAGATGTGATTGGTAGATCGAGGAGGAAGAGAGAAGATATGTGATTGGACAAAAAAATAATTCTTTAAAAACTATCCATTGGGACCATAGTTTCTATATGTAGTGTCTACGCAAATTAAATACACATAGAAATCACATGTAGTTTCTAGCATTAGGACTGCCCTTATATGAACAGTACTTGTGAGGACACTCACAATGCAGACTCTATCATATAGTCTAAACATATTTTTTATTCTTCTATTTATAGTATTTTACTGATGTGATAGTATATTTATTGAAGAGAGATGAAGTAATAAATAGGTTTAGACTCTATGATACTACTTCGTATCGCAAATAGAAGTCGTTTAGGACAGCGACATGGTCTTCAAAGCATAACTTTGATCACTTGTTTCTTTAAAAATATTTGTGGTAAAGTGGTGTATATATATTTTTATGAAAGTACTTTTCAAGACAAATTTATCTATATGATTTTTACATATCTAAACTCAATAATTTAAAAGTTATTCATAATTTATATTCCCAATGTTTGACCGAACCCTTTTTCAAAACGACTTCTAAATAGGATACAGAGGGAGTACAGTCTGAGTGTCCTAACTCTTTTCTTTCTTTATTATTATTGCTTGCACATGATAAGATGCTGCGGAATTAAGCATTGTTCGCTTGAGCTATAAGTCGGTTTTAATCCGTATAATATTTTTCTCTCACAACAAATTAATTGTTTTAGTTTATGAGTCATTATTATAAGTCGTGTCTAACAAAGTCTAATTGTTTTTGACGCGAGACAGCCTGTAGCCGGAAATTAATTGTTTTTGACGTGAGGCAGCATGTAGTCTGAAATTAATTGTTTTTGACGTGAGACCGCCTGTAGACGGGAATGCTTTTGACGTGGACAGCCTGTAGCCGGGAATTATTGTTTTTGACGCGGACAACCTGTAGCGTTTAAGTCAACACTAGTTTTACTTCAGCAGCGGTCTACGTATGGGCTATGGCACTCCAATAGAAAAAAATAATATGATAGTTTCTATCTCAATTAATTTAAAGCTCTGTTTGATTGGTTCAGTCACTTGACTAAACTCTGCTTCGTTGGTTTAGTCACTCGACTGAGTTTAGTTCTTAGATAAGAAACCATGTCTATATGAGAACCAAAAATATTTGAAGATGTAATTGGTAAAGGAGGGAGAGAGAAAATAAGTGATTGGACAAAAAATAATACTATAGAAATAGAAATTATCATTGGGACCATAGTTTCTATACATAGTGCCTATATAAATTAAATACACATAGAAACTATTAGTATTGGGACTGCCCTAATACTTTAATGTGCTTGCACATATAATATGGCCATATTTAGTTCGGGAATTTTTTGGCGAAAAGTTCATGTAGCATTTTCGTTGTCATTTGATAAACTTTGTCTAAATATGGACTAACTAGGCTCAAAAGATTTGTCTCCACATGTATATACTAAAAGTATAATTAGTTATTTTTTACCTACATCTAATGCTTCATGCATGTGTTTAAAGATTTGATACGACCGGGAATCTGCGGAACTAAACGCGGCCTATATATCTAGAGTAGTACTACTAGGCTTTAAGGTATTGGGACTGCCCTACTACTAGTATTGGGACTGCCCGACTACTTTAATCCGTGATCTGCCTTTAATGTGCTTGCACATTATAATTTATATCTAGAGTAGTAGGCTTTAATAATTAAGCTCTCTCTATATGTGACGACTTGACTTGACCATCCCGTCGAGTCGTCGACCCTGTTCAGATGAGATCCACCACACGGTTTGCTTGTTTGATTTCGTGTTAATATAATGACGATGATGTATATAGCCTGAGGTCGACCGGGCGCCCGGGCCTGTACGTGTTAAGTTGTTCATCATCATATACTCTATGTCAAAGTTAACGCATTCTTCGGCCAATGGTGCACTGCAGCTGCCTTCTCCTAGCGGTATGTTCTCAACTGAAACCACTAGTGTACAGCTGTAGCTAGCACGTGTATAGTAAGTAAGTAAGTTGTCCTGTTTTCTGAAGATTTTTCTTCATTTTATTTGTAATAACTCGGCCTGGTGGTTTCAGATTGTTGTCGTCATTGTTCATCTTTATTCGAAGATAAGACAGGAAACCTCTTGATTGCAGAATCGACAGCGGCTTCACCAAATACAAAACCTGAGGCTGAGGGTGCTGCAATGCAAGAGAAAACGAGGGAAAACAGCCCAGCCGAAGCTCAAAGGCTAGTAGTTCACTACTGCGGGTTTTTTTTTTTTTTTTTTGAAAATGAGGTAATAAACCTTTAACTGAAACTGAAACTGAGACCTTGTGCTGACAGCTTGAATGGCTCCAGAGCCCCAGACATTCCGACTGCTACCAGCAATGAAGATGATGATGGTGATACGAAGCCACCCTCTCGAAGAAGGTCAGAGCTGCTGGATCAGTTGTATGCACACACCACCTCCTCCAGTGCATTTGACACCAAATCAAAAGAGTAAGCCCAGAACGCACTGTGTGATTTGCATTTGGGTTCGTAATTAATAATCATATAGATTGCCTACGTTTTTAGTCATGACTCATGAGTGATGAGAGCCAGATATCTCACGAATAGTAGAGGCTGGAACTTGTTTCCGTCATCTAGCTAAAAAATGAGTGATGAGCCAGATATATGCATGTCCCTGTCGTGCCTGATGATCGACTTAATAATCCCATATATACGTATTATATACAGAACGGTGTGGCTGAAAAGTTCAAAGCCATCATCAGCCATCAGCTTGAAGCTCCAAGACATCCAAACAGCGGTGAGGCCTCAGGGATTCTTGGACACTGATACCTTAAACATGGCTATTAGGAAGATGGTGATGGAGGATAAATCTTTTGGATCATGGAAGCACTGTCTCAGTTCAGATTTCGCGGTAAGTTCCTTTTCTTTCATTTCAATGTTTGTGTGTGCTCATCTTAATTAGTCTCCTCCGGTCACATAAAGATTTGTCGTCGCAGAGGCATGCCATCAGCAGAAAGTGTCGGGATGATGCAGATTTTCGAAGACTTGTCAGAGATGAGTTTCCAAGTCACAAGAATTATCATAACCTAGAAGTGGTACAGACGCTCTTTCTTTCTTACATAAAATAAATTTATGATGGAACTTTGCATATACGTACTCCCTCCGTATTAAAAAAGATGACGTTTTAGACAAGGATTGGGTCAAGCATTGAGAATATAAATCATAAATAACTTTTAAATTATTGAGTTTAGAGATGTAAAAATCATATAAATAAATTTGTCTTGAAAAGTACTTTCATAAAAATATACATATACCACTTTTCAATAAATATTTTTAAAGAAATAAGTGGTCAAAGTGATGTTTTGGAGACCGTGTCGCTATCTGAAACGTCATCTTTTACAATATGGAGGGACTATATGAGTATGGTATTTAAATAATCACGCTTAATAAAGAAAGAAAATCCAGACGTACCAAACGTAAAGTCGTCATGTTGCGCGCCTTTACAGTCTGTTTTTCCTTTTACTATATATATGGAAATATTTTTTTTGTAATCTTTAGATATATTATTAAAAAAAGGTATATTAGTAATTTCACTCCCTCCTTAAGTCCGTCCATCCACGCCTTACAGCGTGCGCTTGGGAACCGTGCTAGCCGTCGCTAAGAGCACTCACAATGCAGAAACTACTATGGTTTCTATGAGCATTTATTATCATAATACCTAAGCATTTTGTTGATGTAGCAAAAGAGTTACTCCCTCCGTCCCAAGATATAAGGCACGCACGTATTTCAAAATTCAAACTTTCTTATCTTTGACTAACAATTAGTCTAATCATATAAAAAGTTTATACTATAAAAGTAATTGCATTATATTTATATTTAGAAATACTTTCTAATGATCAAACTTTTATTTCTATAAATTATATATTATGAGAGAAATTATAGGTCAAAATCTATTCTTGGAGACCGCACCGAGAGAAATTTTTATATATAGCTTTGTCTTGGTTTAATGTCATATGAAAATGTTACGGATTTTTATTTCTTGTGTACTAAACATATGTATGATTTGGAGACCATATGTAGCGGTGAAAACCCAGCAATTACTACCGGTTAGGCTATTATTGTCGCCTATGACCATGAACCAAACACTAGTAATATAACTATTACTTATTTCAATCGTGACTACTAGCGAGGTTCTGCATCTATCATGATTGGATATGCTACCTCCATCACAAATTATAAGTTATTCCAACTTTCTTGGAGAGTCAAAACATCTTAAGTTTAACCAAATGTATATAATAAAATAATAATATATTTATGATGTCAAATAAGTATTATTAGATTTTTTATTATTTATTTATTTATAGTATATCTATTTGATGTCATAAATGTTTATAATTTCTCTATAATTTTAGTCAAACTCAAAATGCTTTGACTTAAAATGTGTTAGAATGACTTACAACGTGGAACTGAGGGAGTATACGTTTTTTTCTTTCATAGGCCCGTATATGTTTCTTAATACACATAAATTAATTATTTACTGATGATATTTATACGTTGTTGCATTGCAGCTATGCATTCCGGTTATACATGAATCTGTGATGCATTGGAGTCTATATGCTTTCAGCATGAATGATAGTAAGCTCTATATTTTGGATTCCCAAATAAATTGTGATCGACATGCAGCTGTTAAGTTGGATATCTGCGAGGCTCTTGAGTTCATGAACGAACAATTTGAACTGTTCAGTAACTCCAAGATTGAATTTAAGCATTGGGATTATAAGTTTCCGGAAGTACCTCAGCAAAACAAAAGGTGATGCATGCATACAACTTGGAAGTGATTGGTACATAATGATTATATATATGTACATGATTCCATATGTGCCGCATCAACTTTGCAGTTACGATTGTGGATTCTTCACATTCAACTTCATTCATCACTGGAACGGCTTTGGGCTTTCACATTCTCTGCATTTTCATTCTGTAAGATGCCACCTACCTCCAATTTGATAAAAGTAAATCTACATGCAGTCCAAAATAAGTTCTATCTCGGTTCAAAAAAAAAACACTGTCCATAGAAACATGCCCTGCAGGTAGTGTTTTCAATTCTGACAGTATGTACACACAAAAAAATTGTCGCATACAAGTAACAAACTATATTGCAAATAATCAATAGTCTTTTTATGAAGGATGCTTTTATTAAATTCTCAAAAGTATTACATCAAGTGATATAAAGATTTAGATAGTACTCAAAATTGAGGTGATTTGGATAGTATTTTTGACCTCTGCATAACAAGTGTTCTTTTCTGGTTTTTGCTGAGCTGTAAGGATGCTTAATGTTTGGCAAAACTGATTAACATAGGCGCTGTTATAATATTAAGGCTAAACAGAGGCACCATTAAACTAAAGCATGAACAATTAGCACTTACAATATCAATTAACAACAATTAACACCTAAAACTGAAACTTGATCACACCGAAGAGAAAACTTAGTACAAATTCACTACCACAGAAAACAGCATCAATGTTGGGTTTCAACCCCTCATCACTGAGGGAAATATGTGTTTTTCAGGATTTGAAGTCGAGACCTCAACGTTTGAGTTCCCTCATGTGCACGTAATGACTAAGCTACGCAACACATGTGATTTGTATAGCTGACACTATTCTTTTAGCTACGCATTTTCAAATTTTATATTATATTTTCACACTTGAAACAATATCAAATAAAAAAGTTGTTAACTGCAAAGTGGTAGATCTCGTGAGTACAATTTTGATGTTGAGTTTGTCTTTATTCGACATTGGTAATCATGCCAAATCTGATATGAGAATTCATATTTAATATTTGGACTTGTAAACCACCTCAAAATTAACATTTGGAGTTGTTATCTATAAAATTTTAGATCTCTTTGCTACAGTTTTGATATAAAGTTTATCTTAATCTAATCTCATATGAAAAAATTATGAGTTTTTTTTTCTGCAAAACAGTTATCACTGCCGGTTCAAGGCATGAACTATAATTTTGCACAAAAAATTCATAATTTCTTCATGTGAGATCGCATTAAGATAAACTTTATATTAAAATTACGGAGTTTAAAGAGATCTAAAACTTTGTGGATGACAGCTTTTTAATTTGAGATGGTTTACAAGTCCAAATACTCAATATAAGTTCACACATCAGATTTGATATGATTAGCAATGTTGAATGGAGACAAAATCAACATTAAAGTTTCAGTGCTTGATCTATAACTTAATAGTTAACAACCTTTTCATTCGAGATTATTTTGAGTGTCAAATATATAATATAAGTTTTTAAAATATGTAGTTAAAAGGATAATGTCAGCTATATAATCACATATATTGTGTAGCCCACCTGATATGCACGCACAAGAGAACATGAACATTGAGGTTGCAAGCTCGAATCCTAAAAACAAATAAGAAAATGATATCGATTAGGTGTTTAACTGATCTATCTTGTCTTCTCATGACATACGTTTGGAAGGATACAATGGAAATACGGAAGGAGTTCCTGTCATACATACTCTCTTTCGAGGGCAACGAAGCAGCAAATCAGCTACCACCTTATATTTCTGATTTAATCAAACAACTTTCTGGTAATTCATTTACTGCTGTTTCATATTTTCCAAGCATTCCTTTATTTTTTATTAGCAACTGGGAAACAAAGTCTCGAACAATTAATAGGGCCTGGAGTTGTGTAAGAGTAACAAGAATTCACTATCTAGGGTCTGTTTGGCTAGGCTCTTAGGCATGGTTTGGGAGGCTTCTCTAAGGAGTCGGAAGGCTTCTCTAAGGAGTCGGAACTGTTTTATACAAGCCACGTGTTTAGGAGGGCTCCTCTCCAAAGGCTTCTTATTTTTTTCATTGAAAAACAATCCCATATACTAACCCGTTTGGTAGGGCTACTCGAGAGGAGTCCGAACTAGAGCCGGACATGAGCCCTACCAAATGGGGCCTTACTAACCTCGGTTCTGGCTACAGTAATAGAGTCAGAGCCACAAAAAAAAGATACATGTCCTGGCACCTAATTCATTTGAAGATTGACAAAAAGAGTTTAGATAAATGGTATAAGAGTTGGATCAAAGGAGCATGAGTCGTTGAGAATCTACTCTAATAGGGTCCCAATTTCCTAGGTATCTAACTCTTCCGGGTTTCTAAGCCTCTCGGGAGGAGTATTTATAGAAAAAAACGCTCAATGACATTTCTAGAGCGTTTTATGAAAATATTTCTACTGTTTTAATGGTGACTAACATGGAGAATCTCTTGAAAAAGATCTTGGTTCTTAAGCCCCGATCATTATTTGTGCGTTGGAAATTATATGGACTAATATGGATATGGAACACCACAGAAAACCTTTTGATCCATGCCATTATAATTTTGCAAAGTTGGAGATATGCCACTGGTATCTCAATGACATGTGGGACACACATGAGTCAATGACATGTGGGTCAGGATGACATATCTCTAATTTTGTAAAATTATAATGACATGGTTCAAATTTTCCCTTGGATCAAACAATCTGAATGACACTAAACTTCACAAAACATTAATCGCACATAAGAAATAGAGATTTTAGCAGCATCTCCTTGTATTTATAAACTACACAGAAGCAAGATTAGTATATAGAAGATAACCAAATAAGCACCAAACTAGGATTAAAGAACAGCCTAACAAAAAAAGGTTTTTTATTCATACCATTGCAATTTTTGAAGTTTGGAGAAACACCATTACTATTCGTCTATTTTGAAACATGTTATTACAATTCTCTGTTTGTCACAAAAATGTCACAGAATACGTATAAAGATGATATGGGCCCAGTTGCAGGTATATACGAAGACGTATATACAATTGCAGTCTCTCTTGCTTGTCACTAATGTGTGGGCCCATATGTCATCTTCTTCTTCCTCCTCCCTTCCTTGCTGAGCAACTTCCACCGTCGTCAATGGCGAGCAGGGGCAGCACGCGGCCACGCAGCAGCACCACATGAACGAGCGGTCAGCGGAGCATGCGGGCGCGCCGCACAGCACACGGACAAGCGGTCGGCGGAGCACGCGGGTGCGCAGCTGCACATGGTCGAGCGGCGAGCAGAGCATGCGGCTGAGCAGCAGCAGGCGGATGCTCAGTAGCACACATGCGAGTAGCCGACGGAGCACGCGTGGCTTAACAGCAGCAGTAGCGCTCGGCGGAGCACGCGGGGGCAAGCTGCACACGTGACTACGCGAGCGGCCGATGGAGCACACGACTACGCAGCAGCAAAAGCGGACGGCGGAACACGCAGCTAAGCAGCGGCAGCGGCACCGGCACGCAGGCGCACAGCAGCAGCACACAGACAGGCGCCCGACGGTGGGGCACGTGGCCGACAGAGCATGCGGCCGGCCCGGATCTCGTGGCGCACGGATCTCGTGGCGCACGAAGCTTGCAGCCTGGGCAGTGCCGCAGTGTGCGGAGCACGAGGCTAGCACGGAGGTCTCCATTGATGGCCGTGTTCTGCTGCTGCTCGCCATCGACGGCCTGCATGCTGCTGCTGCTCGCCATTGCTCAGTAAGGAAGATGAGAGGGAGGAGGAAGAAGCATCAGTGACAAGGAAGAGAGACTGCAATTGTATATACGTCTTTGTATACACCTGCAGCTGGGCCCATATCATCTTTATACGTATTCTGTGGTATTTTTGTGACAAATAAAGAATTGTAATGACATGTTTTAAAATAGACGAATAGAAATGATGTTTCTCCGAACTTCAAAAAATTGCAATGGTATGAATCAAAAAAAAACCCAACAAAAAAATATGGGTTACTCCAACAAAAAAAAATATGCGAAAGCAGCAGGGACAGAGCTGGGCGAGGCCGCGGACCAGCACCGGCCGCCGCGAACGCGAGCCAGCCGAACCCCGCCGTCCGCTAGCCATCATTGGCGCAAGCAGGCCACTGCCCCTGGCCGCCCAGCCCAGCCCAGGGCCACCAAAAGCCAGCCGCAGCCCAGGAGGCGCGGATCCAAGGGTGCCAGCTCGGCCCCGGCACAGACGTAGCCCAGGCCACCGGTCGCCGGTCATCGGCCGCCCGGCAGCAGCCGGCAGCCTTGGCCGGCCATACCCGGTGCTGCCATATCCAGAGCCCCGGATCCAGCCGGCCAGCCGCTTCACATCGCTGGAGATGCAGAGGTTAAGGGTGGTGGTCGAGGAGGGAGGTGGGAGGGAGGGAGGGAAAGAGGAGGAGCTGCGTACTGCACCAACTTCTGAGCAGCCGCTGGCCGCCGCCGCTGCATGCCGGAGGACGGCGACGGCGGCTGGGGTGGAGGCGAGGGCAGCGAGCCTTGGCGCGGACGATGGTTGCGCCCCAAGCCACCCGCTGGGGAGGCCCGGGGTCCCCGCCCACCACCGGCGACGAGCGAGCGGAGGAGCTAGCTACTCGGCCACCCGGGTGCTAGATCAAGCCACCACCCGCATGGGTCACGGCCACTAGCTCGCCAAGGCCGCCCCAAACCAGATCCGGCCACCAGCGAGGGGGAGGGACGCCGCAGCAGCCAGATCCAGCGTCTAGGCTCTGTCCTAGGAGCGCCGCCGGCCAAGGGGCGCCGCTGCAGTGGGGGAGGTCGGGGAGGGCGAGGGGTAGGAGAGGAAGCGAGGGGGTGAGAAGGAATGCGCTGTGGTAGCCTTTTTGAGCAGCACCAGCGCTGGCCGCCGCCACCACGCACCGGACGGGGCGGCGACGGCGGCCGGAGGGGCAGCCCCGAGGGCCCCCGGCGGCGGTGAAGGAAGGCGCCCCGAGTCACCTCTGCAGGTTAGCTTTAGATGGATATTTTTTCCCATGTTTCTGGGTCAGTCTCATCTTGGAACTTGGAAGTGTAAATGGTCTTGGAGTCTACTTATAAGTTTTGTTGCTGCTTCAAACATATAGTCAATCATATCACCAGAGACGATGATAAAAGTGTAAGATTAAGACGGCATTTAGCGATCACCTTGTCAAACAGCTAATATAGTGGGCTAAATCGGATGATAATGGCTCGTTTGTACATTGGAGCAAATAACTTTACCCTCTGCAAACAGCTACTCCCTCCATCCCTCCATCCCAAATTATAAGACATTCCAAGAATCTTGGAGAGGCAAAGTTTTTTAACTTTGACCAAATTTATAGAGAAAAATACAAAGATTTATAGCATCAAGTATGTATATTATGAAAATATAACTAATGAAGAATCTAATTGTGTTTAGTTGGAATCATAAATATTATTATCTTATCGTATAAATTTGGTCAAAGTTGAAAAACTTTGACTCTCCAAGATTCTTGGAATGACTTATAATTTGGGATGGAGGGAGTATATTTGAAGATAGTGGAAGATTTAGAACCTTTAGATTAGGTGCTATATATATGTATCTCTATATGAGACACGCTCCCTAGCTAAGATGCAGGATTAATTTATAATTATTCTTGGATGTGGTATGATGTCCTTAATTGTTTTTTTATCTTGATAAATAGATTTAAAGAATTCATGGCCGGAAAGTGGAACAATGGACATGAGATTGCTAGATGCAGTGAAGAACGGCGATGTACAGGGATTTTGTCAAAGGCTGCGTGATGAAACTGATGTCCAAGGTCAAAATAATGGAAGAGGAGAAGGAGGTGTAGAGCAGGCCAGCAGCCGTCGATACAAACTCCTCCGGGGAGCCACCTCTGATGGGGATGGGGTCCTTCATCTGGCTGCCAGGCTTGGCCATGTCAATATGGTGCATGCCTTGTTGTGCGAACTGAGACTTTTAGAAGCCAACGAGGATTTCAGATCAGAGGAGGAGGTTTTGGGCGCTGCAGCTGCTTCCAACAATCAGGATGGCAAGGGAGTTTCCGAAGAAGCTGATGACCGGTTGGACGCGTGCATTCTCAGGGCAAGAAACTGCAAGGGAGAGACGTGCTTGCATGATGCGGTTCGGACTCGGACGGGCCACGCACCACAGACTGTGCGGATGCTGTTGCTGGCAGATGAAAGACTGGACGACGGGACCAGCCCTCCGCTGGTGCAGATACGAGATGGTCAAGGCTCGTCTCCACTCTTCATGGCTAAAACGGCAGGCAGAGACGACATTGTTGAAATCATCCAATCCGACAGATCAGAAAACAGATACCCACCATCCGATGCTGGGCCGCCTGTGAGAAGAACAGCCATCGCTTCCTTGGCGGTGGATGAGTTGTATAACTACACCATGTCCCTGGAGGACACCAAATCAAAAGAGTAAGTCCACCAGCATGTGTAACAAGCTAGAGATTCAATCATATATTCATTATATATATATATATATATATATATATATATATATATAATGTGTGTGCGCGCGTGTGCGCATGTGGACTGAGTTCTCCTGCGCAACAGGGCGGTGTGGCTATCAAATTCATACCCTTCACCCATTAGTTTGAAGCTCCGGGCCATCCAGAAGACAGTGAAAGCTAACGGGCGTATGGATGCTGATAGCTTAAACTTTGCCATCAGGAAACTGGGGAGAAAGGATAGTTATAAATCTTTGGGCCGTATGCACTACATTAGCACAGATTTCGCGGTAATGTATAAGCTCGATTCTTATGGTTATCTGTTAATTTTGCTATCATCATGTAAAAAATATTGGTTGCTCTCTCTCTCGCTGTCTCGCCACTTGTAGAGATGTGCTATCTACAGACAAGGAGGGTTGCATTCTAGTTTGGAAACTTGCATCGATGATGACTTTCTGGATCATCACAATGCTTTTGACCAAGATGCAAATCTGCAGTACAGTCATCGTCAGAGTCACTCCAACGCAGAAGTGGTATATATCTGTTGTCACTATTTTTTTTTTTTTGCATCCACTGAGGTTACTTTTGTTTACAGCCTCATTTATTTTACGTCTGACTGTATCTCTTCCACTATCGACATATTTAACAATGGCATATATTACTGCAGCTATGTATTCCAGTAGTTCATGATAGTCATTGGAGTCTATATGCTTTCGACATGAATGACCACAAGGTCAGCATTTTAGATCCAAGACCGAATTGTAAGTGCCACAAGGGCATTCGACCGAAGATCTGCAAAGCTCTTGAGTTTGTTAAGGTCAAATTCAACATTTTCAAAAACAAGTCTAATGATTTTAGCAGCTGGACATATGAAGTGGTCAAGGAAGAATGTGGGCTCAACGGCAGGTAGTGCTGGTTGTTTTTCATGCCATATACGTACATTATATTTTTCATGCACGATATTGATTATTCTTGCCTATATACTTGAAAAATATTATTGTACATATTGGGCTTGTTTGAATGCACCAACTAAACTAGCTACTTCAACCCAGCTAAAGTTTAGCTGAGTCTATTAGTTGGAGCATCCAAACACCCAGCTAAAGTTTAACTGAAAAATCTTTTAGCTGGCTAAAGTTTAGCTTCTAAATTTTAGCTAGCTAAATTTTAGTTAGGTGCATCCAAACAAACCCATTATATGATTGTAAAGTTCACTAACTAATCGTCCGATCCCCCGGCAAACTATATGAAATGCACGCAGCGATGACGACTCTGGGTTCTTGGTATTCAACTATATGCGTCGCTGGGATGGGCACCAACTTCTTAATCCAGGATCCATTCCCACTGTAAGCTGCTTATTACTGTAGCTTGCTAGAACATGCATGCCACCTGGATTGCTGCTGCTTGGGATGCAATTTTATTCCTTCTTTATCTATTACTTTGTAGTATCATGGATTTTTAGGTTAATCACTTCGTTATCAATATTTTTTCTGTGATCTGCTTTGATATAAATATACAGGAGTCGATACAGATGCGAAAAGAATTCCTTGCATATATTCTCTCTTTCAATGACAACGAATCCTACCAGCTTCCTTGTCGAGCTTCTAAGCTGATAAAAGATCTTCCTGCAGGTAGAAAAACTGATAAAAAAGATATATATGCTTCAAGTACTTGTTATTGCCTTGAAATCCTTTTTTTTATTCTTGTAGTTAGTTATAGAGTGAATTTTATGAGCACAGGCTGGGGTTTGTTCATACTCAGAGTATTTTTCCAGCTCGACTTTTGTACTACTTTCCAAGTAAATTAAGTCAAATACTCTGAGTATTGTTGGTCGTTCTATTTTTCGTATGTATATACCTTCTTATTGTAACAACGAACTACAGGTCTCGCAATCATACTCATACCACAACAGTCAACAGCAACAAAGGAATTTTAATTGAATCCCATGATACTATATTACCCCCCATATTATTTCAAACTCTTTTGTATATATATATTCTACATGCATAATATAATACAAACTATTGAAACTAAAGGTTATTATTTGTCTGCAGGTCCAGCTTGGACACGCTGTGAGATGGACAAGGGTTTGCTCAAGGCCTTGATCAGAGAAGACAACACAGATGAGTTCAACAAGTTATTTGGTTATACTTATACGTCAAGTGACGACGCGGCACCAACTGAAGCAGCGACGACACAAGGGACGCTAGAGAAGCAGCTTCGAGGCACCACCTGTGATGGGGATGGTTTGCTGCACATTGCTGTCAGGCTTGGCAAACAGCAGCCGCTGCACATCATGGAACAACTGTTTCTCCCGAGTTCAGACCCGGAGAACAGTCGTGAATTGGCATCATCGGCAACAGAGGGCGGCGACACGAGTGCAGACTTCTTCCGTATCACAATACAGGATATAGAGCTAACGATGCCGGTGTTTGCCGAGTCGCTGAGGGCAAGAAACAACAAGGGGGAGACCTGCCTGCATGAAGCAGTTAGGCGAGGGGATAAACAGTTTGTTGAGGCACTCATCTTGATGGATGAAAATGAAAAGCTGCTGGAATGCCGCAAGACCAGTGCCCCACCGCTGGTGCAGAGAGTAGATTATCAAGGTGTCTCTCCCCTGTACCTGGCCACCACTTTACGCAGTGCTGACATCGTTAGGTTTCTTACGGACCAACGAAGAAAATGCGCTGCCTCCTTCGCAGGGCCTGGAGGAAAGACTGCCATGCATGCTGCCGTTCTCTTGGACAAAGGTACGTGCGTAGCCAGGTTAATTACCGACACTAATTAATTTAGAGCCATCTTCACATTGTATTTTTACCAAACGTGCTGTCTCGTAATAATAAAAAAAAAACACCAGTCTCAATGCACAGTTTCATCTCTCGGTTTCCAAGACAAATGAAACTATAGATGAAATAGGTCTCTCCCTCAATGTACAGTTTCATATGCTTTGTGGTCCCATGATTCCTTTTTCTCTCTTCTTTTTTCTCTCGAACCGTGCATATTGTATGAGATGAAACACAATGACGCTCTCAATGGGGTTTCACCGTTTTGGAAACAGCGCTCAAAGGTTTCACGGGGATGAAACCTTTCCCTTCTCCCTCCTCCTAGTTTCATGCAAAAAGATGATGTGACACCCTATTTAATGTGCATGAAACCTCTCATGAAACTCCATTGAGACTGGAAATAGGATCTGCATCGGGAAACCATGATCGGATCAGGTCGTTGTTTCCTATAGTAGTTTATTGTAAGATATGATCTATGTTCGTATTCATATTATTTATATCTATATATCTATATATCTATATATATATATATATATGTATATATGTATATGCGCTCTTGTTTCATAATTAATAAAGAAAACATGTTGCTTGCAGATGCCAAAGGACTCACGGTGCAGCTCCTCGAGTGGATGAAAAATGTTGCAAATATACCGGATTCTATTGGCATGGCAGATAAATCAGGAAATACTCCGCTCCACCTTCTGGCATCAGTGGGAGGCGCATCTATCGCAGAGCTGCTTCTCTCTCCTGTCACGAGCAGTGACGAGTCGACGACGTCCTGCCGCTGGTTATTGACGATGTGTGCAAATTACTTTAAACAGTGTTGTTGTCGTCCAAATAATCTGCCAACTAGTAACACTGGAACAAACAAGGGCAGCACTGACGACAATTCCACGACGACGATGAATCACACCCAAACAACCCAAGCCAGTGGCAGCAGGCCTCCTTCTCCTTGTAGTACTGCCCTGAACAAGAAGGACTCCAACGGTTGGTTTCCCATCCATGTTGCAGCAGCAAATGGAAGGCTGGACATCATCAAGAAATTGCTGGAAGCGTGGCCTGACTGCATGCAGTCACGCAACGAATCTGGGCAGACTTTTCTTCATCTTGCTATCGAGAAGAAAGTGCAGAAAGTAGTGGATTACGTATGTGGTCGACGAAGCTTGGCAGGAATCCTGAATATGAGGGATCGGGATGGAAATACAGCTCTCCATCTGGCTGTCAAGAGCGGGAATCGGCGCATGTTCTGCAGCTTAATGAGCAACAAGGAAGTCGGTTTGAGTTATGCAAACAAGGAGGGGCGCACACCTCTAGACCTCGCCATCTTGAGCATTGAACCTGGACTGCACTTGTTACTGGTAAGCAATATAATGCATGCATGCTAAGATATACATAATAGAAGTTATGTATCTAGAAAGAAAAAACCACAACAAACCTATAAGTTGGTACAGTACAGTGGAAGTATACCTAGTAGTATAGTATATTACTATATATAAATAATAAGATTCGCTCTTTAATCTGCGCTTACCAGTACGTGCCAGATCGATGATCTGAACTGATGATGACCAATAAACTGTTGTTTTGATTTGGGGCAGAATTCCAGGGTACTGATACGTACGTTGGCACCTGAATTTTTCTGGATCTGATCATGGTACTTATCGAAGGGATCTGCTGGAGGCTGACAAGGGAGCACGAACACTGGATAAAGACAAGCTATCAGAGACTATCACCAAGTCCGCGGGGCTTATGGCTGTCTGTGCCATTTTCATGCTGGATATATCGATAACCGCATTCTTCAGTGTTGCGAAACAGTACCTGACCTCCTCCACTGATCCAAACGCTGCTGCTGCTGCACTCACACTCAGTCTCAGTACTGCAGCTGCAGGTTCTGGAGGAAAGGCTTCAGTATTAGCAAGGGCACGTGTTTTCAGGGCGCTCATAGTCTCTGACGCCATCACGTTTGCTTCATCTTCGCTGGCCGCATTCTGCAGCACATTCGCTGGGTTTTCTATCATGGACCTCCAGATCGCATGTATGGCTGTGGTTGCTGTCTTTGTGTTGGCGGCATACCTAGCCTTCGCCCCAATAGATCCACACACTGCCACCGCGGCCTATGTGCTCCCTCTTGTTGCCTTTACGCCCCAACTCGTCACACCGTCCTTCATCCTGCTGCTGCATGCATGTGCAATGTTTACTAGGTTTTTCCAAAAGCAGGTGTCACCCAAACTTCACGATGCATTCACAGCTTTGCAAAGCCTCTTCGTAGATCGCGTATCCCCCATTTTGGAAAAGCTCCCGACACGCCTCACAGATTTCATAGTAAGTCTAGTTGCCGGCATTCTAAAATATTGCTGCTTTGCCTTCTGTGCCGTGGTTAGCGCACCAGTGATCCTTGCTTTTGTGGCAGTGGCGGTCGTTGTCGGCATTATTGCCTTTATAGTTTTTATCCTTATTAAGCCATTCTGATGACTGAGGCAACCAGCACAAAGAAAAAAGGCAAAGGATCCGATGATATATATTACAAGTAACCTAGCTTGAAACTACCCAGAATGCAATTTGGAAAATTTTATATTCTATGTATTGAGGACCCTGATATATATGATTGTTTCACTCCTGACAGCTTGCTTGTCCAATATTTAAAGATTTATCTGGATTTTATGGAATTCAAGGGCTACATTATTTATTTATCTCATGACTTCATGCACTATATTCTCAATGATATCCATCGAATTAACCTAGGCCTTTACCGAGTGCCACCACCGATTACATCACTCGACTTCGATTTTGATGGCAAATAGCTCTTTGTCAAGTGTTTTTTATCGGGTACTTGCCAAAGACTTTGCCTAGTACCGAAAAAACACACTTTTTTCAAAAAAAACATGATTCCAGATCTAAAAAATAGCAAAAAAAAACACATTTTTTCAAAAAACATGATTCCAGATTAAAAAATAGCAAAAATGGCACGTTTCACGGTTGTCAGGATTCAAAACCACAACCTCACTCTCGCGTGTACCCTCTATCTCACTCTTGCGTGTATCCTCCTCTAGCACTATACCTCACTCTTTATATTGAATTTTGGGTCTACTTATTATAAACTGGTTTTAAATTGAGTGTTTGAGACTCTAAACGAATTCCAATTGAAAGGTGATCAACTACATAGTTACGTAACTTTTCAAAATCTACAACTTTTATTTAAGTTGTTTCTCCATCTGAGATCGTTTAAAAAAAATTTAAATTTTAAATATGACAAATTCAAACCCAAATTTCCATGATAATATGAATTCAAATGAAAAAGTGGTCAACTAGAAATTTCCGTAATTTCTCAAGATCTATAACTTTTGTTTTTGGTCGTTTCTCTATCCGAAGTCGTTTGAAAAAAAAAAATTGAATTTCAAAAAAATGACAACTTCAGATAAGATTTTAATGTGCCAAATGATTTCAGCTGAAAAAGTCATCAACAACAAAGTTATACAACTTATCAAGGTCTACAATTTTTATTTTGACCATTTCTTCATCCGATAAAATGACAGTGGGTCTAATTGGTTGCCTATATATCTCCTTACCCAGGATATCACAGTGCAAATGACACTTGTTTGGTTGCCTATGGCCCTGTTCAGCCGGCTTATCAGCTGTACTTCGACTTATTCTTTCTCACGAAACACTATTGAAACAACCGAAATCAGCCGTAAAAACTACTCCCTTCGTCCCGCTTTACTGGTCGTCCTAACAACGCATTAAATCGTCTACGTTCACAGCGCCGTACGTGCATCTAGTTGCAATCGGTGTCCAGGTTCCAACTTGGAATAAGTCAACTTAGAATAAATGTAATAATCTAAATAAACAATTTATTATTAGTACACTATAAAACATGAGTTTTTATTCCAAACGGATATCCATTAGGTATCCACGGGTAAAAAACCAAAACCAAAACCGAACCCGATAGGTTTTGGATCAGACTGGGCAATCGGTTTAAACCGATATTTCGGTTCGGTTGGTTCGGTTTCACAAAATTTCGGTTTTCAAGAATTCACAACCGATCGGTTGATGGAAAAATTGGAAACCGACGAATCCGGTGCGGTTTTCTACATCGGTTTTTCGGTTTAAACCGTACTAACCGTACTCACAGCTGCCGCACGCGCACCAGAGCCGCTCGCCGCTGCTGTACGCTCGCCCTGCACTTAACTGGGTTGGTGAGAGTGGGCTGGTAGAGGACGAGTTTCTTCTTAGGGACCAAGTGAGAGTGGGCTGGTGGAGGGACGCATGCAGCCATGCACTTAACTGGGCCATGGGTTGGGCTGGGATACGTGGAAGGGGTGTCCTGTACTGGCCTGCTGGATGCCTGGACGTTTATTTTGCGATTTCGGTTTCTCGGTGCTACGGTTCCGGTCGACGTAAAAGCCGAGGCCGAAACCGTTGACCGAAGTTCCCAGATACAAAAACCGAAGCCGAACCGAAAAACCGACATTTCGCTTCGGTTACGGTTCGGTTTACGGTTTTCGGGTAAAATATGCCCACCCTGAGTTTTGGAGCCCCGAACCCGAAAACCGTAGGTAAAAAACCGTCCCCAAACCCGAACGCACTAGACCCGAAACCCGCGGATATCCGACCCAAAACCGAACCGTTGCCATCCTTAGTTCCAAGATTCTTTGCTGCACCTGCCAACTAGCTCAAACGACTAGTAAAGCCGGACAGAGAGAGTATATATGTCTTCTTGCACAACCGGATGCGCTCAAAACTGGTCGCATCCACTATGCAGGATTGGATTATGTGAAGCTTGCACCCGATCTGCAATTTGACGCACCCACTGTGCACTTGTGCCCTCCTCCCGTGCACAGGGACCGCATCTGTCATCTCGCCGATGTTGCGAGTCCTCGAACGACACTGTCCGCCGCCGCCGCCGCCGGAGCAGGCAGGTGAGCAGCCGCATCGGGCTAGCGGGCTGCAAGCGGGGCGCAGGGGAGTACGGCGTCGGGGTCCTTGGGAACGGCGTGTCGCGGAGACGGTCGACATGCCGAGAAGACAGCGGACAAAGTGGCGTCCATATCGGGCCTGTTTGGTTGCCCGCATATGCTCTAGCCAGGCTGGTGGGATGCAAGTTTATGTTGTTTGGTTGCCTATATCGTCTTCTCAGCCAGACTGAGTAGGTGCAGTCAACCAAACATGACAGTGTTGCATACACTCAGCCTGTCTCATGGGAGCCAGGCTCTCAGATACGAGTCAGGCTCTACGCATACACGAACCAAACACACCCATGGTGCCGCACGTAAGTGTCGCGGAGACGGTCGACATGCTCGACAACAGAATGCTACAGAGGGAAGTAAAGCAAACAATGAAGGAGTTTTCCTGCTGGATATGATGTCAAGTGTGCAAGAAGAGATATCAGCCTCTTTTGATAAAGTGAAAGGACATATAGTAACTGATGAGGGAAATGAGACAGTGCTTAATCAGGGAGAAAACTTGATAAATGAGGAGGTAGAGGATGAACTGCTGGACTATGATGATGATTATGAACCCACTGATCAAGAGAAGGCAGATATGGAGCTGTATGAAAAGAGCTGGAAGAACAGGAAGCGCAAGAGCAAAGAGCTCAGATGAAAATAATAGACAAGGATTTCGAAGATAGAACTGAGAAACTGGAGGCAATTATGAACTTCACTGAAGGAGCCATATCTAATATGAAAAACAATGCTGAGATTGCTGAAAGTGAAGAAGAGATGAATGCTTTTCCTGGACAGACTCAAGCTAGTACAGGAGACAAACAGTTAGGTAATATAGAGGAGATGGTTTTTGAAAGGGGTTAAGACACAACCTGCAATAGCTCAGAGGAGGAGTCAGAGGAATGCCAATCAAGGTGTTTCGGTGCAAGAACGGGCTTCCAAATATAAAGCTCAAAGGAATGAAATTACAGGTATATCTCAATACACTGCTTTTACTTCACAATCTTTGAATGATTTATCTAAAATTGCAAATAGATGTAAAATTAAAATAGGTAATGAAACGGAAGCTCTTCTATTTTAATGGCAAAACAGAGAGATCTTCAAGTTCAAAAAAAGAGTTCATCTCTACAGGAGAATTCAAATATAGTGGAAGAAGAGGCTGGAGCATATGAGAGTCAAACTAAAGGAGTTTTTTTTTTTTTTTTTTTGTGAAAAATCTAGGGTTACGAATGATGTTCAGAAGGAAAAGCCCCCCTAAAAGAGGGAGACCAAAGAGACAGAAATGAAGATAGTGTTTTGGAATATCAGAGGGTTGAGGGGTGCCGATAGAAGAGGCAGTTCAAAAATCTTATGATTCTTCATCACTTAGAGGTAGTATTTCTTCAGGAGACAATCAAAAGAGAGTTTACTGATCATTTCGTCAAGGATTTGGTTAATGGTCTGAATTTTAGCTGGATTTGGACCGAAGCACAGGGACATTCTGGTTGTACTCTTACTGGAGTTAAAAATGATGATATAGAGGTGATTAGCTCTGATATGAGGACCTATTTCTCAAGCATCAAAGCAAAGAGCAGGAAAGATAATATTGTTTGGGAGGTGATCAATGTATATGGACCTGTTCAAAATGATACAAAACTGGAATTCCTAGAGGAACTCTGAAATAAAATAAATTATACTCGGTGGCTTTTTATTCTGGGGGAGATTTCAATCTTATCAGAAATGCTTCAGAAAGTAAACAACTCCTCAAGCGCTACTCATCGAACAACTCTGCTTGGCGCCAACAAGTTGCACACTGCTGCGTCCAATCTTTCTTTCCACTTGAGATTCAAGCCATGTTGGCTCGGTACCAAACAAGTTTTAGACGTCTACTACATACAGAATGTAGAATGCTAGCATTAGTTGGATAAAATAATTATGTTTAATTTATCTAAGCAGGGTACTTTATGTGATCACTGGTATAAAAAAAACATTTTATGATCGCTGTGGTCAATTCCTTGTTTACCTTTAATCAACAATACTTAATTTTTTATACATAAATATTCAGAATCACAAATTTGGGCTCTTAGATTTACCGTGAAATGTTTCTTACTAAGCCTATGGAATCTCTTGTCGACGGAGCGCTATCGACACTAAGAGCAACTTCACCAGAAGCCCTCAAATCACAGTCCCTCTCTTTTATTTGAGGACTCTTTCTAATTTTTAGGGTCTAATTATTTTCCATCTGCTCCAGCAAAGTACTCCCCAAATCTATATATAGTATCTCATCACATGTATAGTACTCCTTCCATTCTAAATTATAACACGTTTGACTTTTTTTATTTTAAGTCTGACCACTCATTTTATTTAAATAATTTATGCAAACATAGTAAAATTTAATTCATTCTTTAAAAACTATTATTAATAAACAAAGTCATGACAAAAGAAGTAGTATTTTGTATAAAATTTTGAATAAGACAAGTGATATGCTAAAAAGTCAAACGTCTTATGAGATGAAGTAAAAAAAAAAAGGCACGCAGGACTGAATGGTCGTCTCAAGTCAATCCGGTCATTCTCCTAGATGATGGTCTACGACCTAGTCTTAGCTTCCTTTTCTTGTCCACTTGTACTAGGCCGGTCCCACAGGCCACCACCAGCTTCCTCTTCACCTTCTTCATTCCCTCGCCTCAGCCAGCTTTAACTTTAGAAGTGAAGTGGATGAAGAAGCAGCAGCAGCAGCTCTGCAGAGAGTGACCACGAAGAAGAGAGGAGAGAGCTGAGCTCGAAGAAGGCAGGGAGGGATCCATGGGCAACATCCTCAGGTGCTTCACGGGGGGAGACAACCATGGTGACGATCACCACTATCGTCCCCACTATGATCCAACCCCCGAGCCCGTCTACGAACTACAGGCTGGCTGGGCCTCTCCTCCTCGTTTCGAGCCTGATCATCATCACCAGCTACGTCCCCATGGCGGCGTCGCCTCCCTGGTTCAGGACCTCCTCAACTTCGAATCCACATTCATGGTAACAACATATATCTGCAGTGTGTTACCTTATTCCCTTGTGTGTCTGCTTGTTTATCTTCATTTTTGCCATTTATTCAGTTACTGTAAGTCGTTGACAGTAACTTTTGTTTTTTTGGGGGTACAAAGTGCCTGACAACATATCAATAGTTGCACAAAGCAAAATTCACGTTTATTCATTAAAAGTTCATTTTCGTTCTCAAGATCCGAGGTTAATTAATTAACTACTCATGATATAAAAGTGCCTGACGTGGGGGATTTTTTTGGCAGGGACAAGCTGCTAAACAACTTTTATATCTCCAGTTTTGTTCTATCTTGACCCATTTGATCTCTGATTCTTTTAGCACATGGATGGACATGTACATCAGCAATGCTGAACTGCAGAGTAAAGCGACATGGCAACTACTAGCATATTTTAAGAAAACACACTTGCAGATATTAATAAGATTGTGATGATTTGTCATGTCAATTTCACAGCCTTCTTTTCCCAGAATTCCGCGACATGTTTGCAGTGATGACTGATGAGATAGAATAAATAAATGTAATTTGTTACTCTTTCAGGTACCTGAAGCGCTCAGAAATAATGTTACATCATCCAGGAAAGCCCAGGTTAAATGGTAGGGAGCACTTTCAAAAAGCTTATACACTTGATGATTTTTTTAAAAATAAACAGTACATTTGGTGTACCTAATCATGTCAATGTTGCTTTGATTCCTCATCTAGTTCAGTAGAGCCAAGGACTAAAGGCATATGACAGTAGAAAACAAAAAGGGCTCCTCACTGAAATGCTGTTTGTACATACTTATCCAAAGATAGAACAAGCCATGCTGTGACATGGAGAAGTAAAATAAGCAGAACAAACATATTGAAGAACTTGAATGTCTTTTAGACAAACAAAACTAGTGACTATTAATTTGATCTTCTAATTTACACAATGCTAGGTACCGGAATATTTTGGAGGCATATAAGAACTCTAGTCCCCCACCGAAAACACCAGCAGAGGCCGCTCGATTAGTTGCAGCAGCTCTAAGCAGGATTCAGAGAGCTGATTTGGAGGTAACCTGCTTATTTTTCCTGCCTTTTTCACTTAAATAATTGTAGGGACCGTACAAGGCGAATGCATTAGTTAGCAATGATATATATTTAATATGCTTGAACATATAAACTAACAAATCTATTTTATAAACTAGAGTAGTAGGGATGCAAGCAAGTTTGTTTTTGCATGCACAAATAGGCAGATGCGCAGACAAACCAGCTTGCATCCCTACATAGTAGTCCTCTATTCGTTCGTACAAGGTGTAGTTTAATTGTTCGAGTTAACCTTTGATCAATAATTATTCCAGCAGTATATGAGTTATATACCATAAAATCAGTACCATTGGACTCATATTTCCAACACTCGCTAATGATTATTATTTATAACTACTAATAAAATATGACAAGAAAATTAAAGCCAAAGATTGATTTTTCATGGTGAAACTATACCTTATAGAAGAATTGAGTAACATATTGGACGAAGATTAGAAACCCTAGGAAGTTTATTACAATTTGCATTATACTATTAGTATTACTAATGGTTATGTTCAATTCATTCTATCCAAAAACAATGTTTTTCTTCTCAGGGTATTCTTGCTTTTTACAACCTCCCAATCCCATCATTCTCTTCAGCATCAACATCCTCGGACCACCAACCATCCTCACTACCAGAGGGCATACAGTTTGTGCTGAACACTTTGCCGGTCAGATATGATAAACCATTGCAAACAAAAGCCTTAACTAATGATGCCACATTTTGAACAATGTGTTACCTCAACTTCTATTAGGTTCACAACAAGTGCATTGGAGATGGCGATGGATTTACTGCCTTTGTTGACACAGCAGACCCAAGGGAGTCTGCGAATGTGCCACTAGAAGTCGATGAGATGGTGATTAAAAGGGCTCAAGCACGCATTGATAAGGATTACCAGACGGCCGATGCTCTTCTTAGGAGCCTACATGAAGCAGGATATAAGTACTCAAACTGAACCTTCATAATCCTTTACATGTCAAAAATGCATATATTATTTGAAATATATTTATGGTTTAAAGTTTAGATATATTCAGTTACTTGGATAATAAACTAGATCTCATTAGTTGAAAATTTGGAAATGCTGTTATGTTTTAGCAATGCAGGAGTTTAAGTGATCGGAAAAATATCATTAACACCATATCTCATGGGAACAGTTTTTGATATAATTGATTGCTTTTTATGGAATCACCAAAAGCAAAACTTATTATGAATTTTGATGAGTAGGATAATAACCATTTTAGGAGAAGAGATACTTGCAAAGAAATACAGAATCAGAATGAGGTAAGCGTTTCTCCAAACTGAACTTGTGCATTCAATAACAAAAGGAATATTGTTCTCAAGTACATGCTCTTTGTTTCATGACTTGAAGGGGCATCGATGCACCAGAACTTAAAATGGCTAGTGGGAAGGAATCAAGGGATGCATTGGTGAAGCTAATTGGAGGGAAAAGTGTCACAATTTATGTGTATGAACAAGACCAGTTTGGGCGTTATGTGGGTGACATATATTGTGATAATGTGTTCATCCAGGTGAAACATAAACTATGTTCACACAACCTATAAATATGGTTTAACAGCTTCAAATTATGATGTGATCAATGTGTCTCTGGACTCTGGAGCCTTTCAGGAGCAAATGCTAAAGAGTGGTCATGTATGGCATTTCAAGACTTACGATAAGCGCCCAGAGTTTGCACAGGTAAGAAACTCCATGGTGCCTAAAATGCATTTTTGAAAGATCCCAAATTGCACTCTGAGAAAGCCTAGAGTATTCTTTTTTTCGACGTGGACATCCTTGAGCTATGTCATTTGTCATTTAATTTTAAGGGCACATGTGCTGATCTGAACTATAGCTATTTGCAGTTTGTGTGCAAAATTCAAGTTATGGTTGCATTAAACCATCAAATTTGCTGCTCCTAGAAGTTTTCACTAGCACTATGATATTTTGCAGTGGGAGAGAGAGGCAAGAGCTGCACGTCGAGGTCTTTTTGCATCAGAGAACCCTGAGAAGCCATGGGACTGGAGAAGAGACCAGCGCAACGCGAACATTCCAGTCTACTGATGATGGAACCGAACCATGAGTTTACAACTTTGTACAGTTGCTACAAATGCATGTGTATCAAAAACCAAAAGCAAGCACGTATTGTACATGTATATATGTGGAAGATAAAGTATTGTGAATTAGTATCATGTGTTGCTCTTGTGTTAATTATATCCGTGTTTTGAGCACTACTACAAAAAGAATTTTATGCTACCCCCTGATTAATAGAGGATGTATTTTGGGGAGCTACCTTTGTAAGGGGAAAGGGACACTTTTGTTTGGGCACTTCATTCATCGGGTTGTTTTTCAGTTAAATCGTTGTATGCTGTGTTAATTAACAATCGGATCAGAGTGTCACAAGATATTTGACAGATCAAAATACCTATAAGAATAAAAATATTTTTATGGTATCTAAAAAGAGGTGTTGTTTTAACCAAAGACAACCTAGCCAGACGTAACTGGTCTGGAGACGTAAGGTGTAGTTTCTGTGATTCTCCAAAAACTATTCAGCATCTCTTTTTTGAATGCTTCTATGCCAAATGTTTATGGCGTGCTGCACACATAATGTTTGGTTTACCACCTCCACATAGCATGAATGACTTTTTTGTTAACTGGTCTAAGAGGGGGGTTAACAATCTTAATTCTTTGTTATTGACGGCAGCAACAACTTTATGTTGGACAATTTGGATAACAAGAAACAAGGTGGTTTTTGACAAATGTAGACCGAAAACATTTTTGCAGGTACTATTCAAGGGAACACATTGGCTTCGGCAATGGGTAGGACTGCAGCGGCGTGATGCTTTACGTGAGCAGCTGATGCTCGTCAGTCGTCATTTGGAAACATCAGCTTTGCATTTTTTTAGTTCCAATGGATGGTTATCAACTAGGTTTATTGGTCCTTCGTAGTTAAGACTGTACTTTTTGTTTCTTGTTCCTCAAGTCGGATTTGTAATTTGAATTGGTCAGTGCGGTCTTTGGTCGGACGTTGTTCTCTTTTGGTCTGATTCTACCCTATGGTAGATGAAGCCGGGTATAAACTATCCTTTATGTAAAAAAAAACTGTTTTCCTGAACAAGAAGGTGGATTTGGGAGAGAGACATTATTTTTTAAGAGTACCACACTACATATGCATTGCAATACCACATTACACTAGTTTCAATTCAACGTACTGCTCTCAATTACATAACTTTATTTGTTGTATGATGAGTACTAGTCATAGGCATGCCAACATAGGTAACAACACCAAAGCTGATCTAAAGAGCATTATTGCATATAAACTTATGAGCAGCCCATTCTGCAAGCCAAGTATTTGGAACTATTACATCAGGCAAAGCTGAAGATACTAGAAATTACTTATATTTGAAGATACCAAAAGTTAGACATCAGGCTACTCTGATTTCCATGAAGACAGTGGAGGAGATTCAGAATACTTCCAGGTGGTGCCCATTAGAAGATAACGGTCTCCATGGACATCATTCGCAGCAGCATATGACTCAAGTTCCTTCATTTCCTCCAGTGTGAGCTTCACAGATAATGCTCCGATATTTTGGTTGAAATTTTCAACTTTTGTTGTGCCTGGTATGGGACAAACATCGCTGCCTTGATGGCAAACCCAGGCTAATGCAAGTTGTGATGGCGTACATCCTTTTCTTGTAGCCATTGAATTAACACGCTCAAATATTTGGGCATTCTTGTCAAGATTCTCCGGATTAAATCTAGGGAAAATCTACAAAACAATGAAAATATGAAACTAACCGTGCATATTACCATTACCAATTAGAGCTCTCTAATAGATCCTCATGAGGCATACTAGAAAAAAAGATACATCTTAAAAATTCTCAAAATATCATAACGATTAGGCCATCAGCCCATCACTACATTAGACATACCAGGGGAACTAGTGATTAATTCTAAATTCTATCAATATGCTATAATATATAGTAAATTGCGTAAGTTGTTACTTAGATAGATAATCTTTTTTAAAAAATATGACATACCTATGTTTATAGTATAACTGTAAGTACTCTACTGTTTGTAAAACATGAGAAAATCCCTCCAGTGCCATCAAAATCTATACTCTTCCCCCCTGTACGGTCACAACACCCCTGGCCAAGTTGGTGGCAGGTTGTGCAGATCAATTTGTTGGCTAAAATCGCCAGAGTCCCTGCCTGACCTCCGGAACCCTAATTCCATTCCAGCCAACCAAAAGTCTGATGAGGAACTCGCACCTCGCACAGATGCTTCAGGTGCAGAGTCACTGATATCTCTGATGCTTCTGTTCTGTTTCAGTTGGGGTTGAAGTTGAACTATTGGCTGGTGCCAGGATTTGGTTAAATTAAATTTGCCTCCATTATTTTTATGCATATATATGCACAGAATTTGCAGTTTTACCTAAGTGAGCTTTACTGGCTGTTCGGCTTCTATGACTGATAAGTCGGCTGATACTGTTTTGATGTGAGATAAAACCAGTGGCGAAGCTAGAGTAAATTAGAGGGGGGTGCACTTAGCTTGTGAGTGCATATACATGTGTTGTGGAGGGTGCATATATGGTGAAATTTTAAGTAAATCTACTGTTTTTTAAAATTTTGGGGGGTGCAAATGCACCCCTTAGTACCAACTGAGCTTCGCCCCTGGATAAAACATTGTACTATGACTGATAAGCCAGACTAAGTTCAACTGAACATGGCATACTATGGCCTCTATGAGTTGTACTATGACTACTGATGATAAGTCATGTCAGGAACAACCACTCTTGTATTTTGTTTAAAAAACTTTTATCTTTCTTAATGCAATGATACGCACTGCTCTTGTGTATTCGAGAAAAAAAATATTACTTCAAAAAATAGGATTAGTTAACTTAACATAAGCAAATTAAATTTCCAGCTCAAAATTAAAGAGAATTTAGAAGCAAAGTTGTACTATATAGGTAGCAGCACCTTCTTCCTGACATCCTGTTCTGATAGCGAGTCAACCAGATTTGCCCCAACAGACAAGAAGCCTCTACCTAGTGGACTGTAAGCCACTATCCCGATTCCAAGTTCTCTGATGCATGCATGACATGATCAGGGTGACGTCATAAATAAATCAGGAAAATAAGCTTATTGCTGCTATGTCACTGGCGATTAATTAAAAGTGTTTATCATGGATTATTATATGCCGATAAAATGAGCACGGAATAAAATAAAATAAAATAAAATAAAATACCTGCAAGTAGGGACTATATCTTCTTCCACATCTCTGGCCCATATTGACCACTCCAGCTGCACTGCGGTGATTGGATGAACCGCGTGAGCTCTTCTGATTGTCGATGCAGAGGCTTCAGATAAACCTATGTATTTTATCTTTCCTTCTTCAACTAGCTTCTTCAGTTCAGAAACCTGGCAAACAACACATGCAAAAAGAAGTTTTTAGTATCCTACCTACTACACTCCTAAAATTTCAATCTTTTTCTAGACATATAGATTTTATTATGCACCTATATACTCCCTCCGTCCCTAAAAGAGTGTCGCTTCGCTTCCCGAGAAACGATTTTGACTAATTATATATTAAAAAATATTAGTAGTTATGGTACATAATTAGTATCATTAGAAAGATCTTTGAATCTACTTTTTTAACAATTTTTTTTTAAGATTTAAATGTTGCACATATTTTCTATAAATTGAGTCAAACCTGTGGCACGCATCCTACGGCGACATTCTTTTAGGGACGGAAGGAGTACATGTTAAGTTAATGTAAAAAGACAAAACGTCTTATAATTTAGAAAGGACGGTGGGTAATTATAGAACAGTATACAATTATCATTGCTTTATTCTTGTCTAAGGAGTGTTTAGTTTCCCAAAATTTCTCAAAATTTTTCCAGATTCTCCGTCACATCAATCTTTAGATGCATGCATGGAGTATTAAATGTAGCTAAAAAAATAACTAATTGTACTTTTAGTATGTACATGTCGAGACAAATCTTTTAAGCCTAGTTAGTCCATGTTTGGACAAAGTTTGCCAAATAACAACGAAAGTGCTACAGGATTTTTTCCAAAAAAATTCCAAAACTAAACACGGCCTAAGAATGAACGAAGGACGGTACTTCTTGATGGATATAAGTCTCTGCGTTGGCTGGCCTTTGTGGGAGGCTACATCACATGGCTGCATGGTGGTATTGCTATTCCTCAAAGACAACATATTGACTAGCTGTTAGCATCTTTAGAACAACATCTGTATGGTGGTTTAAGGACAACATCTTGATCACTTTTAGTACAACATCTGCATGATAGTTTTGCTGCTCTTTATGGATAGTATCTTGACAAACATCTAGGACAACATATTAGTATATGCTTGGCTGGTTAGCAACCATATATATTTGCCCCTCAACCCTTCATGTTGGTATGACACGTGTAAGATTGTGTGAGAAATAAACCTAGAAAATTACCTCATCTTAAAGTGTCATCCTCTCGATGAGAGTAAGGATCTTGCTATCTCTAGGAGCAAGAATCCAGCGACTAACACTTTCTCCGTTCATAAAAGAACGTAATTATGAAAAACGTGTTTGTTAAATCATTTCAACTTTAGTCAAATTTATAGTAAGTAGTATTAGTATTTATGTCTTAAAATAAATTTATTATAGAAATATATTTTACAACTAATCTAATTATGTTTCTTTTTGTTTTATAAGTGTTAGTATTTTTTTTTTATATAATTTTAATCAATGTTTGATTCTTCGGAATGTGACAGACCGTGACTTCAATGGGTACAGTGGTGTCGACGCGGTGCTGGTAGTAGAGATCGATGCAGTCGACGCCGAGCCGCCGGAGGCTGCCCTCGCACGCCGCCCGCACGTACGCCGGGTCGCCGTGGACCTCCATCTTGCCGTCGACGTACGAGACGGCGAACTTGGTGGCCAGCTGCACCGTCTCCCTTAGCCCGGCGGCGCCGCCGGCCTGCAGCGCCTTGCCCAGGAGGAGCTCGTTGGTGTGCGGGCCGTAGAAGTCGGAGGTGTCGAGGAAGGTGACGCCGGCGGCGACGGCGTGGTGGATGAGCCTCACCATGTCCAGCTCCGGCTTGGGCGGGCCGTAGGCGAAGGACATGCCCATGCAGCCGAGGCCCAGCGCCGAGACCTCCAGCCCCTGCGACCCCAGCCTCATGCGCGGCACCACCACCGACGACACTACAGAACTAGCAGCAGCCATGGCGATAGAGATATGCTCTGGTTCTTTTCCTCTCTCTACTCTGCCTGAGCTGCTGTGCTTAGACTTGCTTCGGTGGCACGAGCTTGTTCGCCACAGAATTCATACTAGTGTGTTGGGAGGAACCTGAACCTGAAGAAATTATTATACTAGTGTGTTGGGAAGAACCTGAACCTGAAGTGGCAGTAGTCAACAAGGCTAGTGCGAGTGGTAATGCCACTGCTGACTGGGCCTGAGTAGCAGCAACCAGGCAGACCCACCTGTGATGTGACTGAAAGCTGTGACAGGTGCACAGGCGCACACCTACGGGAGCAGGGCGGCAGATTGCAGTACCGCGCGCGGCCAGTTAGACCGGGACGGTTCGTATGGAACCGGCCGGTTCACCGGTTCTGTTACAAACCGTCCGGTTCACCGGGTCCGTTACAAACCGGACGGTTCAACCAGTTTTTATCGGTTTAATTGCATATACGGGTTTTTAAGTGAACTAGGTCGTTTGGTCTTTTAGTGGTTCGACCGCTGGTTCAAATAACTAGGGTTGTACCTCTTTGAAGCCAACAACAGATGGTAAGTCCCGGTAGCGGTTCAAGCCTTGACCATCAACGACGGGAAGAGTACCGGGGTAGGCGAACTGCAGGAGCACCTTTAAGGTCGGACGCGTCTATGTCCTTATTGTCAACCTGCATAGCAATAGCAGTACTCCCTCTGTCCATAAATGAATCAATTTCTAGAATCTGTATTAACCATAAATTTTTTAACTTTGACTAACTTTACAGAAAAAAGTAGTAACATCTATAATATAAAATGGATACATTATAAAAATATATTCTATGATATATCTAATGATATGAATTTGGTACCATCAATCTTGATAGTCTTTTCTAGAAATTCGGTCAAAGTTTTAAAAAATTGATTTAAGACAACTTTAGAAATTAATTCTTCCAGGGACAGAGGGAGTATTGATGCCGCCGCCACAACCGTCTTGAGCATTGTGCTTTTTATGGCTTCTTTAGAAAAAAGCAAGGGGTGTAAACGTCTGACCTATTTGGCTGATGGTTTAGCTAAAACGATGTTTTAGCTAATTTATACGAGAGAAAAATATTATTTCATGATTGAAAAGTTTGTCTGATTCTGGTTGATGAGCTCAAACGACTAATAAAGGTTATTTGAGGGACATCACCCCACTATTTAGAGGACCAGGTCTTTTGTGTCAGTGCTTCTACTCCACTCAGATTTTACTAAATTGTTTTGAGTTATTTTGCAACTAAATATCTTATAAGGTCGTCCACTTTTAGTATACGCCTGTCACAAGTGTTGCCAGCGATTTGCCAGCGATTTGAAGAAAAAACACTGTAGGGCATAGGATTAAGACTTGACCACGACCCTTCAAAAGTTGCTACAGTCACTATATTTTTTTTTTGGAGTTCGTCCGTTGTGGGGCATCCATCATGCATTAGGAATGTTTTTATATAGTTTCAAGACATTTATATAATATTATAAATTGTAACGGTGTAAATAAATTGTCTTGATCCATCATGCTAATGTTGTAACATCGTGCTAATGTTGCTAATATTGCTAATCACCCATCATGCAACATCGTGCTGATTATTAGATAAATCAAGACAATTTATTTACGCCGTTACATAGCATGTCATCAAAATATTATAAATGTTTTTATATAGTTTCATATGAAGATAAAATTTATATGTATTTGTTGATAAAGCCTACACAACATTTTTATTTCAAGACATGTTTGTACCAAAATAATTGATATACTGTTTGGATATATATAAATATAAACCTGAACATTGTATCAATTATTTAGGTATTAAAACAACCTTGAACCAAAAGGTCGTGAACTACAGATTTGTACATCTACTTTTTCTTGTATAATTTTGATATATATTTTTATCATCATCCAAGCTCTTATATAAATTTTCTGTTTGTTTAAGACTAGTATAAATATGTCTATATGTTGTAACGGAATCCAATACAAATAGAAATAGGATTTGTATCTATTTATAGAGACAGGTCAATTGTTTTAAAGTACAATGGAATGCTGCTTTAAAAAGTGAAGGGCGTAAAACATTAACGTTATTAGTTTAAACTTATCAACTATGCTACTTTATTTCATCTCACATAACACTACTAAAAAAACTCAAATCAGTCATGAATAAGTTTAAGCAAACAATGAAACAAAACCCCTAAATTGTTTTGATTTATTTTGTACATAACCATGTTATAAAGTCGACGACCTCTTCTAATACACGCCAGCTATATAATCTTGGCAGCGATTTGAAGGAAAATCACAGCACGTACAAGATTGGGACTTGGCCACACTCCTTCAAAAGTTGGTACAGTCACCATTTTTTCGAGTTTGTCTGATGTCGGGCATCCATGTCAGTATTTTTTAGAGTTTGTCTGCTATCGGGCATCTGGGTCACTATCTTTTTGGAGTTTGTCTGTTGTTGGGCATCCGTGCAACTCCATCTCCATCTTTAATAGTACAACTCCATCTCCATCTTTAATAATACAACTCCGTCCCCGTCCATATAGTTTGTAGAGGCTGCTAGGTCAGTTACACTAATTAACTATCTGTCTTAAGAAATCACTGATTTATAGGGATGACTGACTAGGTGCCCCTAGAAGTGTCAATTTATATGGACACCTAAATAACGAACCGTCTCTACAAATTGAGTCTAAAAAACAGCAAAAAAGTCATTATCCCTAAACGGGGTTATAAGAAAACCCTATGATTTTTTTTAAAATATTTTGCACTAGATATGTATTGGATCAATCAAGACAATTTATTCACACTGTTACATAGCACGTCATCAAAATATTATAAATGTTTATATAGTTTTATATGAAGATAAAATTTATATAATGGTTGTATTTGTTGATAAAGTCTACACAACATTTTTATTTCAAGGCATGTTGGTACCAAAATAAATGATATACTGTTTTGATATACAAATATAAACCTGAACATTGTATCAATTATTTAGGTATTATACCAAAAGGTCGCAAACTATAAATTTGTAGATATTTTTTTCCTCTACAATTTTGACGTAAATTTTATCTTCTTTCAAGTACTTATATAAAATTTTTGTTTGTTTAAGACTAGTAAACATGTCAGTGCATTATAACAGAATCCAATACAGATAGGAATAGGATTTGATTTGTATCTATCTTTAATAATGAGTTAATTGTTTTAAAGTACATGGAATGCTACTTTAAAAAGAGAAGGGTGTAAAAAAATCAACGTTATTCGTTTAAACTTATCAACCATGTGACTTATTTCATGTCACATAACACTATTGAAAAACCAAAATCAATCGTGAATAAGTTTAAGCGAACAGAACCGCTAAATTGTTTTGATTTATTTTGTATATAACCATGTTATAAAGTCGTCCTCTTCCAATATACTTCCAAAAAATCCATCTTTGTCGAGTATCGAGCTCTTTGCCGAGTGTTTTTTTCTTGGGCACTCGACAAAGGAGGTCTTTATTGAGTACCAAATCAAAAACACTCGGCAAAAAAATCTTTGCCGAGTGTCAAAAAAAACTCGACAAAGAGCTATTTGTCGTTTTTTTGGCACTCAGCAAAGAAGTTTCTTTACCGAGTGTTTTTTCTTGACACTTGGCAAAGAGCTCTTTGCCGAGTGTTTTTTTACATTCGGCAAAGCCAATTTTTAAATCACATTTTGAAGCAATAAATTAATTCAAATAAAGTTTTTAACTACAAAGTTGTTTAACACATCAAGATGAACAATTTTGTTTTGGTAATTTCTTCATTTGACAAATTTATAATAAATTTGTTCATAAATCTTACATATCTCTCCGTAGTTTATGAAATTATGTGAGTGATATATAAGATTTGTGAATAATGTTAGAACCACCATATACATAAAAGGTCAAATAACCAAACTAAACTCTATAGATTTTGACAAGTTATGAAACTTTGTAGTTGACAATTTTTTTAAGTCATCTTGTCACGTAAAACTACGTCCGAATTTAAAAAATTTAAAATTCAAGTTTTTCAAAAGACTTTGGATGGAGAAACAACCAAAAAAAAGTTGTAAATCTTGCAAAGTTATGAAACTTTGTAGTTGATAACTTTTTAATTTGAAACCATCTTGTCATGCAAAACTGCATTTGAATTTAAATTTTTAAAATTTGAATTTTTCAAAATACCTCAGATGAAGAAACATCCAAACTAAAACTTGTAGATCTCGAAAAGTTATGAAAGTTTATAGTTGATAACTTTTAAATTTAAAATCATCATCTTATCAACGAAAACTACATTTGAAATTTCTTAAATTTGAAATTCAAATTTTGTAAACGACCTTGGATGGAGAAACTTCCTAAACAAAAGGTGTAGATCTCGAAAAGTTATGAAACTTAGTAGCTAACAACTTTTTTATTTGAATTTGTTTAGGCCTCAAACAAACAAGTAATTTATACTCCGTTTTGTATAATACGTGGGGAACGAAAATGGAATCTAAACACAAGTGATATTGTGGTGTAGTGGTAGAGGGGGTACGTGTGAGCGAGAGATTGTGGGTTCAAATCTTGTTGGCCTTGTTAGCCGTGAATTTTACGTCGGGGTGGGCACTGGCCGGTGGGGTCCTTCCCTAATTAAAAATTGTTATTTTTAGGGTTTTTATGATTTATATTTTGCCAAGTGTTTTTTTTATTTACCAGTGTAAAAAATTGCTATTCTTGGGGGTTTTATGATTTATATTTTGCCAAGTGTTTTTTATTTACCAGTGTAATCTTAGCATTCGGTAAAATCTTTGCCAAGTGTATTTAGGGTTTTACCGAATGCCACGAGATGAAATCCGGTAGGATGTCATGATCTTACCAGTGATTTGAAGAAAAATCCCTGCACGTGCAGGATTGGGACTTGGCCACGCCTCTTCAAAAGTTGGTACAGAAACATTTTTTTTAAGTTTGTCTGTTGTCGAGCATCCATGTCACCAACTTTTTGGAGTTTGTCTGCTATCGGGCGTCCGTGTCACCATTTTTCTCATGTTTCTCTGTTGTCAGGCATCCGTACAACTCCATCTCCATCCTTAATAATACAAATTCGTAAATGTGACCGCATCCGTGCAACTCCATCTCCATCCTTAATAATGCAATGCAAACCCTAAATGTGACATGCTAGACCACTCTGCACCGTACAGTATGTTTCTAAAGCGCGGTATTAGTACTAAGTTTGGTACTACCGCCTTGTTTAGATAGAAAAATTTTGCATGTAGCGTTTTCGTTGTTATTTGACAAATTTTGTCCAAATATGGATTACGTAGACTCCAAAGATTCGTCTCGACATGTACATACTAAAAGTATAATTAGTTATTTTTTTACCTATATTTAATGCTCCATAGATACGTCCGAACATTAATGTGATGGTTGATGTGATGGAAAATTTTAGGAAATGAGCGAACTAACAGGCCTATATATAGTGACTGCCATCGAGAGGAGTACTGTAACATTGTACTGACCACATGCGTGTTACTATATTTCGTACTATAAAATTGCTAGGAAGGATTTTTAGGGTCATGTCCATATGGTCTGTAGAGGCTGCTAGGCCAGTTACATTAATTAACTATCCATCTCAAGAAATCACTATTTGTAGGAATAGCTGACTAACTGCCTCTATAAGTCGATTTATACGAATGACTGAATAACGAGCCATCTCTACAAATCGGGTCTAGCAAAATAGCAAAAAAAAAAAATAAAAAATATTATCCATATACGGGTTATAAGAAAACCCTATGGTTTTTCTAAGATATTCTGCACTAGATATGTATTGGATAAACTAAGACAATTTATTCACACTGTTACATAGCATGTCATCAAAATATTATAATTGTTTTTATATAGTTCCATATGAAGATATAATTTATATGATGATTGTATTTGTTGATGACTTGATGAAGTCCACACAACCTTTTTATTTCAAGGCATGTTGGTACCAAAATAATTGATATACTGTTTAAATATACAAATATAAATCTAAACATTGTATTAATTATTTAGGTATTAAAACAAACTTAAACCAAAGGCAAAATAAATATGCATTTGTGAGATTTGAACTCAGCACCTCTTGCCTTATGCATGCTTACCAACTGAGCTACACAACTCACATGATATAATTCTGGACGTTTTCCTTTTGAATTTACTCACGAAGGACCTTCAGTCCCGGTTGGTGGGACTAAAGGTTGGTAGCAACCCCGACTAAATGTTCACCTTTAGTCTCGGTTGGTTTTACCAACTAGGACTAAAAGTCTTTAGTCCCGGATGTAATTTTTTGCCGAGACTAAATCTCAGTTGATAGATTGTCCAAAGGCCTGTTAGAGACGAGTTAATTATTTTTAAGGTACGTGGAAGTCCGGATCACATGCAAGATACGGAGAGCAGGACCAGTATGTCTAGCTGTATTCACACCACAACATAGCACGTCACCGAAATATTATAAATTTGTTTTATATAGTCCCATGTGAAGATAAAATTTATATAATAATTGTATTTATTCAAAAATTCTACACAACATTTTTATTTGAAGCCATTTTGGTACCAAAATAATTGATATACTGTTTAGATCTACAAATATAAACCTGAACATTGTATCAATTATTCTATAATTTTAATATAAATTTTATCTTATTACGCTATGTTAGGCGTTGCCTGTGCGGAAATGTCAAATAGCTAGGCTGTCTGAATGGCTATATAATGGTGCAATACTTCAACAACATGTCACATAGCACCAGACATAAAAACAACTTTGTTTGTCCCTGAAATTCCAGCTAGCTAGTACATATGGATTCGTCCAACAAGGCAGGAGGGGTGTCTATTCATCATAGTGGCAGCCGGGCGGCTATACTAGGATTAGGTGCGGCCGTCCCAGAGCATGTGTGGCCACAAGAGTCCTTTCCTGATTACTATTTTGAGATATCAACCAGTAATCACATGGTGGATCTAAAAGCTAAGTTCAAAAGAATTTGTAAGTGATGTCTCGAAACTCCTTTAGCTAGCAAATTAACCATCCATGCCATTTTATTTAAGAACAATGCTACTATACTCCCTTCATTCCAAATTACTGTAAGCCGTTGTTTTAGCTTCATTTTGAGACATACTTATCTAACTTTTTACCAAGTTCAAAAAAATGTTAGTATGAGAATATATCTCATTTTTCCACACCGGCAATATGCCGAATTTCTTTACTTGATAGCAATGAAAGTACGTGAGTTTGTAACCAAGAAAAGTACGTAACCTATTCGAGCCGTAAAACTCCATGATAGAGAACACAAATGGTTAGCTAACAACGTTAATTTGCAACGAAACATAAACACGCCACCATATACAGTACAAATTAAGTAGCCAATTTGGACATGACTTAGTCACTCTTATTACATGCCTAGATGGCGCTTTGACAGCACACAGGCTGAGAAACGATTTCCAAAAGCTCCATCTCCAGAGCAAGGTAAGGCCAATCTCAATGGTGAGTTTCATTTTGTTGTTTTCAAGACTGCCAGTTATATGAAATAAAATGAAACTTGAATGAAACTCTTCATTGAGAGTGAGAGTTTCATTGTAAAATTTCATAGGCATTAAATTTCATGACTCATAGAGAGTTGGTATTCGTGCCAAGATAGTTTCATCTAGATGAAACTAATTTCTTCTCTCACTTCTTAAATACACCGTCATGTCATCAACAATGGCTATGTGGCAACCTATTTAATGCAAATGAAACTCAAATAAAACTCTCATTGAGATTGGCCTAATAAGAGTACAGTGGGGGATTTTATCCTCTTCCCCTCAAAGCACACAATGTTTCTTGTCTTCCTTATTGTCTAGTAGACTGCAGCTAGACCAGTGAAATAAACTCACCTGCCCCTTGGTAAACACCAATTTATCCATAGCCGAAATTGATGAAAAGAATTTGTCCTTACAATAACTCCAAAAATGTAAGCTACAATGCTCCAAACATACTTGGTTACTGGGCACGCAAAGAATAGGTGATTCACTGACTCCCCCTCTTGGAAAAAAGGCGAAGAAAGAAGGGCGGGTCCTTTCCATTTTCTCTTCATCATCAAGTTGTCTTTAGTTAGTATAGCATTCTGAAGTGCTAACCACATATAAATTTTGACTTTCAAAGGAATTTTGGCCTTCCATAACAGCTTGTAATCTGTCTTCACAATTTTTGAATAGATGATTATATACTGATCTAGAAAACAAAACTAGATTGTTCCACTTCCAAACCACCCCATTCGGCTGGTCATTGGTTTTATATCTGAAAAGCATACTACTTAGATCTCGAAGCTAATTTTGAGATCTTTAGAAAGCCACCTCTTGAAGTATAATCTCCAATTTCGACTACATATAGTGTGTACAGAGCACTCTAGATCGAAGCATATATTTTAAAGATTAGGGAATTTATCCTTCAGGGATAGAGGTCCACACCAGATATCATGCCAAAAGTCTATGTTCTTACCATTACCTAGTCTCAGCACTCTAACTTTAGTATATTTGTGTTTGTCTCAATCAGATCATTCCACATAGGGGAATTATTAGAGGGTTTGTGCTTAAGCATTTGTTTTCATATATTTATGTATGACAATTTCTTGCCAAATCCCATCTTCATGCTCCAGCTTCCACCACCACTTTTGTTCATTTTTCTCAACTCTTTAATCCTCAGTCCCCCTTTCTTTTGGGGTTTAGCTATAATTTTCCATTTCACCAAGTGATATTTTCTTTTTGTCCCCCCTTCCTGCCAGAAAAATCTCTTCCTAACTTTTTATATCTTCTCAATCAAAGTTAAGAGAAGGTACATATACATAGCATAAGTGGGCATGTTGCTAAGACATGAGTTCAATAGAATAGTTCTCCCTCCAATAGAAAGAGCACTCCCTTGCCACACATCTAGCCTTTTCAAAATTTTCTCATTTAGAGGCAACCAATTCAATCAGAAATATGAAGTCTAGAGCCTGCCACAATGCAAGGACCCCCAAGAGATACTTTATAAGCCACTTGCCAGTAGCACAATTAAAAGTTTCAACATATTTCATATCCTTAACCATGTCCTAGCTGGCCATAATTACTTCACTTTTATTGAAACTGATTTTTAGACCAGACATTACTTCATATAAATAGAGTAAAACTTCAAATTGATGGGTTGTTCTTTGTTGTCCTAGATACATAATATTGTATCATCAACATATTGCAAAATTGCTAATCTCTCTTCTACAAACTTAGACACTAAACTAGTTATGAGTTCATTTTTCAAGGGATTATTCAACATTTTAACCAGAGTATCAGCAATTATATTGAATAAAAAAGGGGATAAAGGATCCCCTTGTCTTACTCCTTTACCAATAGTGAAATAAGGTCCCTAAGTATCATCTACCTTCACACTCAAAGTGACAATTAATGTTCAATACTTTTGAAGAAAAACTCCCAATTGATCTTGCCACATGCTTTTTCAAAATCTAGTTTGAACACTAGGCCATATTTTTTTTGGTCTAGTATCATGTATGATTTCATGCAAAGCCATAACTTTTGATCCATGATTTTCTATTCTTAAGGAAACCAAATTAGCATTTATTGATAATTTTGCCCACAACTTTTTCAAGTCTTAACATAAGAGTTTTTGTAAAAATCTTAAACACCAATTTAAAAGGTAGATAGGCCTATATTGCTGGATTTTATTGGCATCTTTGATTTTTGGCAACAGGTGGGTAATGACCCCATAGTCGAATCTGCCAATATCTAGTGCATTATGATGGAAATCCCTGAATAAACTCATGAGATCACTACTAATGATGTTACAATAGCTTTGATTAAACTCAATGGGCAAGTGGTCAGGCCTAGGAGCAGTGTTTTTGTCCATTAAAAATAGCCTCAGCTGAAAATTGCTTAGAGAGGTCACTGTTTTCCTCCTCAAAGATCTTCTTCTTGGAGTCCAACAATGTGGGTCTAAATATTTAGAAGCTCGAATTGCTAGAAGGACCAAATAGATTTTTATAATACTGAGTAGCATGGTTAGAGATTTGTTCATCCCCTTCTATATTAACATTCTCCCCTTGCAGGCAGAATATGGTAATTTTATTTTCTCTTGTTCCAACTAGCTATTATTTTTTTTAATCGTTCCCATTAGCTATCTATGAAAGTATGGAGTGTTGTTATCACCTTTTAACAACCGGTTAGAGTTTGCCCTTCTATGCCAATAACTTTCCTCCTCTTCCAGAAATTTAACAAGTTCCTTGTAAATGAAAACCTTCCTCTCTGGTAGGTTGGTAGGCAAGCTACACTACTAGAAAACAGGCCTTTGGACGATCGGCAACTGAGCTTTAGTCTCGACAAAAATTTGCGTCCGGGACTAAAGACTTTTAGTCCCGGTTGGTAATACCAACCGGGGCTAAAGGTGAATCTTTAGTCCCGGTTGGTAATACCAACCGGAACTAAAGGTCCTGGACCTTTAGCCCCGGTTGGTAACACCAACCGGAACTAAAGGGTGACCCTTTAGCCCCGGTTGGTGGAACCAACCGGGGCTAAAGCTCCTTTTAGCCTCGGTTGGTGTTACCAACCGGGGGAAAGGTCCTTCCCGAGTGGATTCAAAAGGAAAACGTCCAGAACTACATCACGTGAGTTGTGTAGCTCAGTTGGTAAGCGTGCCTGAGGCGAGAGGTGCTAAGTTCGAATCACACACAATACATATTTATTTTTTGTCCGTGGACCTTTAGCCTCGGTGGGAAGGACCCGGGACCCCGGTTCCACCGGGGCTAAAGGCCTGATCTGTAGTAGTGCTAGCATCCTCTTCCATGATTTCCAACTTTTCTAACTCCCCTTCCAAAAAGCTTTTTATATTTTCTAGAAATATATAGTAGTATAATATAATATTATATTCACCGGATGCTAATAAGAGCGTCCACAATAATATACAGTAGCTACCATGTTAGCTATGTTGCATCCATGTCAGCTCAGGAGCTAGTAGAAAAGTTCATCCATTTAGGGTGCGTTTGGCATGGTTGTGGCTGTGGCTGTGGTAGTGAAGCAGCTTATCTGGCTAAACTGGAGCCGTTTTTCAAAAGTGTTTGGCAAAACGGCTTTTTCTTGCAAAACGAGAGCACAGCTAGGGAGGGAGCCGCGGGGAGCCAGTATTTTTGGCTCCACATCTGCCAAACTGCTCCAGAGAGCCTGAAATCCGGATGCTTCGTGGCTGGAGCCGTTTTGAAACCATCGTTTGGCACAGCTTCTCAATAAGCCGGTGCTGGAGCCGCTCGTGGAGTCGTGCCAAACGCACCCTTAATGGTGCACGTTTTTCAAAGAAAGTGAACTTAGTCCTTTCATTTTTAAATCTCTTCCCAGCGTTGTTCAGCGGTCATCTTGGAGGTGAAGAGAGCACAGGCCCACCGACACGCTCGCTTTTCCTGATTCCTGCACTACTAGCTGAGTGACGAAAGAGTCGCTAGTGATTTGGTTTTTGCACGTTCTCTCCGACACATCAGCTCCGCTATCTACGTAGCCTGTTGTTGGGACGCCCTAATAAGCTGTGTTGTGCACTGTGCTGTCTTGCCCATGGATCAGAGAAGTCATCAGAGCGTGGTACGTGTTTAACCTTCTTTCAGGTCAGAAGACAATGATTGAAAAGCGACACGTGTCCATGTCGGAGGACTTCCTGAGAAGCAATCCCTGTATCACCAGCTACAAGTCTCCGTCGCTTAAGCTGCGCCAAGAGCTCACCGACGCCACCCTACCTCAGCTCGGCGCAGAAGCAGCACGGAAGGCCATCGCCGACTGGGGATGCCGCCGGCGGGCCTCCGACGTCACCCACCTCGTCTTCTGCACGTCATCGAGCGGCTGCATGCCCGGCGCCGACTTTGAGGTGGTAAAGCTCCTCGGCATGCCACTCTCTACCAAGCGCTTCATGCTGTACCAGGTCGGCTGCCACGGCGGCGGCTTGGCGCTGCGCCTAGCCAAGGACCTAGCCGAGAACAACCGCGGCGCCCGGGTGCTCGTCGTGTGCTCGGAGGTGATCACCACGACCCTTCGGGGGCCCTCGGAGACCCACCTGGGGAACCTCGTCGGGCAGGCCATATTCGGCGACGCTGCATGCGCGGCCATCGTCGGAGCAAACGCGGCGGGCGACGAGACGCCGTTGTTCGAGATTGTGTCGGCGTCGCAGGACATCCTTCCGGGGACGGAGCTGGGTGGTGTGCTGGCCAAGCTGCACGAGGAAGGGATAGTGTACACTCTGCATCCCGACATGCCGATGCACATCTCCAGCAACACAGAGGAGCTCGTCAAGGCGGCGCTGGCGCGGGCCGGGCTCGTCGTCGAGGACCGGAGCGAGGAGTTGTTCTGGGTGGTGCACCCCGGCGGCAGGAAGATCCTGGACGCGGTGGAGAGCGCGCTGGGCCTGAGGAAGGAGAAGCTGGAGGCGTCGAGGGAGGTGATGAGGCGGCACGGCAACACGATGAGCTCATGCGTCCTCACCACCTTGGAGGAGATGCGGCGGAGGTCGGCGGACCGGGGGCTGCGCACGCCGGGGGAAGGCCTCGAGTGGGGGCTGCTCTTCGGTTTCGGCCCCGGGATCACCGTCGAGACCATCCTTCTCCGCGCGCTGCCCAACCCTAACCCCAACGACGACGACGACCCAACCACCACGTAGTAACAAATGAACAAGTTCTTTGAGTCGTACACACTCGTATATACCTACATACGTCCCCATGCTGTGAAGTCATGGATGGACAAAAACATTGCATGTACCCATGTGCATGTCTGCCTTTAATTTGTATGTATGTATGTATGTATGTATGTATGTGTAACTGGAAAAATATATGAGAGTATTGTGGATGTAGTGATATATCTAAATCTAAAATCTAATATGTGTCAAAGTGAATCAGTTATCAAACATTAACACTACAAGGATTGTGTTTGATACATGACGGTTTCAGTTGGTCATAAACACTAGAAAAACCGTCATCAGTAACTATCTGTGAGGGTCTTAGAAACCGTCACCGAATCAGCGTCATAAACCTTCAGTGCGAGAAAAAACCGTCATAGACTCGCAGAATCCATGACGGCTACCATCATCACAGAATAGGTGTTCGTTTGATTTACGGGCTACATCAGTGACAAAACGGAACGTCATGGACTTAATGCCACATCACCACTGCCATCTAAGCATGGCGAGGTGGAATCTGACGTGGCTATAATTGATAGGTCAACTTGCTGACGTGGCTCACCATGCCACGTCAGCATTTTTTTGCTTTTTTTCTAAAATGTTAGATGGGCTGGGCTGACAAGATGGGCTAGACGGCCCATTTTATTTTCATTTTATATTTCACTCAGCCCATTTCCTTTTTATATTGCGCTCAATCCAGTTTATTTAGTTTTGCAACGGCCCATTTCATCACACGTAGGGCCAGCCCAGCTAAATACTAGCAGCCCAAGAACTTTTTATGGACCTAATTCAACAACAGATTCAAATACATTCATAGATTCAAATACATCCACAGATTCAAATACATCCACAGATTCAAATCTCCAAAATATTACATCACATCACAGAAGCAGCAGCCTTAGATGTTTACTAAAGTCACTGCGTCATACAAAATGCATGCACCCTAAACAGGCTCGAGTTCAATTCCAATTGCTTTATTTTCTGATATTCTTGCCTCCTGCAAACACATGTAGGAGAAATAAGAGGTTAGCACATACGGGTAAGTACTGCATACTTTACAAAATAGAATGTTTTCTTTCCCTGACTATGCAATACTTGGTTGCACAGAAATGAAAAACAGTAAGATAACATAATTAATAGAAATTCGAAAATAGCTACTACTAGGACCATTTACCATTTGAAACAAAGACATGGGGGACTATCTGAAACAAAGACAGACGGCTAAACTTCTCCATCTCACCATATAATGGCAATAACCAATTTACACCTTTGTTTAAACAGCTAGCCAACTCTAGTCATGAATTACATTCACATCTAAATTAGTGATTATTGGAACTAACTGCAACTTGGCCTACATTAGAATCTTAGTCATGTTGCATATAGATCACATATCACAGCCATAAAAATTAGAGGCTAAGCAAGGGCTGAACAGAGAATGCACCAGGAGCTAAGTCAACACAGCTGTCCTCCACATTCACTTGTAGGTTCCTCCACATTCACTTGTAGGTTCTTAGCTGCAAGAAATACCAACTATTGCAAACTGCTTACCTACTTGTCTTCATGTCATTGTTGACCTGATTTTCAGGTTTCCAGCCCCTCTTTCTTACCATCTTCCATCTCACTATATCCTCACTGTTCCTCCAGATCCAGAGAATGAGAGAACTGTGTTCAATAAAAAATGTATCAGCTATCAGCTAACAGGCTGAAAAATATAAATTAGCTGACAATTTTTAGATATAATTTCAAGAAGTGGACAATGACATCAATTTGTTCAATCAAAAATGTATCAGCCAACAGGCGCTCAATTAGTTTTAGATGGTAAAACAACATACTATAAAATCAGCTAGTTGGTTTCAGTCAAAATTTCGCTGAGGCACGAGGTTTGGGGCCGACACCGGTGGATCTTGCCACGGAAGGGGGATCTCCGTCTGAAGCCGTTCGGTTGCTCCGCTCGAAGCAGAAGCTGCCGTCAATTGCCTCCGAGCCGCCGCCGCCGAAGGGCATAGCCGCCGCTGCTGGTGGTCGCTCTACTCGAAGCCGCCGACATCGGTCGCCTCCACGAAGCCACAGCCAAAGAGCACGCCGCCGGCCGCCGGTCGCATCCGCGCCGCCATAGCCGAACGACAGAGTCGCCGCCGCCGCCGCTTTTCTGTAGAGCAGGAGAGTGAGGTAGGGTTGTGCTGATGTTGGGTCTATTGGGCCGACTTACTTTTAGGATGCGAAGGAAGTGGTGTGCACCCGAGCTCATTGTGGGCCCTATTGCGATGACGGTTCAGGTCGTCACAGACAAGTACATAGACGATGACTGTTCAGGTCGTCACAGAGCAAATACCTGATTCTCAAACCGTCATAAGGTCGTCATAGATTCACTATGCGATGACGGTTTCAGAAACCGTCACCAGAAAACCGTCATGGATCAACAAAATTCTTGTAGTGTAAGTAGCTCCCTTTCACTACAGGGTACACCGACTTTGCCGAGTGTCCGCAGCACTCGGCAAAGGCTCTTTTGCACTCGGCAAAGGCTTTGCCAAGTGCGGCACTCGGCAAAGATTAGTCGATAAAGAAATAGTCGGCAAAGGTTTCTTTGCCGAGTGCCAGAAAGCCTTTGCCGAGTGCCATCCACGTGGCACTCGGCAAAGAAAACCTGTTTATTTTTTTTAAAAAAAAATCGTTGCCGAGTGCCACGTCGGCCAGCACTCGGCAAAGAGGCAGAACTGGGTTAATTTTGCCCAGCTTTGCCAAGTGTCATGGCATCTTTGCCGAGTGTGGCACTCGGCAAAGCTAAGAATTTTTTTCTTTTTTTATTTTTTTTATTTTTGTCACACAAAACAATATATATATATATTACATATCCATATTCCATCACACAGAACACAATATATATCACATTCATATCCATATTTCATCACACAAATCACAATATTTATCACATTCATGTCCATCCATCACAAAACATAAATCCATCGCATAATCCATACATATCACACAATTCTGTCCATCCATCCATCACAAGTTCAAGTTCAACCAACACATGTCCAACACATACGAGTAGTCCATAATCCATAAGTCCAACACATAAGCCGATCACCGCTCACCTTTGCCCCCAGTGCCTGAAGAGCTCCCACCTTGCCCCCACTGCCCCCACCCTTGCGAAGAGCCGGCCGGTGGAGGACCTTGCCACTGGGGCGGCGGCACAGCGGCTCCAAGAGACCACCCGGAGTACCCGGGCTGAGGAGGAACGCCAGGCCACACGTAGTACGGCAGACGAGGAGGGCCTCCGGGAGCCGGACACCCGGACTGTGGTGAAGGGCCACCCGGAGGGGTCGGCGCCGAACCCTGCGACTGCACCTGCACGAAGAAGCGATGTCGTTAGTACGACCGAAGAAGTGAAAGCAATAAACAACCATATATATTTCTTGCCGGCAGTAGGAGTCCTCATCACTAGATTTGGTCTATCACACATCTCTTGCAGGTCCAGTCTAGCCTTAATGTTGTCCTTTGACTTTTCCGTGTCCATGAGTGTTGCAAAGAGTGTGGAAGGACCGAATCAGCCTAGAGGGGGGTGAATAGGTGATTTTTGACTATATGAAACTTCACAAACTATAAGATGTAGTTAGATAGCAACCGGAGAGGCCGATTTGTTTGGGTAGGTACTACCGGGTGTGAAACACCGGTACTACCGACACAAACAAACGGCACAATCGGGATCCTAAAAGAAACTACAAATCCGATGAATGTAAACTATGAAGATAATACAAGATTCTAGCCCACTTTCCTAAGAATGATAGATGGTAAACCTACTCTCACCAAACCTTGGTTGCTCCCCTTGATGTAGATCGAGCCTTCCCACCTAAGAAAGAGATAGGGATAGGAAGAACACGAAGAACACAATAACAAGTGAAGTAGAGAAAATAGGGACAACAACAACAAACACACGGGACACGCGATTTATCCCGAGGTTCGGCCAATCCACTAAGGAGTGCCTACTTCCTCGTTGTTGAGGTGACCACAAAGGTCGGAGTCTATTTCACCTCCTCGCCTCACTCAAGCAACCACAAAGGCTACGAGAGTATCTCTACTAGAAATCTCAGAGAAATACAAACGCTTCGGGGAGCCCTCACAAGTAAATCAATACGGGCTACCACGAAGAACACCTAACCGGCTAGAGCTCGAAGAGCTCAAGAGTAAAAGACACAAAACAAGACGGCTAGATGGAAACCAAGTGCTCAAGTCGAAGATTGATGCTTCCCACTCTCGAATCTCACTTCCCTAGCTCAAATCTCGCAAGGGAATGAATCTAGGAGCAAAGGGGGAGAGAGAGGGGATGAGTCAATGCTTGGAGAGTATTTGTCTCGAGTTAGGTCAGCAATAAGTGTATGTAGTAAGTGGGTGACCGTGAAAAGTGAAGAGGGGAGGCATTTATACTCCCTCAGTCCCGAGGCTGGTCGGTACCACCGACCACCCCTGGCCGGTACCACCGACCAGTTCACAACGGTCGAAAGAAACCAGATCTGACCAAACAAGCAACCACCGTCCTCACGTCGGTACCACCGCGGGCGGTAGTACCGAGGTTATGGCGGTACTACAGCCATGCCAAATTGGTCGCGAACAGAGAGCATCTCACAAAGGGACTTGGTCCCTCGGAAACTACCGCCCAAAGGTCGGTACCTCCGAGGTCGGTGGTACCGAGGTTATGGCGGTACCACCGCCAGGCCATTTTCAACTCAACACAGAGAGCTTCGCGAAACCAAGATACTACCGACCGGGGTCGGAACCACCGAGGCCGGTAGTACCGAGGTTATGGCGGTACTACCGCCAGGCCAAATTGCAGCGCGGACAGAGAGCCTTTGAAAGGTCCTAAATGGCTAGAGGGGGGGGGGTGAATAGCCTATAAAAAAATTTCTACAACAACACTTAAACAAACTAGTTAGACAACTAAATGGCGAAGCGAAGTTTGCGCTAGCTCTACACAGATGCAAGCCGCCTATTCACAATTCTAGATAACCACAAACTCTAAGTCACACGATATCAAAGGAACTATTCAACAACTAAATAAGCAATAATGTATATCACAACACAAGATAAGAGAATGTAACTAACAACAAGGTATAATATTAACTTGCAAGAAAGTAACAAATATAAGTACAAGAGATAGAGGTGTGTATACCGAGCCGGTAAGGGATTAATAAATGAATATCAAAGAATACCACGGAGACAGGTTGACACAATATTTTTTCCTCCGAGGTTCACTTGCTTGCCGGCAAGCTACGTCCCCGTTGTAGCGATACACCCACTTGGAGGTTCACGCGCTAATAGGCATCACACGCCTAACCCTCAATAGGGTGCCGCACAACCAACACAAGATGGGGATCCACAAGCTACGAGCAATCCACTAGAGTTACCTTTGGCGCTCCGCCGGGGAAGGTACAAGAAACCCCTTACAAATCACCGGGAGATGGCCACGAACAATCACCACTCGTGCCTAATCTCCTCCGCTGCTCCAAACCGTCTAGGTGGCGGCAACCACCAAGAGTAATAAGAATATCCGCAGCAACAACAATCGCCAAGTGCCACTAGATGCAAACTCACAAGCAAATGCACTTGGATCTCTCGATCTCACTTGGATTCGCACTAACAAGCAAAGAGATCAGAGGGAGGGATTAGATCTTGCTAAAGAGGATGTTCAAGAAGTCAGAGAGTCAAGAGCCTCTCCCCAAAGGCGGCCACGGACAATTTATAGGGAAGGGAGGGCGACGGCCCGAACCCTACCTTTCTGCGCTTGGTCGGTAGTACCGACCCCTCCTGGGCGGTAGTACCGACAGAGTCAAACTAGCCGTTTAACACACGTCCCGCTGATTTAGGCGAAGCACCGACTCTCTGGTCGGTACCTCCGAGGTCGGTAGTAACGGCCCTATGGCGGTACTACCGGCAGGCTACTTCCGGATCTACACAGAACGCATTCAAAAACTTCCTCCTGACCTTTGAACTACCGATCCTCTGGTCGGTACTTCCGAGCCCGGTGGTACCGGCCCTATGGCGGTACCACCGCCAGGTCAACTTCCACTCAACTCAGAGAGCTCCACAAACTTGCCAAACACCGGCCTTGGGTCGGTAGCACCGGGCGCGGTACTACCGAGGTTATGGCGGTACTACCGCCAAGCCAAAATCGGCCGCGAACAGAGAGCTCTGCGAAAAGCAAGCTACTACCGACCTTGCGTCGGTACCACCGCAGGCGGTAGTACCGAGGTAATGGCGGTACTACCGTCAGGCCATTTTCAAATCTACAGAGAGCCTCGCGAAACCCCTTAGAGCCACGGTACCACCGACCCTTTGGTCGGTACCACCGCCTGCGGTAGTACCGAGGTTATGGCGGTACTATCGCCAGACGAAAAACGCCCCAACACAGAGAGGGCTGCACGCAGCACCTATGGGCGGTACCACCGACCACCCTGGTCGGTACCACCGACCATACACAGAAAACTCCATTTTCTTCTCTGTGTTGATCCAAACCAACTCCAACAACTTCTCCTTTGCAAATGTGCTAACACCAACAAGTGTTCATCATCTTGTGCATGTGTGTTAGCATTTTCACAAACATATTCAAAGGATTCGAGTTAGCACACTAGGTCCTAATGCATATGCATCCACCTAGTGGCACTTGATAACCATGATCACTGAGATATTCCCCTCTTAATAGTACGGCTATCTATCCTAAATGCACTCACACCCTCTACGGTGTCTTGAGTGCCAAAACAAAATTCCTATTTATACCTTTGCCTTGATCTCCATAGGATTTTGTTTTTCTCTTCTTCTTCTTCCAAATGTGGAGCACTTGATCTATCTTTTGGTCATCACCACCAATACCATGATCATCATTTGGCTCCCGTACTTGGAATGTACCAACCTAGCTCATAAACACTTCATGACAAGGTTAGTACTCTAGGTGACATCAATTATCCAAAACCAAACAAGGACTTTCAATCTTCCCCTTTTTGGTAATTGATGACAACCTTTCACAAAGATATATGTTTGAAAATTTGAGTCACCACTTTGTTAGTATTAGCTCCCCCTACATATGTGCTATAGTGTTTGGTTCAAGTTCGGCACATATGCATAGATATGAAATGTGGGAGAGTAATACTATCAAATGATGCTAAGGTGTAAAGAATGGACCTTTGAAGCGTGATACCAATCGGAGTTGCCAATGTACACCATCCTTAGCATCTTGATTAGCTAGACTTACAAAAAGCACTAGATACCTTATGAGATCAACATTATATAAAAGGTTCTAGTACCACTTTGCAAAAACAGATTACATCTAGCTACCACTTATGCATGCTAGTTCACAAATCATCATTCAAAATTTACTTCTAGCATACATCACACAAGCATGTATATTGAATTTAAATTTTTTACAATGCAATCACTCATATGAATATGCACATTCAAATGCAACAATAAGTTCATGAGCTTGCTCCCCCGACTTATGTGCTCAAATTTTAATTGATCCTACCTTGGTTATATATATCTATCTTAGTAACCATTTCTCCCCCTTTGTCATTAAGTACCATAAAAGGCACACCAATTTTAGTAGGAGTTAAGTTAATCAATAGGGTGATCAAGTTCATAGTATGGTTCAACCTAGCAAACAAACATAAGATATTTAACACGGTTTGCTCTAGAGTAAGCTTCTTCACACATCTTTCAATGGTTATCTTACTCACGTCGGTTAAACCCTTGAATGCTTGTTTTCAAGATCAAACACTAGGTTCACAAGCGTATAAACATGTCATATGCTACCACTAGATCATATCAAACATAGAAGCAATAGTGGTACCATATGTACATCAAAAGTATTTTATTTTCATGAATGAGCCTATAAGATGCAAGGAATGTCTAAATGCACTAAACATATCCTTAGCAAGAATGAATGTCATGCCAAACAATTTTACCTTTGCTTTGTCGAAGGAGAGGCATGTCATATAATGGAAGGTGCATCAACTCATATTTGAGAAATCAAGTATATTCAATTCATTCCTTAGCTTGCAAAATCTCTTTTCATCAAGTGGCTTGGTGAATATATCGGCAAGTTGATCATCGGTACCAACATTCTCAATTGAAATATCACCCTTTTGTTGATGGTCTCTTATGAAGTGATGGCGAATGTCAATGTGCTTTGTTCTTGAATGTTGTACTGGATTGTTGGTGAGCTTCACTGCACTCTCATTGTCACATAGCAATGGTACTTGTTGGAATTTAATCCCAAAGTCATCCAAGGTTGCTTTCATCCAAAGTAATTGAGCACAACAACTCCCTGCGGATATGTATTCTGCTTCGGCGGTTGAAAGTGCAACACTGTTTTGCTTTTTCGATGACCATGATACAAGTGATCTCCCAAGTAATTGACATGTGCCCGATGTGCTTTTTCGATCAACTTTGCATCCTGCATAGTCGGAGTCCGAATATCCAATCAACTCAAAGTTTGACCCCTTGGGATACCACAATCCAACATTTTGTGTATGCTTCAAATATCTCAATATTCTTTTAGTTGCCTTCAAGTGACTCTCTCTTGGTGAAGCTTGAAATCTTGCACACATGCATACACTAAACATGACGTCCGGCCTAGAAGCGGTCACATAGAGTAAGCTTCCAATCATAGACCGATACAACTTTTGATCCACCATGTTGCCACTAGCATCACTATCCAAATGTCCATTTGTTCCCATAGGTGTACTAATAGCTTTTGCATCATTTAGACCAAACTTCTTGAGCATATCTTTGATGTACTTGCCTTGACTCACAAAAGTGCCATTCTTCATTTGCTTGATTTGAAGACCAAGGAAGTAACTAAGCTCTCCAATCATAGACATCTCAAACTCATTTGCCATCATATTCCCAAACTCTTCACAAAACTCTTGGTTGGTGGACCCAAAAATAATATCATCAACATATATTTGTAACACAAACAAGTCTTTGCCAATCTTCTTGGTGAAGAGAGTAGTATCAACCTTGCCCATCTTGAACCCTTTAGAGAGTAGGAAATCTCTCAACCTCTCGTACCATGCTCTTGGTGCTTGCTTCAAACCATACAACGCCTTCTTGAGCTTGTAAACATGGTTGGGCTTCTTGTCATCTTCAAAACCGGGAGGTTGTTCTACAAATACTAACTCATTGATATACCCATTGAGAAATGCACTTTTGACATCCATTTGATATAACTTGATATTATGAGCACATGCATAAGCCAATAGAATTCTAATTGCTTCCATTCTTGCAACCGGTGCATATGTTTCTCCAAAATCAAGACCTTCAACTTGAGTGTAACCTTGAGCTACCAATCTTGCTTTGTTTCTTACTACTATCCCATCTTGATCTTGCTTATTGAGAAATACCCATTTGGTTCCAATTACATTGCAATTCTTTGGTCTCTCAACAAGCTCCCAAACTTGGTTGTGGATGAAGTTGTTTAGCTCTTCATGCATAGCATTTACCCAATCAACATCCATCAATGCATCTTCTATCTTGGTTGGCTCAAATGATGACACAAAAGAAGAATGCTCACAAAATGATGCCAATCTTGATCTTGTTTGCACACCACTTCTAATATCCCCAACAATTTGATCTATGGGATGATCTCTTGCAATATTGGTTGGTTGGAGGATTTGCACTTGATTGCTTGGTTGAGATGAACTAGCTTGTTGATATTCACTAGCACTTGATTGATCATGAGAACCACTTGCTTGATTTGCATCAACTTGCTCATTGGAGGAGAACATTTGGTCATCTTCATTATCATTCACTTGTCTTGGCCTAATATCACCAATATCCATATTCTTCATTGCATTTGACAATTGAGTGCCTCTCACATCATTAAGATTTTCATTTCCTTCTTGAGAGCCCTTAGTTTCATCAAATTCAACATCATGCACTTCTTCAATAATACCACTAGCCAAGTTCCAAACTCTATATGCTTTGCTTGTTGTTGAATATCCAAGTAAGAATCCTTCATCACATTTCTTCTCAAATTTGCTCAATCTTGCACCTTTCTTCAATATATAACATTTGCAACCAAAAACTCTAAAGTATGCGATATTTGGCTTTCTTCCATTTAATAGCTCATATGGTGTCTTCTCTAGCATGCCATGGCAATAGAGACGGTTGCTACAATAGCAAGCCGTATTGATAGCTTCGGCCCAAAAGGAATGACTGACATTGTATTCACTGAGCATAGACCTTGCCATATCAATCAAAGTTCTGTTCTTCCTTTCAACAATCCCATTTGATTGAGGAGTATACTTGGGTGAGAATTGATGTCTAATGCCAAAGTCATCACACAACTCATCAATTCTTGTATTCTTAAATTCACTCCCATTGTCACTTCTAACTTTCTTGATTGTTGTTTCAAACTCATTCTGACATTTCTTGACAAAAGTTTTGAAGATATCAAAAGTTTCACTCTTATCACTGAGAAAGAAGACCCATGTGTATCTAGTGTAATCATCCACTATCACAAAGCCATATTTACTTCCACCGATGCTAGTGTATGTTGTTGGTCCAAATAAATCCATGTGCAATAACTCAAATGCTTTGCTAGTACTCATCATGCTTTTCTTAGGATGGGAGTTACCAACTTGTTTGCCAGCTTGACAAGAGCTACAAAGTTTATCCTTCTCAAATGTGACATCTTTCAAGCCTCTAACTAAATCATGCTTCACTATTTTGTTCAACTGTTTCATTCCAACATGACCAAGCCTTCTATGCCATAACCAACCCAAACCAGATTTAGTGAACAAGCATGTTGACAGCTGGGTTTCACTAGCATTGAAATCAACCAAGTATAGGTTCTCATATCTAAATCCTTTGAATATCAAATTAGAACCATCTACACTTATGATTTCTACATCATCAACTCCAAAAATGCATTTGAAACCAAGATCACACAACTGAGCAACTGATAGTAAATTGAAGTTCAAGCTCTCAACTAGCAACACATTGGAAATGCTCATGTCATTGGATATTGCAATCTTACCAAGCCCTTTAACCTTGCCTTTGCCATTGTCACCAAATGTGATAGAATCAAAACCATGATTGCCGCTTGAATTGATTGAATTGAACATTCTTGAATCCCCGGTCATATGTTGAGTGCACCCACTATCAAGCACCCAATGTCTCCCTCCGGCTTTATAGTTGACCTACAAGAACAAATCAATCCTTTTTAGGTACCCAAACCTTTTTGGGTCCTCCAAGATTAGTGACCAAACTCTTTGGTACCCAAATAGCTTTCTTCTTTGAGCCCACAATTGGTGTACCAATGAATTTAGCTTTCATGCCATTAACACCCTTGGTAAGCAAATAACAAGAATCAAATTTAATAGAGGATACATTAGCGTTCTTGCTCTTGCAATATTGCTCTACATGCCCACTTTGCTTGCATCTAGTGCAAAACCGACCATTGCTCTTCACAAAACTAGTCTTGTGAGTAGCAAAAGCCGCCTTGCCATTCTTGGGGGTATAGCCCAATCCCTCTTTGTTGAGAGAAAAACGTTGGCTACCCAAGCACTTAAGCAAGCGGGCCTCACCACCATAGGCTTTACCTAAGGCGTGAGTGAGCTCATTTACCTCCTTCTTCAATGTCTCATTCTCAACCATGAGTGAGGCATCACAAGTGAAGCCATCATCCATAGATGAAGTAGTAGTGGTAGATGATGAGCTACATGAAGGGTTAGTAGCAGTAATAATAATAGGCTTATAGAAAGATTCATCGATTATATCACAAGCTATGCCTATGTCACATGTTTTAACCACTTTTTCTGTTTTAGCTTGATCAACAAGTGAGGAGTGAGCTTCCTCAAGCTTAGTGTGAGCATTGCCAAGCTCCTCATGGGCTTCCACTAGCCTCTCATGAGTAACATTGAGCTCCTCAAAGGATTGCTCAAGAGCTTTTAGTCTCTTTTGCAATTCTTTGCACTCCTTTCTCTTTTTATCAAAGTGTTCTCTAGCATCATCAAGCATTTCAATTAATTCATCTTTAGTGGGTTCATCATCATCACTATCACTCTCATCATCATAAGATAGTACCTTTGTGGCCTTAGCCATGAAGCATGATGGAGTGTCGAAGATTGAAGGCTTGTTGTTGATAGCAATACTTGCAAGTGCCTTCTTCTTGCTTGTCTTGCGATCTTCATTATCACTATCTTCATCACTATCACTTGTGGATGCATCACTATCCCAAGTGACCATATATGATTGCCCCTTCTTCTTCTTTGTGTAATTCTTCTTTTCTTTCCTCTCCTTCTTCTTGTCCTTCTTGTTGTCATTTTCATCATTCTCACTGTTGTACGGACATTGAGCAACAAGATGGTCCTTGCTACCGCACTTGAAGCACCTCCTTGGTTCATCCTTGTTCTTGTATGAAGTCTTCTTCCTCCTTGCCCGGTAGCCCTTCTTCTTCATGAATTTACCAAACCTTTTGACAAATAGAGCCATCTCTTCATCTTCGTCATCACTATCATTTGAGCAGTTATCTTCACTAGAATCTTCCTTCTTTACTTTGCCCTTGCTCTTTGATGATGATGTTGTGGCTTTGAATGCCACACTCTTCTTCTTCTCATCCTTCTTCACTTCTTGATCATTCTCATCTCTATAGGTGTCATCGGTCATTACATCTCCAAGAACTTGGTTTGGTGTCATAGTGTCCAAACCACTTCTTACAAGCAACGTGACTAACATGCCAAATCTGTTGGGAAGACATCTCAAGAATTTATGAGAGAAAGTCTTTGTCCTTCACCTCTTCTCCAAGTGCTTTGAGATCATTGACAAGCACTTGAAGCCTATGGAACATCTCTGGAACACTTTCATCTTCATTCATCTTGAAGCTAGCAAACTTTTCTTTGAGAATGTATGCTTTTGCTCCTTTCACTGCTTGAGTGCCCTCAAATGATTCTTCCAATTTCTTCCAAGCATCATATGCCATCTCCAAATTTTTGATTTGCTCAAATACCCTCTCATCAATGGCATCATGAATAGCACTGAGAGCAATGTCATTGTTCTGCATCTTCTCTTCTTCGGCATTGGTGAGACGCTCCGGATCGACTATCTCAATCTTGACATCCACAACTTGCCATATCTGTCTATTGATTGACTTTAAATGAGTGGTCATTTTTGCCTTCCAATAGCTATAGTTTGTGCCATCAAATTGGGGTGGCCTTTTGGTGTTGTTGATATGAGCCATTTTGACACCGAAGTTTGTTAAGCCTCAAATAAACGGTGACCTTGCTCCGATACCAATTGAAAGGTCCTAAATGGCTAGAGGGGGGGGGGGTGAATAGCCTATAAAAAAATTTCTACAACAACACTTAAACAAACTAGTTAGACAACTAAATGGCGAAGCGAAGTTTGCGCTAGCTCTACACAGATGCAAGCCACCTATTCACAATTCTAGATAACCACAAACTCTAAGTCACACGATATCAAAGGAACTATTCAACAACTAAATAAGCAATAATGTATATCACAACACAAGATAAGAGAATGTAACTAACAACAAGGTATAATATTAACTTGCAAGAAAGTAACAAATGTAAGTACAAGAGATAGAGGTGTGTATACCGAGCCGGCAAGGGATTAATAAATGAATATCAAAGAATACCACGGAGACAGGTTGACACAATATTTTTTCCTCCGAGGTTCACTTGCTTGCCGACAAGCTACTTCCCCGTTGTAGCGATACACCCACTTGGAGGTTCACGCGCTAATAGGCATCACACGCCTAACCCTCAATAGGGTGCCGCACAACCAACACAAGATGGGGATCCACAAGCTACGAGCAATCCACTAGAGTTACCTTTGGCGCTCCGCCGGGGAAGGTACAAGAAACCCCTTACAAATCACCGGGAGATGGCCACGAACAATCACCACTCGTGCCTAATCTCCTCCGCTGCTCCAAACCGTCTAGGTGGCGGCAACCACCAAGAGTAATAAGAATATCCGCAGCAACAACAATCGCCAAGTGCCACTAGATGCAAACTCACAAGCAAATGCACTTGGATCTCTCGATCTCACTTGGATTCGCACTAACAAGCAAAGAGATCAGAGGGAGGGATTAGATCTTGCTAAAGAGGATGTTCAAGAAGTCAGAGAGTCAAGAGCCTCTCCCCAAAGGCGGCCACGGACAATTTATAGGGAAGGGAGGGCGACGGCCCGAACCCTACCTTTCTGCGCTTGGTCGGTAGTACCGACCCCTCCTGGGCGGTAGTACCGACAGAGTCAAACTAGCCGTTTAACACACGTCCCGCTGATTTAGGCGAAGCACCGACTCTCTGGTCGGTACCTCCGAGGTCGGTAGTACCGGCCCTATGGCGGTACTACCGGCAGGCTACTTCCGGATCTACACAGAACGCATTCAAAAACTTCCTCCTGACCTTTGAACTACCGATCCTCTGGTCGGTACTTCCGAGCCCGGTGGTACCGGCCCTATGGCGGTACCACCGCCAGGTCAACTTCCACTCAACTCAGAGAGCTCCACAAACTTGCCAAACACCGGCCTTGGGTCGGTAGCACCGGGCGCGGTACTACCGAGGTATGGCGGTACTACCGCCAAGCCAAAATCGGCCGCGAACAGAGAGCTCTGCGAAAAGCAAGCTACTACCGACCTTGCGTCGGTACCACCGCAGGCGGTAGTACCGAGGTAATGGCGGTACTACCGTCAGGCCATTTTCAAATCTACAGAGAGCCTCGCGAAACCCCTTAGAGCCACGGTACCACCGACCCTTTGGTCGGTACCACCGCCTGCGGTAGTACCGAGGTTATGGCGGTACTATCGCCAGACGAAAAACGCCCCAACACAGAGAGGGCTGCACGCAGCACCTATGGGCGGTACCACCGACCACCCTGGTCGGTACCACCGACCATACACAGAAAACTCCATTTTCTTCTCTGTGTTGATCCAAACCAACTCCAACAACTTCTCCTTTGTAAATGTGCTAACACCAACAAGTGTTCATCATCTTGTGCATGTGTGTTAGCATTTTCACAAACATATTCAAAGGATTCGAGTTAGCACACTAGGTCCTAATGTATATGCATGTATGAATCCACCTAGTGGCACTTGATAACCATGATCACTGAGATATTCCCCTCTTAATAGTACGACTATCTATCCTAAATGCACTCACACCCTCTACGGTGTCTTGAGTGCCAAAACAAAATTCCTATTTATACCTTTGCCTTGATCTCCATAGGATTTTGTTTTTCTCTTCTTCTTCTTCCAAATGTGGAGCACTTGATCTATCTTTTGGTCATCACCACCAATACCATGATCATCATTTGGCTCCCGTACTTGGAATGTACCAACCTAGCTCATAAACACTTCATGACAAGGTTAGTACTCTAGGTGACATCAATTATCCAAAACCAAACAAGGACTTTCAGCCTTGCAAACTTGGAAACTACCGGCCATAGGTCGGTACCACCGCGGGCGGTAGTACCGAGGTTATGGCGGTACCACCGCTAGGTCAAATACAACTCTACACAGAGAGGATTGCAAAACCAAGTTACTACCGACCGGGGTCGGAACCACCGAGGCCGGTAGTACCGAGGTTATGGCGGTACTACCGCCAGGTCATTTTTGACCAACACAGAGAGGGTGTTTGAGCGCTGCGCAGAGAAGCCATGGTCGATACCACCGACCACCCATGGTCGGTACCACCGACCATATGAAATTACCCTCTACGTGTTCGTGATTGTGCGGTGTCTCTCAAGCGAACTAAGGTTAGTCGATTTGAGCACTTTTCTCCACATCTAGCCAACCTACTTTGTGACCCTCTTCATAGTCCGGCTTACCTATAACTCAATTTTAAAATTGAAATTTTAAACCACTACTTAAGATAGGCATCTTTATGTCCAAATGTATCCTACGTGCTTTGTTCACGAGATTTCAACGTTTCAAATCTTTCTTAGGACTAACACCTGCATACATGCTTTTAAAAATCAGTTAGTCCCTAATTTGATTGTCATTAATTAGCCAAAACCCACATTGGGGGCGAATGCACTTTCAGAGTGCCTCGGTGATATTCTTTTCTGTGTGCATTACATCGATGTAGTGCGAACAAAGAAGGTCTTTGAAATAGGGAAGCCTAGTCAAGCCAGATATATGAGTCCACATGTGTTCCTCTGCGTATCCAATAAAACGACCGTTGTCTTTATCAAATTGCAGAGCCTCCACCTCAGCACAGACCTCGGCACCACTCATGACCTGAGGAATGGGGTTGGTGACTTGAACGCCTTTCCTAAAGTGCTTGATGTCAGCTCTGAATGGATGGTCAAGAGGCAGAAATTGACGATGTTGGTCGAACGAAGAATACTTGCCTCCCTTCTTCAACCAAGTGAACCTCACAACTGCCTTGCATACTAGGCATGGGAACTTCCTGTGAACACACCACGCGCTAAATAAGCCATACGCTAGGAAGTCATGCATGGAGTACTGGTACCACACATGCATTTTGAAGTTCCTCTTGGTAGCTCGATCGTATGTCAGTACCGGATTTTCCCAAGCTTCCATCAGTTCATCCCACAAAGGCTCCATGAACACACCCATATTGTTCCCCGGGTGTCCAGGAATTATGAGCGACAAGAATACGTTCTTCGAGTCAAACATGACGCCGGGGGGGGGGGAGATTGAGGGGGGTCACGAACACAGGCCAACAAGTGTATGTGGCCGCCATCATTCCAAACGGGTTGAACCCATCTGTTGCAAGCGCCACACGTACATTCCGAGCCTCCATAGCTTTGAGAGGATGCATGGCATCGAAGTGCTTCCATGCATCACCATCCGATGGGTGTACCATTTTGTCAGCATTGTATCTTTTGTCATTCTTGTGTCAGGTCATCTGTTTCGCGGACTCCTCTGTCATGTACAGCCGTTGGATCCTCGGTATGAAAGGAAGGTACCGTAAGACCATCTCGGGGATATTAAGTTGTTCCTTCCTGCCATCACCATGATCTACCTCCACATACCTAGAGGCTTTGCACTCTGGACAATGCGTTACTTTCTCGTGATCTTTCATGAATAGAACACACCCTTTTGGACAAGCATGGATCTGCTCATACGACATCTTAAGTGCACGAAGAAGTTTTTGTGACTCGTACATGTTCTTTGGCAGAACATGACCCTCCGGCAGTAGGGTGCCCAATATTGTCAACATGCCATCGAAGGCGTCTCGACTCAGGCTATATTGTGACTTGAACCCCATTAGGCGTCCAATGACATCCAGTTGCGAAACCTTTGTCTTCTCGTGAAGGGGTTTCTGTGCCGAGGACATCATGTCGTAGAACGCCTTTGCGGTTTCCTCTGGCTCCTCCTCCAACCCTTCACCGAATTGTGCCTCGGCGAAGTCTTCCATCATGTCTGCTACCCCGGCATATCCATCATACTCCTCGAGGCGTTGTCTCACCACTTCCTCTCTAATCCGATCAGCTTCACCATGGTGGACCCAACAGGTATAGTTTTCAATGAATCCGTACTTGTAAAGATCTTCCCCCACTGCCTTCTTATGTTTTATTTTGTTGTTCCCACATCTGCTACAGGGACACGGCATCCGACTAGACCCTTTAGCAGCCGCACCAAATGCATGCTCTAAGAAAGCACTGGTCTTAGTAACCCATTCGGTGCTCCTACTTGCGTGACCCGTGTACATCCAGTCACGGTTATCCATCCTCTGGCATATACATATGTAAGCGAGTAATAAAACTAGCAATTGTATCTACACGGGGTTCCTACCATGTAATAGGTGAAGGATAGGTCCTAATCCCACCCTCGGATGCGTAGTTGGGTTAGTTTCCATGCTCTACTCCTATCCGAGATGGAATTTCAGCAGCACCTCCTCGCTGTTCTCCCGATACACGTCCCGCTAGGGAGAGTGTGTATCCGGAGAACAATGGAGAGGTGGTGCTGAAACTCTGAGTAGGATAGGACCACAACATGGAAACTAACCCAGCTACGCTTCCGCGGGCTGTAAAAAACGTGGACAATCCAAAAGAGATACAGTCGTAGATATGCAAAGGTCTGCATACCTCCCAACTGTATCTCTTTCGAACGGGAGACGTCTAACTAGGTTACGCGACCAAAGACCAGATACCTAGGGATACGGATAGAGTGGTTATACCTAAGGTGCCGGTGTGGTCAGGGTAGCGGGGCGGTGGTGAGTCGAGGCAGTGGTGAGACGACGCAGTGCAGGCAGACCCGCAATGCCGACGAAGATGATCGGGGTCGCCGAGTCCCTCCCACGGGTCCTCCTCCTTCTAAAAAAGGAGAATATTGGTTAGTCCCGACCAAAAATTTTGGCAGCACCTCCCCTGCACGGGGAGGTACCCATAACCTGCACAAAACGTCGGCACGAAGGCCAACAGCCACATATATCTTCACAGAAGTCATGTACTTAACTTATCTTTATATGCACACAAAAAATGCAAAGTAATACAGGAACTATAAAAATCATTCAACTACTAATTACTACTTACTACGACTTACTCTACTAACACAACTACTAACTCACTACTTACTACTACTAAGAACTTACTACTACTACTACTAACTACTTATACTACTACTAACTACTTAGTACTACTAACTACTTACTAATTACTACTACTACTAACTACTAGTACTAACTACTAGCTTACAAGTAACTAACTACTAACAAACCACAACTACTAACTTACTACAAACTAACTACTAACATACTAACTTACTACTAACCTTGCCGGCGACAACGGCAAGACGACGACGGCGGGACGACGACCACCGCGGACAGGGGCTGCTCTTCTTCCTCCTCTCCTCATCATCATCATCCTCCTCCTCCTCCTCCTCTGCTCCTCCTCCTACTCCTCCTCCTCCTCCTCTCCAACCGGCGGGCGGACAGGGGCCCCCACCGGCTGTGGTGGGGCACGGGCGGGGCGGGCCGGGGCCGGCGGCCGGGGAGCGGGCGTCCGGGGCCGGGGCCGAGGCCGGCGGCCGGCGGCGCGGGCGGAGCGCGGGCGGGGCGTGGGCGGGCGGCGCGCCGGGGTCCAGGCAGGCGACGGCGGCGGCGGCGGGGCGCGGACCGGTGAGAGTGTGAGTGAGTGTGATTGTGAGTGTGAGCGTGAACCGTTTTGTATTTTTTTTATTTTTCGAACGGCTTTGCTGAGTGCCAAATCGGCGGCACTCGGCAAAGAGCCCTTCTTTACCGAGTGCCGCCGATCTGGCACTCGGCAAAGAATTTTTTTTAAAAAAAATCGGCACAGCCTTTACCGAGTGCCGCCGATCTGGCACTCGGCAGAGAAATTGTTTTTAAAAAAATTTTGGATGCCACGTGGTTGGTTCTTTGCCGAGTGCCGCCATGCTGGCACTCGGCAAAGGGCCCGTCTTTGCCGAGTGCCGGCCGCTGGCACTCGGCGAAGTTTTTTTTTTTGGATTTTGGACACCAAATTTTTTGTGGATCATCCCCACAGTACCATGACCAATATGTTCAAAGTTCACACTTTTTCAAAACTTTTTGTTATATTTTATGTCTTTATTGCATTTTCTTGAATTTTCCCGCTAGACGCAAGTTTGAACTACGGGTGCATCGAATAATGGATTTCAATGATTCAAAAATTGTTATTGTTGTTCTTGAGTGTATGTTTAGGCCAAATTTGGGAACTGACGCGAAATTTCGATCAACGTGCTCAAGGGGGGCAAGGCCTCGAAATTACGTGCGGGCGGTTTTAAAATTATAAAAAATACAAATAATTTCTGAAAATCGCGAAACTTGGCGAGATGCCGTTATATCTTATGTATATGCTATGAAAAAAATGAGAAAATTTAGAGCACGTTGTCACGTACGACGCTCACAAACCTGCACATCCTCTCACAAACCGGCACTCGGCAAAGAACCGACCACGTGACACAGTTCTGGGCCACATTATTTGCCGAGTGCCACGTGGCTGGCACTCGGAAAAGAGAGGATCTTTGCCGAGTGCCTGCTGCTGGCACTCGGCAAAGAACCGCCCACGTGTAACAGAAAGGGGGCCACACGCTTTGCCGAGTGCCACGTGGCAGGCACTCAGCAAAGCGCTCCCTCTTTGCCGAGTGTCAGACGACGGACACTCGGCAAAGCAAACGGTCGTGGATGTCGTCTAGTCCGCTGCACTTTGCCGAGTGTACGACACTCGGCAAAGAGATGCCTTCGCCGATTGTCGGACACTCGGCAAAGCATCCTTTGCCTTGTGCTTGAGCTTTGCCGAGTGCCACGTGGCCGGCACTCGGCAAAGAGGCTCTTTGTCGAGTGTCCGAAATCTGGCACTCGGCAAAGTCCTAGGCACTCGGCAAAGTCTGAGTTTCCTGTAGTGTTTGGCCACTTTTCTCTTTGAGAAACAAAAATATATAGCATATTGACGCTCACGTATCACACGTACGCACAAAGAATGCTCGTTTCGCAGAGCATCTCAATGCACCAAGCATTTATCAACGCTTAAGCTTGTCATGCTCGGTCCTCTTCTCTTCCTTTCAAGTCTTTAACAATGTATGTATTGCCTCTGGTTTATACATGTAAATATGTATATATGTCGATCATGTATATGTTTGTAAAAAGTACTTTTTGCTCCTACTATGTTGTCATACAAAGCGAGTTTCAGGTATCTAATCGGGTTTCGAAGATCCGCAGGTTTTAGTTATGATGGTGGATCATCATTCAAATCGGTGTTCAGAGTAAGTATCAATCATTTGATGTCCCTATCTTTTATCAATACGGGGAGAGTATATAGACTCTTTAGAATAATGGGCCTCGCTAGTAAGGGATCACCAAATGAGACCAAACAGCTACAAAGGATTTCCGTTGACTATAATTTTATTTAGATATATATAATCTGAGTCAATATGAGCACGTGGCATTACTCCTTTGCCCCTGGCCTATACTTCTAATAGACCCAGTCTGGAACGGATTCACCCGACGCCGCTGTTTATCTCGATCTGTTCTTGCAACATTTATATATAATACACTACCAATAGTCCTGTGTAATCTAAAGAACATAAGACTGAAGGAAATGGTCATCAAGTCAATAGCAACCCGCCCACCCTGCTTGCTGAACCTCACTGAACGAAGGTCTTTAGTCGATCTTGTTTTTTTTTATTTATTTATTTTTGTCCACTTATTAATTACCACTCATACAATGATACAAGGCCGGTCCCACCAGCAGCTTCCTCTTCGTTCACCTCTCTCTCTCTGACAGCTTTAGAAGTGAAGTGGAGGAAGCAGGTGCTTTGCACTTTGCAGAGAGTGACTACTCCTCCACAGGAGAGAGCTCGAAGAAGGAAGGCAGCAGGCAGGACGAGGAAGAAGGGAAGGAAAGCAGGGATCCATCTCCATGGGAAACATCATCAGGTGCTTCACAAGAGGAGACGACCATGGTGATGGAGTCGTCACACCGGCTGCCACCGCCTCCTCCATGCCCCAGGACCTGCAGCTCAACATCGAATCCGCATCATCCATGGTAAACATATGCAAAACCAACTAACCTAGCTATATATAACCGCACAATCTTCCTTCTTTCCTTTCATAATACCTGCTTTCAATTCATTATATATACTAGTGATGAATTTTCCAAGTGTTGTGAATGATGAAATGGATGTCAACGTGCACCGCCATCAAGGCGCCAAACTATGCAAAACATGTGTATAATCTATGACTCGGCTCTTTTGGTCTGCTAGCTAGGAGGAGGAGAACGAAGGTTTAGTTTCAATTCCTGCGTGGTGTGCACTTGTGTTAATTAAAATTTTGGATGTAAACATGACTAGTGGTTACCTCGCTCTTGCAAATTTTTGAAACGAACCAGACATGAGAGGTTTACATTAGTGATGTGCACTAGCTCTTGCAACTTCTCTGAATACATATATTTGGCCTTTCTACGACTCTTCTTCGCAACAAAGAGATGAGCATAAATACATAATGTTCTACACTTTAAACTTTACCTTGATACAGGTTGGTTGTTTTGTTTTAAACATAATTAATGTACACACACATCAGCTGCAAATCTCAAGTTGCTAAGACGAGCACTTTTCATGCAACATTAGTTTTAACCACCGAGTCTTTTTCGTTGTACGTGCATATGACTGCGTAAGTTCTCAGCAGAGGAGACATTGTAAATCAAAAGTTTGGATCTTAATTTGCTTTCAAATCTTTTTAGGTCAAGTTTGCATTGCTTTCATGCTTCTGATCTTTATTTTCTTTGACGTACTGATGGATATGGATATGGCAGCCAATGAATAGCTGCAGCAGTAGGGATATTGTGGCTGCTAGAATATTACTGTATGGAAACAGTTGCAGATATTAAGATTTTGATGGCATGTTATGGCAATTAGAATTATTTCCTTCACTTTGTCTCTAATTTCACCCCTTCTTTTCCTATTATGAGATTTGCATAACAAAGGGAAAGACTTGCATAACAAAGGGAATTTTGTTTTGTCACTGTCATCTTTTCAGATTCCTGAAGGGCTCAAACGGCATGTCACATCATCCAAGAAAGCACAAATTAAATGGTAGGGAGAGAACTTTTAAAAAGCTGATGGTTTTTCTAATATTTGCGTATTGATTCTGTGTACGTTCTGATAGCAAATGTGCTTCCATTACCCTCGTTCAGAATTATTCGGTACAGTTAATCTTTACCATAGCACTAAAAAAAGAGTTCAAGTGCAGAGTTGGATTTGTTAAGTTGGGGGTCGTTTTCAAATTGACTTAGGAGTAAGTTTGAAGGGATCACTCAAATGCTTTAACTTTGGCATTTCTTATGACAAGGACCTCCAAAGTTATCAAATATAACACAGATGAGAGCAAAGCTTTTGCTTGCTTAATTCTAACAAAAAGGTACCAACAAACAATGGGCTGAAAAGAATACTCAGTTCTTAACTAATGTCGTTAAGAGCTGAGAGTCCAAATTAAATATATATCAGCTTTGTCAAGATATTAACTTGTTTGAAATGTGCATAAGATTTATTTGAGCTTCGCACTACCTTGATTTAGTTTTAATTGTGGTGTAGGACATCGACAAGGTTTCTAGTAACGTACTCCTAGGGGTGGCAAAGGGCCCTCTAATTTAGCCTAGCAAATTTAAGGATCGGGTTCAATAAGGATCGGGCCGTAATACTATATGATTTTGAACTAAAATTGGAAAAGACTAAGTTGGATTGTGAAGAGTGGATAAAGACCATGATCCATTACCACCCCTACCTACTCCCTCTGTCCCAAAATAACTGATATATTTAAAATATATATATTAATATTTATGGTACATAATATATTATCAGAAAGATCTTTGAATCTAGTTTTTTCAACAAATTTATTTAAAGATATAAAGATTGCACGCATTTTCTATAAATTGAATCGAGTTAAACTTGTGATACGAAAACCAAAAAAGATACAGTAGTTAATTTAGAACGGAGAGAAAATTTGACCATTGATTTTTCTAGTTATATGCTAACAAACTTATTGAAAACATAATATACCATATATAGTACACTTGATAAGAAATCTAACTGATATAGTTTTCACTTTTCAAGTGACGTTTCCAAATATTGTTACTTCTGTGGTGACAACCGAACAAAGTTAACAGCACGCATTCTACTATGTAAAGTAAGAAAGCATATGTGTGCAGCATATAATTAACACCTTTCTTTTCTAATGTATAAGATGGTTTCTGAGACAAGCAGAATCAGTACATTTGTATTTCAAATTGAAAAACTAAAGGAATTGCATTATATCTCTCTATTCACACAAAAAAAAACAGGTACAAGGACATGCCAGAGGGATATAAGGATATGAAAACCCCAAGAAAAACAGCGGCTGAGACTGCCCTTACCAGGATCCAGAGAGCTGATTTGGAGGTAGCTATCTATCTTCAGAACTAGATTAGACCACTGTAGGTTGGGGCAGGAACCTTACCAGCGCTTGCTTGTTTAGCATTTCACCATATTATATGTTTAACTCATTCCATTGAGAAGAAATTCTTTCCTGATACCTCAAATCGCAAAGTTATCATTCTCACCAATGGCTATAGATGTTTCACTCATTTTTTCCCCTGTAATATTGTTTTCTCCTCAGGATATATTTTCATTTTACAATCTGCCGACCACATCACTCACTGTACCCGATTCAAACCATCACCAGACATCGCTACCAGAGGGCGTGCAGTTTGTGCTGAATACTTTGCCGGTCAGATATATGTTCAACCACTGCAAAGAAAGGCTTACTGGCAACACCAAGTTTCTAAACAATGCCTTGAACCAACATTTGCTAAGCATTGCCTCGTCTCTTGCAACTATTGTCAGGTCCATAACAAGTGCATTGGAGATGGTGATGGCTTTACTGCTTATGTTGACACAGCAGATGCAAGGGAGTCTGCAGATGTGCCACTGGAAGTGCATGAGATGGTGATTGCAATAACTCAAGCACGCACTGATAGGGATTATCAGACAGCTAATGCTCTTCAAAGAAGCCTTGACAAAGCTGGATATAAGTAACTGAGCCTGACAATCCTTATATATCATAAATTTATTTAGCACAGTACTTAATTTGTTTCAAATTTCAGTAGAAGTTAGATTTTCTTCGAAGTTTTATAGACCATAAGCTCATAAAAACTACATAATAAAACAGAAAAAAAATTGCAACTAGAATAAACTAACTTAATTCACAAAATAATACAATAGTAGCATATCTAAAAAAAATGATTGGAATCATGCACTATGCAGTTTACGCATTAAATGAACAGTTGCAAACTAAACAGAAAAAAGAATGAAGAAGAGCTATAATATGATGAAAATGCCGGCCACAGTTACATCATAGTGATCCTAAACATGGCTTATTTGAAATCACTGGAAGCATGACTTAAAACAATTTCACTGAACAGGGTAATAGTCAATTTAGGCGACGAGATCCTTGCAAGGAAATATAAAATCCGAATGAGGTATATGTTGCTCTAAAAATTGCACCTATATCTAATAATAACTGGAAGTATTGTTCTGAGTTCATATCCATGACTGGTTATAGGGGCATTGATGCACCGGAGCTTCAAATGCCGTATGGAAAGGAGGCAAAGAAAGAATTAATGAAGCTCATTGGTGGGAAAAGTGTCACAATTTATGTGTATGAGCAGGACCAATTTGGACGCTACGTGGGTGACATCTATTGTGATAACATGTTTATCCAGGTAAAACAGAAACTTCTTTTTCTTAAAAAAAAACTATTTAGTAGCTCATGCCTTCTGATTTTACTGCTTTGGTTCTTAATTAGTATTGTGTGCCTATGAGTCATGTAGGAGCAAATGCTGAAGTGTGGTCATGTTCATCATTTCAAGAAGTATGACAAACGCCCAGAGTTTGAAAACGTAAGGAATTTCCTCATACCTAATGCATTTGTGGGTTTCAAGGCACTCTAGGAAACTGGAGTATTCTTTTCTATCTGAACATTCTTGAACCACGCTTATCAAATGTTCTGGGAACATGTGTCGAACAATAGCTCTGCAGTTTTGAACCACCAAGGCTATACGATATCATGCATGATCATCCAAACTGAGAACTATAACTAGATATGATGGCTTCCAGGACATATGGTTATGCCGCTAGAAGTTTTCCACTTGCATTTTGGTTTTGTTTTATTTTTTTTACTTTGTAGTGGCAGAAAGAGGCAAAATCTACAAGCCTGGGACTCTGGGCATCAAAGAAGCCCCCTCAGAAGCCATGGGATTGGAGAAGAAACAAACGACATGCAAGACACAGTGTCATTCAGGTTTACTGATGGGGCTTTCTAAGCTTTCTAGCTCTCAGGGATCTGACAGCCACGTAATTTGGTACTGAGATTCTTAATAAGCAGCTTGCTGCAAATGAATGTGTATCAGTAACCAAAAGCCAAATGTACTGTTGATGTTTGTAGAAAGGGAAAACACCTTATCGGAGGTTCTCTCTTGTGCAGTGATAATGTACCGATGACTTGTAGTCCACAAGAACCAAGTGGTGAATTTGTATGTCTGAAATACCAGCATCCGAAAGCAACACAAATTGAAGAAACTTGACATGTGAAATGGCATCAGTTTTGGGGTAAAGGATTATAAAACAGGCAATATAATTTTAAAACAGTTCAATGGGTGACAACACCCTTGAGAAACAAAGTGTATTTATTATAGACCATTTATGATGCCTAAGCCCTTTATTCACGAGATGACACAGGGAAAGCATAAAATTAAGCAGTATTTTGGCCATTTTAATATCTGAAGTAGATTACAAATAAAATACAAGAGGCAGAAATCAGAAAACTATCAATTCCTTTCAATGAAATGAATGGAAAGGGAACTACATACCAATCTGCCATGCATTGTGCTAGTAACTATGCTCCACTCCCTGCTCTAGCTGACTAGAGACTTTACATCAGATGAAAATGCAGATGCTCCAACTCTAGATACTGTCCAATATTGCAAAAAGAAGTCACCTGTATACTACCAATAGTCATTGCAAGAGCAATAGCCATCTCTAAAGCAATGAAATCGATTGTTATCTCGAACAATAATTTCACGAGAGGTAATCCTCGATATGAGCTTGATGGCAGAGTGGCAATCACTGCATACTCTGAGGTTTTTGGTGACCCTAATGGTCTCTCCAGGTTCAGTAGTAAGGAGGCTGAACACAATGGCAATTTTCTCACTGTGATGCACAAGTGTGTGTTCCTTCTCCTCATTTTCAATGTCAAACATCACCACCTCAGTAGTTGGTTTATAACCCATGGCCTTCATTTCCATGCCTAATTGATCAAGCTTTGCATAGATTTGATCTGAGAGGGGATGTGATTTGTCTCCAACATGGAACTCGTGGACCTTACCATCAAGTTCAACCCAGCTAGATGCAGGTACCTTCTCAACCCCCTCTGCCTTCATTTCCAACCTGAGCTTTGCGGCATCTTCCCATCTTCCACTGTTAGAGTATATATTAGAAAGCATGACATAATTTCCAGAATTCCGTGGCTCCAATCGGATGAGTTGCTTCAACACATGTTCAGCAAGGTCAGCGTTCTGGTGGATCTTGCAACCACCAAGGAATGCTCCCCATACAACAGCATTTGCCTCCATTGGCATGTCTTCAATTAACTGATGAGCCTCCTCCAGCAACCCCGCACGACTGAGCAGGTCAACCATACAACCGTAATGCTCAACCTTAGGGCTTATGCGGTACAACTGACCCATGTTACGAAAATAGCGCTGCCCATCCTTTACAAGGCCACTATGTGTACAGCTGCAGAGCAATCCCATGAATGTATTCTCATTCAGTGTCATGCCTGACTTCTTCATCTGGCCAACAAGCGCAAAGGCAATCTTCTCGTGGCCAGTCATGCCGAGCCCCAAGATCATTGCATTCCAGACAATGATGTCTCTCTTCCTCATCTGCTGGAACACCATCCACGCCTCACCCGTGCTCCCGCACTTGGCATACATATCAATCAGTGCAGTACCAAGGACTGGGTTGTCAAGAACCTCATCCCACTGCAGCATCCCAACTACCCGCCGCCCCAAATCCAGTGCACCTAACCTCGAGCACGCTGAAAGTGCACCGACCACTGTGTAACAATCAGGACTCACTCCCTCTGCCTGCATTGAGAAGAACAGTTCCAGAGCCTCCTGTGGATGCCCATTGGAGGCATATCCCCCAACCATCGCGCCCCAAGCCACCACATCCTTGTTCCTCATGCTGTCAAACACTTCCCTAGCCTTGTCCATTTCCCCACACTTGACATACAAGTCCAACGCCGCAGTTGCCACGAACATGCTGCCTGTGATCCCCTCCTGCTCTGCAGCCCTCCACACTGCCTCCCCAGTCACCAAATCAGCGACTCGAGCGCACGCGGTCAGGACCCGCACGGCCGTGAAGCTGTCAGGGCGCATGCCACTCTCGAACGCCCTCTTCGCAACCTCGACGGCTTCCTGAGCGCGCCCCGCGTCCATGTACGCGGTGATGAGCGCCGTCCAGGAGACAGTGCTAGGGTGAGGCATTTCGTCGAACGCCTTCTGGGCGTCTTGCAAGAGGCCGCATTTCGCGTAGAGATTGAGGAGGGAGGTGAGGACGTGGGGGTTGGAGTGGGAGGGGAGCTTGAGGGAGCGGGCATGGAGTTGCACGCCGGCAGCGAGCGGGTCGGGGAGCCGGGAGGCGGCCTTGATCGCGAAGGGGAAGGTGAGGTGGGAGGGGTTGGGGAGGAGGGAGTGGAAGCGGAGTGCGTGGAGGTGCAGGCCGCAGGAAGAAACGGCGCGGAGAAGGAGCTGCGATAGGTCGGCGAGGAGGTCCAGGCGCAGGAGGCGGCCGTGGATGTGCTTGACGGTGAGCGGTGGGAGGTGGCTGCTGGGGCTGACGCCAGTGAGCAGGAGACGGCGGATGGGCTCGGCGGCGGCGGTGGCCGACATAAAAGCGCCCAACGAAATGGTTTTTCCGTTATACCATCTCCAGCTGCCGCCGTGGCTGTTGCCGCTGCAGCCGTCTAGTCTAGGCCGGCGGGAAGCTGGCGGTGCAGGAGAGGTTGTGGGCGGGCGGCGGAGAGGCAGACCGAGCGAGCTTGGGCCGAGTCGTCTTGCAGCGGGAGCCAAAATTTGTCTATAAAAATGTACTGTATTATCATATACTAGTCTTGAAATAAGTTTATCTACAGAGTACTCGCTCCGTATAATAAAAGAGGTGCCACAAGTTTGACTCAATTTATATAAAAAACATATAATATTTATATCTTTAAATAAATTTGTTAAAAAATTAGACTTAAAGATCTTTCCGATGATACTAATTACTTAGTATAAATATTTATATATTTTAATATATAATTGCCGGCATTTGTTTCTCGAGAAGCGAGAATGACATCTATTTTGGGACAGAGAGAGTAGCTTCCAAGGAGTCAGTTAATCTTAAATTTGATTAAATGTATATAAATAAACTAATATCTATGATATACCAAATAAACACATCATAAACATTTCCTAATAAACCTATTTTAAGGTACAAATATCAATACTATTTTTCTATAAACTTAGTCAAACTTGAATTTAGTTTACTCCGTAAAATATGAGATGTGTAATTATTTTAGGACATAGATAGTAAGTTTTATCACATGAACCACAAGGGTTCAAACAGCGAGTGTATGACACTCTTAGTTGTCAGTTAGTTTATTGATGGAAGTCTATCGTAACATAGCCGCCTCATGTATCATGTTACTTCTTAGAGGCATTGACGAAGAATCACTTGTTATTAATTTATTATTGCCACATGGAGGTCTTAGGTGAAACCTAATCCAATGTCTCTGATTTCATGTCATTCACCTCCTTGATGAATCACATTTGGAGAACACTTGTTGACCCACACCTCACAGATGTCCATCCTCGCAAGGAGCCCAATCCGACCTTCGATGATTAAAACCCTAATGTTTGCACAAGTCACTAGTTGGAAAATATTGATGTCAATGTCCTACTCCACCATCATTCATTCAGGTAATTGTTTCTATGCGTGCATTGTATAGTTTAAGACCAATACATCATCTCCAACCTTTGTCTCTATTTACTATGAGATGTGGGCCATGGTTATCGCCCTCGTCTCTCACCGTTCTACCTAGCCACTATGTTCGACATCGTTTCCCCCATCCCTCCCCCCTCTAGACAATCACTACTACAGTAAAGCTCTTTAGGGGCGGCTGGTGAGCCCCAGCCGCCTCTACCATACCGTCTCTACAAATCAGATATTTGTAGAGGCGGTTCCCAAGCCGCCCCTAGAAATGGCATTTGCAGGGGCGGCTTGTAACAATAGCCGCCCCTACAAAGTTTTATTCAGGGGCGGTTGGGCTTTGCAACCGCCCCTACAAATATCATTTCTAGGGGCGGCTTGTAACCATAGCCGCCTTTAGAAATGGTATTTGTAGGGACGGCTGGAGTTACGAGCCGCCCCTATAGTCAGATTTGCAACCAAAAAAAAGTTTAAAATTTTCAATTTTCAAATCTGACCAAATAATAAATCAAAACAATATATATTGACAGGTCCAGAAATGACTTATACATAATTCATCATAAATAACACATTCACATTGCATATGCTTTCACAAAAATGACATAATACATAATATATTATGAAATTACATAAATATATAGTCCATCACAGAGTATAGTGCACAGAGAGTTCGTTCAACAACATTACATTCTTTTTAACGACCTAAGTTTAGTCTTTCCCACTCACGAAGAGCCTGGCACCGAGGTTCACGTCCTAATTCAGACTCTGGTTCATGGTACAGACCCTTAACATGTATAATTTGGTCCATTATGAAACTACAAAGGTTCCCGACGAGCTCGATGAGGTTATCAGAATGAAGTGTTGTCGTTGTAATTCCTTTTTCTTCAGACCACTATAACAAAACAATGTTACGTTTAGAACTGCATAACATATGCGTGCATTTTCTACCAATCAAGTTGTATACTGTGAGTAAAGTAGATCTAACTTACCTTAGAGGGGTGTCTCCTGTATGAACTAGTGTTACTCATGGTGTGGCATATGTAATATCCACAATGTACACTCCCACACGCCTGCTTGTGGCACTGTTGACATATGAAATTGCTAAGTAAAAATGCTTTTGTCAACACCAAAATGGAAATATGGATTTTCACTTACCGGCCACTTTGTTTTGACGTACAGGTTGCACTTCCTTTCTGGATGATGCACGCCTTTGAGTTCATTAACGTAGTAGCAAAACACACTCTTGACAATGCTTATGAAGTCTTTGTACGTTCTCTCGTCCTTATCCAATGGATCCATGACCCACGCCATACTTATGGAGAGATCGACGGCCATACAAATCCAGTGGTTGCTGCGGAAATTTTATCATACAAATAGATAACCTTTTTAGCATCTACCAAAATGTGTATTATTTAAATTATAGGATATAATGGTGCTTACTCAAAGTTGTAGGGTAGATATATAGGATTTCTATCTTGCATTCTGGAGAAAGCTCTTGCAATATAAGCCGCAACCTTGTAGGACTCGTCCCTTTTTTTTGCCGAATTTTCTCTTTCTCCTCAGGCGCCTTTCCAGCGGCTAGCTTTTGGTCATCTAATTTCCAGTTCTTTGGGTAAGTCCACAATGTTTGTGCTATTAGTTGAGGGTCTACGTACCCTGATCGCACACTTGGCATTTTTTTTGCAATGTGCACTTGCATTCTGCAAATCACAATGTGCATTAGTTAAAACAGACTCCAAAGATTACACTAATATGAAATCAAGATGGCAAGGACTTACAGGCACCATGTTCTAATGAGATTAGTTTCCATTTCGCCTAGGTGAAACATTGTCTGGATGTCATCAAATGTAAAGGCAATTTTTCCCGACGGGCCTCCAAATGTCTTGCTAGGGTACCTTGCTTCAATGATAGTTATGTCGGTCTGGAGAGCACGCAAGTACCAATCATGGAACCTTCTCATTCCAAGAGGTAGTTGTTGGATTACCCTGTTGGGTAGGAAAGGCTTGCCTCTTTCATATGTTCTTGGACAATCCTTTGACCATTTGATGCAATCAACATTTTCATACTTGGCTTTGCTTGGTGCCATGGCCTGGACTGGTTGTCGTTTACTGGTGACGGCCATGCTAGATGCTACAACTTCAGCTACTTGGTTCTCAGGCTTGAACTGGTCATGGGCAAACCACTTGGTCGATGTCGTGATGTCTAAAATCGGCACATAAGCTGGCCTTATGTACATTGGATGCAATTTTCGAATCTCTGGCTCCTTGCGGGCACCTTCTTGTGGATGGCGTTCTTTTGCAAGCTCTTGTTGTTGTTGTTGTTGTTGTTGTTGTTGTTGTTGTTGTTGTTGTTGTTGTTGTTGTTGTTGTTGTTGTTGTTGTTGTTGTGAGACCTCTTTCACATGCTTGCTTTGAGGCATCTCAGGCACATGCTCAGTGTGAACCGGTGAAGAGTGTGGCATGTCAGGCATGTGCTCGTTGCGAGCTGGTGAATATTGTGCCATGTCAGGCATGTGCTGACGAAGAGGCGGTGAAGATTGTGCTTTCTCAGGCACATGCTCGCTGCGAGCCGGTGAAGAGTGTGGCTTCTCTAGCACAGACTCGCTGCGAGCCGGCGATGAGTGTGGCATCTTTGGAAATTGATGTTCATGTATCTCCCCCTCTTCAACACCTTGCTCCAAACGCAAAGGTGATTGCACAAACGTCGTACGAGCAGTCAATAAGATGTCTCGTTTATGCCATAGGATGAATTGATTCACTACTTCTCCGAGTAACTCTAGTCCCTCTAGAGTTGGGTAGTCTATCTTCCATTGCATGAATTCAGGCTTCACGGTATGGACCTCAACCCGAGTGTAGTCGGGCGGGATCCTATTATTGTGATGGAAGCCACCAGGAGGATGTGCCACACCTGTTGCCACCTCAATCATATTTGATTGTCTGCCCATGAGAACCACTAAGGTGCAACTAGTTGGTTCTTGTATGCAATCGATGGGGGTTGTAGCTTTAGTGGAGCCTTGGCTGCTAGGAACCTTCGGAGGACTAGGAACTAATGCTAGTTGTCTTGGTGGCACCATTACTATCCCTGGTGTCTCTGGCTCTGTTGACAGTCCTTGTTCCTGCAGCGCCTTCGCAACTAGAGCCTTCACCTGGACCTCAAGATTAGACTCTCGGTCTCTGCCATGTTTCTTATACATAACTCTATCCTCTTGAAATCCATACTTCCACGTCGTTCTTTTGCCTAGCCCTCTTGTACGACCTGTGTGCTCGGTGTTTCCTAAGGCAAGGCTAAGCTCATCCCTCTCTCTAGAAGGCTTGAATGATCCTTTTTGTTTGTCTTCACCATATTGCAATATCTTCGATACTGCCTGTTCGGTCTCTGGCTTATCAAACTTAAGTGCACTAGCTGCCTCTTTATTTCTTGAAAGTATCCAATTCCTTGTGTGGATTGATACCCCCTGCAAGTTGTATGCCCCTGATGCTGCGGCCTCTTTCTCCATCTTTCTAAACTCAGCTTCCTTCCTATAGTAACCACCGGGCCCTAGATGATGGTGGTGCACGTTCTTCTTCACCAGCTCGGTGTTACGGGCACTAAGGGCCAATGCTTCTGGTGTGGTCTTTTGAGCCACAAGCTCTGCCCACATTGCCTCATTTATCTTGCCATACTCATGGAACAGAGTTAACCCCTTTTGGATGTATTTGACATTGAGCTCCGACTTCCAACGTCGGAATGACTCTCCAATTTGCTTAAGAGCTTGATGTCGTACCCTTGCATAGGTTCCCTCTGGGAATCTAAAATTGGTGAACAACTTATCTGTTATTTGTTTCTTTTTTCCTTTTGATACGTCTTTCCAAGTTTTGACTGCTGGGTTCAGCTCATCTCTTACTAGCACCCCAATTGCATTACGCCATTTTGCTCTCATTTTTATGGGCTGAAGGATCTCTCCTGTGTCCCCGACCTCTGTTATCACAAAGAGTGCCTTCTCTAGATATTGGTTTGCTTTTCTATCCCCTCGTTTCCTCTTAGGCTTGCTACCCGAGTTTGTGGCTTCAGGTTCTGGAGCAGAGGCATTAGTATCCAACTCTGTGGCTCTTGCATCTGCACCGTCTTCCTCCATTCACTGATGTCTATTTCGCGTTCGACGAGGGGCCTATTCGGGACCTCAAAATGTTATTAACATGATCAAAGTGTTAGCAAAATTGAGATACTATAAGGTTGTTTCCCTACCTCCTCGTTCGGGTCATAGTCCATGTCCAATTGCTCGGAGGTCGGTCTCCGTCTGGTTTCTGGTGGGAAAGGATCCTCGGGACTTTCATATCCCTCCTCCTCTTCTTCTTCTTCTTCTTCTTCTTCTTCTTCGTCATCATCATCATCATCATTCCCTTGAGCATCCTCTCCTGGTCTTATCTCTGCTCCACCTTCGTCTATTAGTTCCCTCTGGCTAAGCATGACTTCACGGTCCATGTCTAGCTCCTCGTCGAACTGCTCCCTAGTAAGGAGCTCCGGGTCTGCCTCCTCATAGGTTGGGCCGTGCTCAGGGCTTGGGGTTGCATCGTCTGTGCTTCGCGTCATTTAGTCTTATGCTCTAATACATGCAGGAAATTTGCAGAAGTAAGATGTGATAAAGCACCAGCAAGAAAAATGAGAGGGTTGCTCTCAAATGAGCGGGTTGCTGCATGATACAGCCGTCCAACGCTCGTGGTGATCATCGATCATAGACTACAGACATTAATCGGTGAGGAGAAAAACCCAATGGTCATCTTGGCCATATTCATGTGGATGGGGCTCGTCTACAATGGCACGCCATTTGAGATGAGTTCCATCCACATGAATATGGCCTAGAAGAAGCATAGGGTCAAATTGGAGCATATAGTTGACTGTCATGTTGTCTCACTACACCCTTTTGTATCATCGAGCAAAAAATAATCAGATAAAACAAAAAAAAGTAGTAGTAGAGGCCTCAGAAACATGTCAATCATCATTTGATCATGGAATTGGAGCATCAAGGCATCATTACAGAAAAGGTCATGTAGAAGCGGGTGGTAGTGATGCCTAGTTCCTCACAACTTCTTGATCATCAGCTCATATTCCGGATAATATATGGAGTTGGACAATTTCATCATAGGCAAATAAAAAGAGAGGAAAGGAGAGTAAGCAAAAAAAGCAGCAGGTACTGCCAAACAAAGTCCCCCTTTAGTTTTCTTGTGGGGGTTTAGGACAGTAGAGGATAGGCCAGGAGATCAACTGTAAAAGTAGTATAGTAGTACTGCAAGTTCAAGTTCAATGTCAGAATTTGTACAAGTCTGGACAGATTTGCTTGCTGGTGATGTTTGATCTTGTTAACTGTTGAATCACCTTTGGATGCTTATAACATAGATGTATAGAACTTAATAAGCTTTCCAAAATGTCATATGTCATGCCTTCTACTGGTCTAGAACTCTAGTTTACCAATTGTTGAAGTTCAAGAAGTAGTAGAGGCCTCAGAAAGTTGTCAATCATCATTTGATCATGAAATTGGAGCATCTGGCACCATACCAGTTAACAAGAGAGGAGAGGAGAGTCAGCCTAGTAGGGGCGGCTGGAAATGATGCCTAGTTGAAAGGTCCTTGTTTGGTTTTGGTAATTGAGTGACAACCTAGGTGAACTAATATGTGCTTATGTGAGATACACAGGAAATTAGTTCACATGTGAATGAGCAATGAAGGAGCTTATTGCATATGAGACATGACATGGAGTCATGTGGCCAAGATGGTAAAGATCCAGGCAAGACTTTGCTTGATGGACCGGTTGCGAAGGTGAAGGGCAAGTTGAAGGCTTTGAAGCCGTTGGTACCGAGTGTCGGGAGGCTTGAGCAAATACTTGGCGCTGAAGGACCGAAGCAATGGTGAAGAGCAAGTGAGGTCAAGATCGATGGACCATGGAGGTCATGTGATGATATGAAGTGGATCATATCATTTGATGATAGGTTGGTGCATGTGTTGCATCAACACCGAAGGAGATGGAATGGAATGCGCAAGGCAAAGGTATAATTGTAGGGCATTTTATTTCACCGGTCATAGGTGTGTAGAGAAGTTTATGACCGGGTTTAGGATAGATGGCCGTACTATCAAGAGGAGCAAACTTGTTTGCATATCGGTCATCTAGTGCCACTTGAGCGATCTAACATTGCGATATTGCTAGGATTGAGTGGCGTGGTGAGTGCAAGTGCTAATCCTTTGAAAAATGATTGTGAAAATGCTAACACACATGCACAAGGTGGTATACACTTGGTGGTGTTGGCACATTTGCAAAGGAGAAGGTGTTGGAGTTGAAGTGGATCAACTCGGAAAAGAGAAGGAGGCTTTTCGGTGTGTTTCGGACTCTAGGATGGCTCTTGAATTAGAATTCTGTACTAATCCTTTGTGAGTTGGATCAGCTATGTATGTGGGTTGTGTAGCCCTCTGATTTAGCTTTCCAAAATGTCCAAGATCATCGAAATCGGAGTTCGGAGCTAAGAGTTATAGCCGTTTGAGCGCTGAAAGGTCAGCGACCGGACTCAGTAACAGGACGCGTCCGGTCAGTAGTGTTGAGTCCGGTCACAGAGTCCGGTCAGTGCATTTTGAGTGCTGATTTGAGGTGTATTGATCAGACGCTCGGTAGAGTCCGGTCAGTAGTGACCGGACGCGTCCGGTCACTGAAAAACAGCCCCGAAACCTCTCTGTTCGCGACCGGACTCAGGCATAGGCGCGTCCGATCATTATGACCTGACGCGTCCGGTCAATAGAAGGCTGAACGCGCGCGAAAACTAGCCGTTGGGGATGAACGACCGGACTCTAGTGACAGGACGCGTCCGATCACCCTGTAGTGAGTCCGGTTAGTACGAAAAGTGCCCAGTGAAGGGGGTAACGGCTAGTTGAGCCCTTGGGGCTATAAAAGGAGATGGTGGCTGGCCTTGGCTGGTGTTTAGCACCCTTGGGACTTGGTGTCCATGCTTGGGGAGTGCTAGGAAGCCCTCTAACTCGCTTGTGCTTGCTAGTGCGCGAATCGTTGCGAGTGAGTGATCGCTAGTGCGTTGCATTGAGAGATTGCATCGAGTGGCACTAGGTGATCGTGTTGCAAGCCGGTGGTGCTTGTTACTCTTGGAGGTTGCCACCTCCTAGACAGCTTGGTGATCGAGTCTCCATCGTGAAGCCCGCGTGAAGATTGGGCGTGGCTCTGGAGAAGGATTGTGAGGGGCATTGTGCTCGCCCCGCGGGGATCGCAAAGAGCAACTCTAGTAGAGCGTGTCATTGAGTTACCCTCACTTGTGGGTGAGTTCTTGCGGCGCTTGAGTGTCGAGCTAGGTGTGGTGCCTATTAGCTGCCGAACTACCAAGGTGTGTGGTCGACACAACGGGGACTAGCTTGGTGGCAACCAAGTGAACCTCGGGAGAAAAATCACCGTGTCAACTTCGTGTTCATCTTCTCGGTGGTTTGCAAACTCCATTCACTAGCTTGTACTTACTTGTTCATTTACATATGCTAGTGTAGCGTAGAAGTTGATCCCATGAGTGACTAGTTGACTTGTAGTTTTGCTAGTCACATTGCTTAGTTTGTGTAGCTAAGTTGAGCTCTCTAATTTGGCTTGTGTAGCCTTGTTATTGAGCATTGCTAGTGAGCTTAGGCTTTGTGCTTTTGTTTAGTGGCATGTGTAGGAGCTCCCCGGTTGATTGAGTACTAGTTGCTTAGGTTTGTGTAACCTTGCAAGCTAGAATTGTTTAGGTGAGCTCTAGCTAGCCCGACACCTTAATTGCTTTGTTTAGGATCTTTTATAAGGTGCTTGAGAGTATAGATAGAGGGCTATAGTCTTGGCTATACCGATAGTTGTTAATTCCGCATTTGTTTCGGTTAGCCGGTACGATTAATTTTAGAAAGGACTATTCACCCCCCCTCTAGTCCGCCATCTCGACCCTTCAATTGGTATCGGAGCCGAGGTCTCTCATTTGTGGTCTTCACTGACCCGAGAGGATGGCGACTTATGGGCTAGATGTTGAGTGTCCACACATTTTTGATGGCACACACTTTGCACGGTGGAAAAATTGGATGATATGCAATTTTAAGTTTATTAGTCCTCAAATGTGGTGGATCGTAGATGTGGGCCTTTCTCTTGTGTTGGATAGAAAGAATGCAACTCAAGCGCAAAAGAAATGCCTACATCTCGATTGCCAAGCTACTAACATTTTCTATCAATCTATGGAGGATAACGTATTTGGTGAGATCATGGACTTGAAGTCCACCCATGATATTTGGATTTATCTCAATGAGAAATATGGGATGATCTCCAATGATGATGTTGATGAGCCCAAGGAGGAGGCGCATGAGGATGTTGGGCATGACCACAACTTGGCGGTTGTGGAGGATTGCTCCACCTCATGGTCAAGTGATGATGATGATGATGATCAATCCACAAGTTCACTTGACAAGATTGTTGATGATGGGCCGAGCTCAAGTGATGCAATTAATGTTGCTACTCCATGCTCACTTGATGATGATAATGATGATGATGGATATGAGAGTGATGTCTCTACAAGCTCTCCGTCTACACCACATTGCTTCATGTCACATGGTGACACTAAGGTATCAATTGCTAATGTGGTTGTTGATTGTGATGATCCAAATTTCGAGCTTGTATGTAGACTTGCTAAAGCTTTAGAAAATGAGATGGCAAAAACAATGAAATTGAAAAACGAAAACTCATTTCTAAAGAATGCATGTGAACAACAAAAGCATCTACTTTATGTTACTACTTGTTCACATGAGGAGCTAAAATTGACTCATGAGGAACTTGGTGTTGCTCATGATAACTTGGTACAAGACCATGCTTTTCTCACTAAGAAGCTTTCTAATGTAGAAACTAAAACTAGTGAGAGCTCATCATTTGGGTCAAATGATCAATCACATATTTATGCTAACCCATGTGATGTAGAGAAGAAGCTTGTATCCACCTCTTGTGATGATTTATTATCTATGCCATGTTCTTCACATATAGATGCTTGTTCTACTTCTATGTCTTGTGAGACTAACATTTTGAAGGAGAACAATGAGCTCAAAAGTGAAGTGAGGAATTTGAGCAATAAGTTAGAGAGGTGCTACAACTCCAAAGTCACCTTTGAGCACATGTTGAAGAATCAAAAGAGCTACGGTGACATGAGTGGCATTGGCTTCAACAAGAGCATGTCCAAGGGGGAGAGAAAGAGATTGAAGAAGATGAAGAAACAATAACAAAAGAAGCTATCTCATTTCATGTGCTATCGGTGCCATGAGATGGGACATCTTGCAAATACTTGCCCCAATAAGGAGAAGCTCAAGTTGAAGAAGGAAGAAGCCCAAGTGCCGCACTAGAGGACATCTCACCTCTATGTGCCCAACCAAGCAATTGGTGAAGCAACAAGATGGGCCTCAACCAAAGCCACAAGTTGAGCAAGAGAAGAAGCCCCATGATCAAGTCAAGAACAACCATCATGATGGTGACTTGATGATGAAAAAGAAAACCAGACGGGGTGGAAGAACAAGGCATCCAACTCATACCCAAGATGCTAAGATGATGATGAGCAAGAATCAAGATGAGAAGAAAGATTTGACTCACATCAAGTGCTACAAGTGTGGTGATATGGGACACTTTGCCTCGAAGTGTCCTAACAAGCTTGAGAAGAAGGCTCAAGCAACTCATGAGAGGCAAGGCAATGAGAAGCAACATTTGAGCAAGGAAGAAAAGGCTCAATCAAAGAGAGTTTGCTACTCATGCCGGGAAAGGGGACACATGGCTAATTCATGTCCCCTAGGTAACACTTCTAAGCCTATTTCAATTTATGATAATCTTGTGCTTAGAAAGGATGATAATGGTACCTCATTGGTTTCTGTAACATCCCGGGTTTTTCGATAACCAAAAATACGAGCTTTTTAAAACTTTTTCTATAAATGTGTGAAGCATGTAGCCGCTAGGCCAAACAATAGTCAAACGTAGGAGTGTTTGCTCATGAAACGTTGCATACATATAGTTTTGCCTGTAGGAGTCTGCTGGGGTTTCCGAATCGGTGATAGGGTTTGAGTCGTGTTAGTGTTGGAGTGCACAAGTCGATAGCAATCTCTTCTCACCTTCTCTAAAATCCTTTTTGATCTCCCTCTTGTTCCTAACTCGAGTCGTCATGAGTCATAACTCGGAGAAAGTCCTTTTCCCTTCTCCCATATCCTCCATTTGGACTCTTTCCTAAACTCCCTTCAAAATCCATCTCAAGCTCTTCCTTCAAATTCATCTGAGGAACTTGGAGACTTCTTCCATCTCTTTCCCGAGCAATGAAGTGGTGAACCTACTTTTTGAATACAATTCAAAATCCACACAAATGCATTTCGAATTTCTCCCAAACTTCTTTTGAACCCCTTTCTCCTTCCTTGGCAGAAATAGACAAAACTATCCTAACCCTGTTCTTGGGCCCGAAGCACCCAGCCAGCCCAAACTCCCTTCCCCTCTTCCCCTTCAACCTCTCAGCCCAACTCGGCCACCTTGGCTCGCAACTCCCTCTCTCCACTGCGCCAGGCCTGCACGCCATCCCTCCTCTCCACTCGGCCCACCCCACCTCCCTCTCCTGTCGCGGCCCAGTGGCCTAGCCGTCGCGCCCCTGAGTCCAAACCCTAGGGCTTGCACACCCCGAGCGCCCTAGGAGCCGCCGCCGCTCCCTGCCCTAGCCTTGCCTCGACGTCCGTACCTAGCACCGCGATGGACGTCGCGTGTCCCGCTGCGGGCACGGACGCCGGAGATGGCTGCAGCCGACCCTAGCCCCTTGCGCCGCCGCTATAAGAGCCGCAACAGCCGCCACTCTCCCTCTCCCCAACCGCGCCGCCACTACCCTTCTCCCACCTTTCAAAGCCACGGCGGGCGCCTCTTCCCCGGCCAGCCGTGTGGCGCCCCCACCAGCCGTCCGTGGTCACCCAAGCCGCCCCTGGCCGTCCAGGCGCTCCGCCCCAGTCGTCTCCTCCGCGCACGCAGACACACCCAGCTGGCTGCCAGCCGTCCACCACCGCGCCCGGGACGAGCCGCCTCGTCGCCGACGTGCGTGGCCACTGCGTCCCCGACGCCCGGAGCTTCGGCGTCACCGAACAAGCCGTCGTCAGGGGATGTCCGTGACGCGACGCACGTGTCCAGAGACGTGGACACCGCGACCAGGAGCCGTCGGCCCTCGATCTCGTGCCCTGCCGGCCAAGCCTCGCCACCGGGCCTCTCCTCCCTCGTCGTGCCCCTCCTCGGCGTTGTGGCCGCGTTGCCACACCCCGAGCGCCTCCACTTGCTTGTCGTCACCGCGACGACGCGCCCTGCCCCGAGCCCTCCTCGTCGCTGCCTCCGACCGAGCCAACCATGCCGGGAGCACCTCCACCACCGACGTTTTGTCTTGACGGCCGCGTGTCGCACCACGTCGAGCCTCGGCGAGCTCGCGGTCTCCATCAGCGCTCCGTCCCCGCTGTCCAAGTCGTCGCCTTGGGACGTTCGCGGCATGACGCACGTGTCCGACATGTTGCTGCCTGCCTCCTCCACGTCCCAGGATACAGCCAGCCCAGGCTGGCCAGCAACTGGTCAGAGGTGGCCAGTGAAGATCACCAGCTGCCTCGTGCCCTCGCTACCAATGAGCCCACTGCACCTCAAAGCCCCTTCTCATCCCTTCTGATGTCACTGCGGTCTGAGATCCGGCCATCATGCCATGTTCTCCACTGTGCAGGAGCAACTGCCATGGTGCTCGTGACGGCGAGCGCCAACAGCTCGGCAAGGTCGCAAGTCACTATTCGGCCGACCGTGCGCCGCGCTATTCGGCAGGCCACATGCCGTTGTTCGGCCGAAGCCGTGCCTTGCTGTTCGGCCGACGGCGCCCAGCTGATTCGGTTGACGGCGCGCTGCTGTTCGGTCGAGGTGGCGCTCGGAGTCTCCGGCACCGCTCCGCTGAAGACCCTTCCTCCGTGCCATCGTCAAGGTCTAACCTTTGGAACCCGTTGACGCCTCCCGCGACGTCGACACAACTCGCATTTACCTTTTGTCATATGCATCTTTACATTATGACATTCTATCTATCTATCTATGTGATGTATATCTGCCTGCGCCGAGCCTTCGCGCCGGTCTATTCCCTCTGCTATGGATATGTGCTACTCCTATGGTGGGTTGGTTGTGTCGGTTATCGTCGTGTCGGTCCCCGTGTGTTTGTGTCGCCGATGGTACACCGTGCCTTTCAGCCGGTCTTGTTATTTGTCTGTGGACTGTGCCTTCGAGCTGGTCGAGGGATCGTCCCTCGCTCAAACGTTACGATCGTGGGTTCGTCCCGCCATGGTCATAACGTCGAGCGTAACTCGTCCCTCATAGTAGTAGTTGTTTGTTTGGTTGACCTCGTAGTGCTATGAGCGTTAGCTCCTGTCCCTAGCCCTTAGACGTGGCCATGGAGGGCTCGATATCAATTCGGTATCAATGCGGATATTACCTGCACATGACAACCCTTCGTGACCTAGTCTAGCGAGAGGAGGAACGGGCGACGACAATCGTGGAACGACGAGTGCCAACTCGTTTGGGTGAAGCTCATGGCCGCGAGATGCCTCGCCATGACCATCGGGCTCCACCTGTTTGACTCTTTTCTGACCTAGTCACCTCGTATGCTTGCACCACTTTGACCATAGCATTCCTTCGACTCTCGCAGTGACAACCGCACCGCTACGAGCCGTAGGAATAGCGTTGTGCTAATTTAGTTGCACGGAGGTCGTGGTGCCCTATGAGTTGGCTTAGGTCGAGCGTCTCTCATTCTTCGACTACCGCTCTTGCCATAGCATGATGGTTGAGTGAATGCGGAGATCGCTCTTCTCTTTTCTTCCATCAGTTTTGATCCTCACTGATTCAGTAAAGTGTGGATCGAGTCCGTCTGTTCTAGTCACTTTGATCCCTGTCAAATGCAATGACCATGGATCGAAGTCCCTGTGGAACCAAGTTCCTCGCTTTTAGTCTGTCTCCTTTGCGTGTTGGTCATGTTTATGTAGTAGTCTTGCTTCTTGATCCCATTCCTGTGATTCTCGTCTACTACTATGGCGTGTGGATCAAAAGGAATGTGGATCCCCGTTTTTCTTTCTCTTTTGCCTCTTCGCACTTGAGCCCTCGTATGCTTGTACCTATTATAGACTGTAGCGCTCCTAGATCCTCGCGGTGACAACTGCACCGCTGCGGATTCTAGGAACGTTTAGTGCCATTTAGTGCACACAGGTTGAGGTACCCTACGAGTGGATTGAGTGTTTGCGTTCTTGGTATGTCACTCCCTTCGATGCCCGTCTTTGCCATGGCGCGTGCATAGAAGGAAGTGAGACTACCTTTGCTTCTCTTTCCCTTCCTGTTATGTTCCCTCTTCTCGATTCTCGTCGATTACAATGGCGTATGGATCGAGCAAGAGATCGGAACTATTTTCCTTATCCCTTGTTGGCCCGATCTATTCGATCTCGTCCTTAGCCATGACGATTGGATCAAAGATCGAACCCTCATTCTAGTTGGCAAAGCTAAGGTCTATGTCGTGCTCTCGGTCCCGTGCGAGTCAACTCGATCGACCGTAGGAAACCATCTACATCGAGGACATGACATAGATGTGCTTAGCCGAGTTTCTCCTTCGCCTGTTTTGAGCCCAAGGAAAACGAACTTGCTTCGTGAGGGCTAGTGTCATTTTGTGTGATGTTTGCTTAAGTCGGGATCGGTCTCAACCATTTTACTCGAGCCGTATAGGTCGACTCAGTCGGCCTGGGAAGTACGAGCTAGGTTGTGACTTGAGCTTGTGCTTAGCAAGCATCCGCTCCTGCGTCCTTTCGAGCCCAAGAATTGGATATCCTCCGCGAGGGCTGAGTCCCTTCTCTGTTTAGTGTCCTTCGAGTCATTTCGAGTCTAGTTGTCGCGTCAGTGTATTGATTGCCTTTTGTCTTGTTTGTCGGTCTTGCGAGGTAGTTGCGTCAAGAGCAACGTTGGTCGATATGGAACCCGCTGGAGGAGACCGAGGACGACACCAGGACCCGAGGAGAGCGACTACAAGGACATCAAAGATCTCAGACTAACAACGTAACAGGTGCCACAGCCCATCCAACCTCGTAGAATCCTATTAGACATGCAATAATGTAGCTGCTAGTGCTTTACTTTTGGCAAATGAATTGTGATAGGTTGCATGTTAGATTGCTTGTGAAGCCTATACCTTGACGCAACCCTTTCCCCTGCACACCCGCTGTTAGGCTAGACACCGCTTACTTTACATACTTGCTACTCACTTCTACTATGCATTATATCTGTGATGTGATGCTTGGTGGATGTTTGCTTGTGGGTGGCTAAGGCACATGGTGCCGTGATAACGGGATGATGACTTGGGAAGATCTTGGTGTGTGTCTTGGGTGCGTGTGGTGAGGGTTGAGTCGACTGGACAGGATCTACGACGAGTCCGGTGACGAGTCTTGCCGAGGGGATGTGACCTGGGCATCCCCTGGGGAGTACCTGTGGTGGGTACATTGTGATCTTGAGAAGAGGTCCTGGGGAGGAGTGTCTTCGTGGGACGAATCCCCGGGATAGAGGTGCTGTATCAGCACGGGGGCGATGGAAGCCCCGAGGAGGAGATATCCTGTTCAGTCCTTAGGACTTATTGCGCTGGGGCTACCGGCCATGGTACTTTCGTGCGCACCACTTGTTCTTGTATGGGCACAGAACCGTTCCTACCCCCTGGGCGAAACGATGCCATTACTGCTAGGCTGGAAGGTGATAAGTGTAGGGAGGTAAGGGCTGGATACCCACACCCTCCTAAGACAACGTGGTGTTTTATTTGGTACGCCAGGATCCACGTCTCACAGTCTCAGCGTTACGGTGGATTTCCACCGGGGTGCCCCAGGGCTGAGTGGTAGGATGGCATCGTTGCGGATTAGGGGGAAGTTCGGAATCAGCTTAGACAAGTCGGATCGTCGAGGATAGCTAACTTGTGGTTCCAGGCGTACACGCTCTGCAGAGTCGATCGATCTATACGTATAGCCGTGTCCACGGTCATGGACAACACTATGGTGCTTAGAGTCCCCCGGACTTAGTGAGAGGTGTCCTTTCTTCTTCTCCCCCTGGGTTGATAGGTCCGGCGCTGGCCGTTGAGGCAAGGTACGAGTGGGAGTCGTCCTTGTCGCCTAGAGAGTGAGAGTGTGGTGAGATGTGTGGATGTGTGGATGGGATGGATGGATGGATGGATGGCCGTATGGCCGGATGTTCGGTCGATGACCGAATGGAAGGCCATGTGGCCGGGTATATGGATTAAAACTTGATGAATTTATTTATAAAATATTGATTATATGCATAGGAAAACTACAGCCATAAATAGATTCCTTTTTGCTCTACCCTTGCATTCCACATACCACATAGCAAATGCAAGCATAGGATGGGAAAATGTGGCCAATACAAACCGTACTGAAAATTAACGACAGGTTGGACGACTTCTACCGCGACGATGGTGGAAGCTAGATGGACTAGGAAGTCTCGTTCCTATACGCAAGTTTGGATGAGGAGACGAAGACGGAGTCTTCGCCCGCTGCTACAACAACTTTGATGAAGCCCGCGAAGGAGGAGCCTTCACTCGCCGGCGCTCTACGCCGTCTCCAGCGTCGATAGGTGTGTGTTACCGATATAGTTTGTACTAGGTGGTGTTTCCTTGTGATGTAATGACTTGTAAATTTGTACTATCGCGTTGTATGAACTATGGTAACGACTGAATAATGATAATGTGATGGTTTGAGACTTTTTGGACTATCACATTATGATGTATCTGCGGATTTCCCTTCAAGGAAATCATGGGTCGTTTCAGTTTCTATTGCAAAACATCCCGCTACTCATACTAAGGCATTGCTTAAGTATGTTGCACCTAACTTGAGAGGACCCAAACTAGTTTGGGTACCATCAAAAAGTGGATGAATTTGTGTAGGTACAATGGCATTGGAGGCTTGATTCAATTGGATTCATGATGATTATTATGTGATTGAGTCAAGTAATAAAGCTTAGTGCTATCCAAACCCAATGCCAAGACAAAAGAGTGAAGTCCAAGTGCTACAACATACAAGTGTCATGATCAAGTTGTGGTGGTTCTCTTGGAATTATTTGAAGGCTTGCAAATGATGAATGAAGAATCTTTCTATTGGATGATCATGAGCTACTAAGGTATATCTCTAGTTGATCATATTCATTTGGATGCATATGAGTTGATTGAATTGGATATATATGCATATGTTGCTTGCTATAAGATGATTGAATGGATAAATTGCTTAGTGATCAAGTTTGAGTTAGTTTGATTGGATATGTTCACAAGATGACCTTTAGTAAATGGATTTGCATGGATATATTTATCTTGTGTTGATGTTCAAGCAAGTTTATCTCAAGTTTGATTCAATATGGACAAGTATAGCTCAAATATAGGAAGTTGTCCAAAATCTGAAATCTGAGCTAGCTGTGATGATAGCCATGTTTGAATGATCAAATCTATTTGGATTGGCTTGAAATTTGGTACACATGCTCTACACTTATGGTATTAGTTGCTGTGAAAATCTCATGATGATTGGATAAGTAAAGCTTTGGTTTTGGAGTGGATCTTATCAACACATGTGCATCAGTTTTCAGCATGTTGTAGTTGGGGATGATGTGAAATCTGGTAGCAATCTAGAAGTCCAATGAAGCTCAAATTTTTTATGGCTACTAGAATACATAGTGAGGCACATCTCCACCAAATTTCATGGTAATTGGACTCATATTTTGGGAGATATGCATGTTTCTTTGAGAAGGACAGAATCTGCCAGAAAAGTGATAATTATTGGATTGATCTAGAGTCAATATAATTGAAAGGCCCTCAAGTTGGAATCATGTTTACAAGTGCTTGAGGGACCTATATTTGGTTTTTAGATAAGCTAGAAGCATGACAAATATGAGTACAAGGTCATTTGATTAAGGAGTCACATTTGGTACTCAAATTGATGATCAAGACCAATATCAAGATGAAGATGAAGATCAAGTTCTAGTATTAATTGAAGATCATTTGGACATCATTTGGAAGAAAGAAAAGAACTCAAAGAAGGATTCAAAATCTCATTTTCAAGAAGAGTTCAAATAGATCAATCAAACAAAGTCAATACAAGTGAGTATCAAGGATGATTCTTTGGAGAAATGTCACTTCTCCCTTTTGTAGGGGCTTGCCGCCTTTGGTAGGTAAACCAAGCGAAGCTTGGAAGGCTAACATGGAAGTGGTGATCTAAAGCATCATTGGATATGCTTAGTTGGAGCAATCAAGAGATTGATCAAGAAAGAAAGCAAGTAACACCCAAGATAGAGAAGCAAATCATGAGTGATATTCATATATGCAAGCTATGATCAAATGAATAAGCAAGCCAACCACAACAAGATATTGCACTTAATCATTAGTGGTTCTCAATTCATATGGGTGAAGAATGGTATTCAATTTGGTATCTATTTGTCTTCACCAAGCTTTATAAATGGACTTCACATTGCTATTGCAGAGCTTAATTGGAATCTAATGACGATCATCTACTCCAAGATAGCAAAGGTATCATTGTAATGTGCATGATCATATTCATCCCTTACTAGTATGTGGTTAGTGCATATAGTACATGCTCAATAGGATCATGCATAACAATTGAAAAGTTTAAATTCATAGCCTACCACTATTGCTTGATTGACTATATGATCTAGTGGATAGTATATGAGTTTGTTCATGAGCTAGTGAACCCAAGTACTTGATCTATAAGATGAGCATTCAAGTGTCTAATTCAACGTGAGTAAGATAACCATTGAAAGATGTGTGAAGAAGCTTACTCTAGAGCAAACCGAGTTAGATATCTTGTGCAAATTTAATAGTTCAAGTCATAAGTGAGAGGCTCATGACAAGAGTTCAAGAATAAGACAATAATGCAAATGGATATCAAGTTTAAACTTTCATTCAAGTGGTATCCTACAAATATGTCAAGTGATCCTCAACTTTAAGTGATCAAATCAAGCAAAGCATCCCTCACCAACAAGAGCTCAATATTATCAATTGGATGACCCATGCTATGACATAGGGGAGGTGCCCCACCCATTGGTATCAAGGTCAAAAGATCCTACACTTGGTGTCATTTCAACATATATGGTAGTGTCCATCAAAAATGAAGACTCAAGTATCAACCATTTACCCTAGTCCAACCCTTTGTACCAAGAGAAGCATGCCTTTTATGGTCATTGGTGACAAAGGGGGAGAAAGTGCCAAAGATATGATATGATAGGGGGAGAAATTGTGGCAAAGATATGTCAAGGACAAAGGGGGAGAAAACAAAAAGATGGACATGGATCAAGAGGGAGCAAGATTGGAGAATTCAAAAGGATCAAAATTCTTGGATAAAGAGAGCAGACAAGTAGGGGGAGCAAGCTCATGAATACATGTTTGATGCATTTGTTTGTGCATTACATTTGCTTGCTTGCACAATGCATATGTCTTACATTTGATACATATGTGTGCAATATTTGCTAGAGCTAAGACTTGGATGATGATTGTTTTCCTTCTATTGGTATTTAGGGCTTAGTCTTAGTGTAGCAAGTGGTAACTAGAACCTTGATTATAATGTTGATCTCACGTGGTATCTAGTTTCACTTGTATCTAGCAAAGTCGATGCTAAGGATGAATTAAAATGTGGTATACACGCTACAAAGGTACAATTCTATCTTATATACCTTAGCATCACTTAGTAGTGCTAACACTCCCACAAATTTCATACTTATGCATGTGTGCAAGCTTGAATCCAAACCATTTGAGCACACATGTAGGGGGAGTTATCACTACAAAGTCGGGTTGTATGGTGCTTATCCAAATTCTCTCATATGGTCTTAATGTTGGATAAGTAACATAGAATCCAAAGAGCTTAATTTCCATATCTTTGTAGAGTTGTCATCAATTACCAAAAAGGGGGAGATTGAAAGGTCCTTGTTTGGTTTTGGTAATTGAGTGACAACCTAGGTGAACTAATATGTGCTTATGTGAGATACACAGGAAATTAGTTCACATGTGAATGAGCAATGAAGGAGCTTATTGCATATGAGACATGACATGGAGTCATGTGGCCAAGATGGTAAAGATCAAGGAAAGACTTTGCTTGATGGACCGGTTGCGAAGGTGAAGGGCAAGTTGGAGGCTTTGAAGTCGTTGGTACCGAGTGTCGGGAGGCTTGAGCAAAGACTTGGCGCCGAAGGACCGAAGCAATGGTGAAGAGCAAGTGAGGTCAAGATCGATGGACCATGGAGGTCATGTGATGATATGAAGTGGATCATATCATTTGATGATAGGTTGGTGCATGTGTTGCATCAACACCGAAGGAGATGGAATGGAATGCGCAAGGCAAAGGTATAATTGTAGGGCATTTCATTTCACCGGTCATAGGTGTGTAGATAAGTTTATGACCGGGTTTAGGATAGATGGCCGTACTATCAAGAGGAGCAAACTTGTTTGCATATCGGTCATCTAGTGCCACTTGAGCGATCTAACATTGCGATATTGCTAGGATTGAGTGGCGTGGTGAGTGCAAGTGCTAATCCTTTGAAAAATGATTGTGAAAATGCTAACACACATGCACAAGGTGGTATACACTTGGTGGTGTTGGCACATTTGCAAAGGAGAAGGTGTTGGAGTTGAAGTGGATCAACTCAGAAAAGAGAAGGAGGCTTTTCGGTGTGTTCCGGACTCTAGGATGGCTCTTGAATTGGAATTCTGTACTAATCCTTTGTGAGTTGGATCAGCTATGTATGTGGGTTGTGTAGCCCTCTGAGTTAGCTTTCCAAAATGTCCAAGATCATCGAAATCGGAGTTCGGAGCTAAGAGTTATAGCCGTTTGAGCGCTGAAAGGTCAGTGACCGGACTCAGTGACAGGACGCGTCCGGTCAGTAGTGTTGAGTCCGGTCACAGAGTCCGGTCAGTGCATTTTGAGTGCTGATTTAAGGTGTATTGATCGGACACTCGGTAGAGTCCGGTTAGTAGTGACCGGACGCGTCCGGTCACTGAAAAATAGCCCCGAAACCTCTATGTTCGCGACCGGACTCAGGCATAGGCGCGTTTGGTCATTATGACCTGACGCGTCCGGTCAATAGAAGGCTGAACACGCGCGAAAACTAGCCGTTGGGGATGAACGACCGGACTCTAGTGACAGGACGCGTCCGGTCACCCTGTAGTGAGTCCGGTCAGTACGAAAAGTGCCCAGTGAAGGGGGTAACGGCTAGTTGAGCCCTTGGGGCTATAAAAGGAGATGGTGGCCGGCCTTGGCTGGTGCTTAGCACCCTTGGGACTTGGTGTCCATGCTTGGGGAGTGCTAGGAAGCCCTCTAACTCGCTTGTGCTTGCTAGTGCGCGAATCGTTGCGAGTGAGTGATCGCTAGTGCGTTGCATTGAGAGATTGCATCGAGTGGCACTAGGTGATCGTGTTGCAAGCCGGTGGTGCTTGTTACTCTTGGAGGTTGCCACCTCCTAGATGGCTTGGTGATCGAGTCTCCGTCGGGAAGCCCACGTGAAGATTGTGCGTGGCTCCGGAGAAGGATTGTGAGGGGCATTGTGCTCGCCCCGCGGGGATCGCGAAGAGCAACTCTAGTAGAGCGTGTCATTGAGTTACCCTCACTTGTGGGTGAGTTCTTGTGGCGCTCGAGTGTCGAGCTTGGTGTGGTGCCTATTAGCTGCCGAACTACCAAGGTGTGTGGTCGACACAACGGGGACTAGCTTGGTGGCAACCAAGTGAACCTCGGGAGAAAAATCACCGTGTCAACTTCGTGTTCATCTTCTCGGTGGTTTGCAAAATCCATTCACTAGCTTGTACTTACTTGTTCATTTACATATGCTAGTGTAGTTGCTCTTATAATTAGTTGGCTTGTGTAGCTTGCTAGTTACCTTCCTTGCTTGTGTAGCATAGAAGTTGATCTCATGAGTGACTAGTTGACTTGTAGTTTTGCTAGTCACATTGCTTAGTTTGTGTAGCTAAGTTGAGCTCTCTAATTTGGCTTGTGTAGCCTTGTTATTGAGCATTGCTAGTGAGCTTAGGCTTTGTGCTTTTGTTTAGTGGCATGTGTAGGATCTCTCCGGTTGATTGAGTACTAGTTGCTTAGGTTTGTGTAACCTTGCAAGCTAGAATTGTTTAGGTGAGCTCTAGCTAGCCCGGCACCTTAATTGCTTTGTTTAGGATCTTTTATAAGGTGCTTGAGAGTATAGATAGAGGGGTGTAGTCTTGGCTAGACCGATAGTTGTTAATTCCGCATTTGTTTCGGTTAGCCGGTACGATTAATTTTAGAAAGGACTATTCACCCCCCCTCTAGTCCGCCATCTCGACCCTTCACTAGTTCCTCACAAATTCTTGATCATCAGCTTATTTTTTGAATAATATATGCAGTTGGACAATTTCATCATAGGCAAAAGACAGGAGAGGATAGTAAGAACAAAAAAGCAGTAGTAGCTGCTGCCAAAAACAGGAGAGGAGAGAGGACAGGACCATCAAGCAAATCTATCCAGACTTGGACAGATTCTAACATTGAACTTCAACAAGTGGTAAACTAGAGTTCTAGAGCAGTAGAAGGCATGGCATATGACATTTTGGAAAGCTTATTAAGTACTATACATCTATGTTATAAGCATCCAAAGGTGATTCAACAGTTAACAAGATCAAACATCACCAGCAAGCAAATCTGTCCAGACTTGGATAGATTCTGACATTGAACTTCAACAAGTGGTAAACTAGAGTTCTAGAGCAGTAGAAGGCATGGCATATGACATTTTGGAAAGCTTATTAAGTACTATACATCTATGTTATAAGCATCCAAAGGTGATTCAACAGTTAACAAGATCAAACATCACCAGCAAGCAAATCTGTCCAGACGTGGACAGATTTTGACATTGAACTTCAACAAGTGGTAAAGTAGAGTTCTAGAGCAGTAGAAGGCATGGCATATGACATTTTGGAAAGCTTATTAAGTACTATACATCTATGTTATAAGCATCCAAAGGTGATTCAATAGTTAACAAGATCAAACATCACCAGCAAGCAAATCTATCCAGACTTGGACAGATTCTGACATTGAACTTCAACAAGTGGTAAACTAGAGTTCTAGAGCAGTAGAAGGCATGGCATATGACATTTTGGAAAGCTTATTAAGTACTATATGTTGGCACCAAAAGTGACGCACTGTACCAATCACACAGCAAGCCGGAGAAGCTGGCTTCAAATGTGGCCCGGGTGCTCAGAAGTCCGGTGCGTGCCAGTCAGTTTGCCCTGCAACTAACAAGGGAGATAAACTGTTAAATACAAAGCTGGAACGTGTCGGGTATGACCAGACAGTTCCAAGATGTACGGCCCTGAAGCCACTTACGACGACATATAGCTATGAAAGCTATCTGCCAACAGGTTTAAAGGATTATTCGGCAGTATGAACAAAGTTACGTGAATAACAGGCTGCCGAACACGTTTGCATGAGAATCGTACTTGCATAACGTATTAAATATAAGTTAAAACTGAACCAATCTCGATTGTACAACCGAGTTGGGGTCCATGGGGATTGAACATACAAACTAAGCATGACTAAGCTAATCTAAAGCCTGCGCCTGCCGCACGACACCTGGCTCTATCATAGGTCAAACACACTTAACATGCATGAACCCTCACCATGTGGCAATCCAGATACGATCCAATCGGCTATTACAAACAATAGATCTACTACGTAAAAGACTTTACAATAATAAACGTGAGAGAACAAAGCAGATCTATAAAAGATAAAGCCGAACCGAACGGTAGCTGAATTGGGCAAAAGTGCTACGATGAAATAAACGTAACAAAACATATAACACAAGGTAACTTAATGAATCTACTAGACTGCCACATCTAATAGAGCCGATAACTATCTTTATTTGTGTCTCAATCCGCCGCACGATACAAGACATAAACAAAGACCTCCCGTCGTTAGCTTAAATCCGCCGCACGATACTAAGCTTAACATACGAGACTACTTGCACCATATCTAAATCCGCCGCACGATACTAGACATGATAACAAGGTTGCCGGAACTTACGGAGGTCGACGGATCGATGGCCCCTCTCGAAGAACACGACGACACGACTTGGACTCGAAGACGGCACGGGGCCGGGTTGGTTGTATTGATTGTGAACGTCCTTACAATAGTCTCAGGGTTTATATTTATACCCTGGCGTCCTACGAGTCCTAGGAGGACACGATTACAACGACAAAAACAGGAAACTTATCTAAAATACGATGCCTTTTATTCTAAGCCTCCCTTAATAATCGGCACGTGCTAACAATGACAAGATCTTCTGTTGCCGAATCTTCTGATATGCCGTATTTGTCGCAAACCGACTTAACCTGAGGCAGCCGACCGCAGCGCCATATTGCCGAACCCGCTCGCCATTGACTAGTCGCCTTTACAGCCTTGCCGAATGCATCGAGTTAGCCGACCGCGTTCGCTGCCTGCCGAATCCCTTAAGTGGTGACTTCTCCCGAACCTGTACTGCACTGGCCCGCTTGTCATAATGCAAAAATTATGTGTTAACACATGCCCCCTCAATTTCTGAATAAAGACATTTGTTCTGAAATTGGCCACAAGTCCATCGCGAGCCCCAAATCGGCATTGCTTCAAACTCCGCATTCTCCCCAAATCGCCAATAGCTTCAATCTCCACTTGAGCTCCGTAATGGCAACCCGTGATGAGATTCCAGAGGTAATCTTCACTTCTCCCCTCAATTCATTCGGTCAATTCCTATCGGCATTCGGTTCTTTTAACTTTTCCTGCACATATCTTCTTTTAGGCCCTTAGGGACGAAATTCTGATTCCTTGTGATGCGGATCCCGACTCCTACTTCTTGGGTCCAATGGGAAACCCCAATCCAACCAACATCATCAGGATGGAGACCAACAGAATTCCCTTCAAGCATGGAGTCATTTCATCGAACAGGTGGCGGTACACCTTCAAGAACTGGCCTTTGCCTGCGGTAACTGGTTGGAGGAACTGGTATAGAAGAATCCAGGCGAAATTTGGCCCCTATTGGGAAACTCAAAACATTCATCATGCTCTGGAACTATCTCTGGCTGAAATGCCCAAGAATGAGCCATTACTCATAGCAGCTTCTCATTTTTGGTCAGATGCCCTCAATGCTTTTGTGTTCGGCCATGGTATAATGACAATCACATTAGCTGATGTCTTCATGATGAGTGGCTTGAATATTACTTCGACCATGAATGCTGATGAACTATTAGAGAAAGTTACCCAGAGGTCCATCGATGTCAGCGTTGGATGGATGAAGTATGTCGAAATCCACAACAAAGCACCAAGTCCAGTGACAGAGACAGAGCACAGGGCTTTTCTGAACATGTGGCTGTGCAGATTCATCTTCTGTGGGAGATCCAACGAGCCAACCCTCAACTATATTGCACTGGCTGACAAACTGTCCAAAGGAAAACAAACCCCTCTAGGCAAACTTTTCCTGGGATCCATATACCACATGATGCATCAAATTTCCACTCAAATGTATCATGCCACTCATGCTGACACAGACAGGCTACCACCAATTGATTGTGTCAATGGCCCTTGGTGGTTTATCCAGATGTGGCTTCAGCTATATATGCATCAAATAGTTGCAGTGCCGCTGGATAATCTCAGCTTTCCTTCCAGCAACTTTGCTGAGGATGAAGAAGCCACAGAAAAGGCCTGCCAAACTTATGGGGAAGCAGCCACTGCTATAACCATTAATAAAAGTATTGGCAATCTCTTCAAGTTATTCTTCAAGGGCTTTAGTCAGGTTCTCTGGTTACCTTACAGGGAGAATGACAATCTTACTTTCCCTATCAAATTCAGCTTTGATGATGGCTGCATAGATGAAATGGCCACAGGAGTCTTCAATTCATTTATCAGACCCTGCATCCTACCAGCCGAATTCAACAGGGGAAGACAAGTGAAACACACCTATGAGTTCTATCACCCCAATATAGCAGCCAGGCAATTGGGTTGTGGACAGCTCCCTCCAAAACTTATCTTTTCTACTGTCATCAGGCCCAGGGAGCAAATTCAATCCAAAGAGCAGATTACAATAGGGATGCAGGCCCATCGGGTATTCAGGCTGGGGCAAGATTTGCCAGACTACAAACCAGTACCATTCCACTTGATTCAGTCTGCTCACCCCCTTGTTGAGTCCTGGTGGCAAGAATGGCATGATCACATCTTTAACAGTCCAGTCCACCCCATGTGCCTAGAAGTCCAAGCAGATTTCAACTCTGACAGCGAGGTACAATAACAAGTCATCTGCTACTCTAGTATTCGATCCTTGGGGTTTCTAACTCTTTTTTTTAAAAAAAAATTCCACAGGACTTCACACCCAATCCTGACATCAGGCCTATCCAATATCACCAATCTGGTCCAATCACTATCCTGGGACACAATGCTCCTTCATTGTCTCGGTTCATGAAATCCCAAGCAGCTTTATTGACCACCTCCTCAGTCAAAGGAGGGAAAAGAAAGGCCATTGAGGACTCTCCCAGTTCTAGGCAAACCAGGACCAAGCAGAACACACCTCTCCCAAGGGTAAGATGTTTTAGCTCTTCCATTATTATTAACTTATTCCTGACTGACTCGTATGTCACTACAGGCTTCATCCCCTGAACAAGAAAACGTCCACACAACAGTGCTCCCAGCCTTTATTACCTTGGAAGGTGAGCATGCAGACACCAGAGAAATAGACATGATCATCCAGAACCCGGATGATGCCAACATCGGTATGTTCCTCAACCACCTCTTCAACCAGCAGATTTTGCCTCCCTTGACTGATCAATAATTTCACAGATGACACAATCGATGAGACTTTCATTGGTTCAACCCCAGATCCTGCCGGCCAATCTGATCCTCAACCAGATCAAGACCCTGTTAACTTGCCGACCCATCAGGTAAGAATTAATTCCTCATTTCATCCCTCCCTCATACTTTACCCTGGTCGGCTAACCTGTCCAAATCAACATAGACTTCCATCAGTTCAGCCTCTGAGTATGCATTTGACATCAACGAGTTTCTGAGCAAAAGAACAGCGGCCGAAAGACCACCGGCACTTGTCCAAGATGTCCTGAGCAACATAACCAATTTTCTGAATCAAGACATCTTGTCCTTAGTCAGAGACGCCGATGAGGTTAAAAAATTTCTTGAGCCCATTGCTGAGGACATTCCAGAAGATCTGAGGCTCCATCTGGAGGCCGTATCTACACTGGATGACTGCTTTGCCAAAGTAAAACGAGCAATCAGAAACACTGATCTTCGGACTGCCAAGTCTAAGTGCACCCAGGAAGTCAACGATCTATACACTCAGTTCCAGGAGGCCAAGAACTCCCAAGAGACTCTGGAGGCTCAGTTGAAAGAACTGCAAGAAAAGAGGTCTGAATTGGAAGTCCAATTAGCCCAGGTCTGCTCTGACATTCAGTCGTGCACCTCTCGGCTATCGGGTTTACCGAATATCATTGAAACGACATCTTCCAAGCTGTCATCAGTGCTTGATGAGGACATTAAACTTAACACGAGGCTTTCACAGACACAAGGCACCGAAGAGGAGGACCAAAAGGCACTGGAGCACGCTAGTCAAGTCCAAGCCGATACGCTCGCAGCTATAAATCAATTCTTGAACAACTGAGACGGCTGTGTAATGAACTTTTAATTTCGGTAATCCCGTATCAGAATGATTCAAACACCTTCTTGTAATATATCTGCGTTGTGCATTCAATCGGTTACCATCCTGATGACATTATGACCAACCGTGCAAACCTGTTCGGTAATTTGGCCGGTGTTTGTTCCGAACACCTAAATCGGCAATTTCGCCGAAGCCAGGCGTTCTAATCTCCGCCGAACACGCGAGTGCATCCGGACGGCTCGCACAGCCCGATACTGCAGAGGCCCATCTCGGGAAGCTAGACAACCCCAATCCGCCGGTTGATATTCGGCGTGCTACCCCGGGACGCTCGCCACGATCTGTTCTGATTTTATAAATTGCCCCTGGAGGCCTGCCTTCTCCCCATCTTGCATCTGCTCCTCTAGTACTCTCGCCGCCTTGGCTTCCTTGCTTACTCCGCTCCAGAAAACCCTAACTCTCTGAGTGCAATGACGAGCCATGGCGACTGCGGCAAGCGCCCGGCGACTGAGGAGGCCGAGGGGAGTCGCGCTCGGCGCCTCCGTCAGTGCGGGTAGGACTCCTCGCTTACGTCCTTTGTGGCGGATTCTTGAAGGCCCCACTCACACTTTGTTACTGCTTGCCAACAGGATCCCCGTTATCTCCTCCGCCGGTGGGCATGCCCGGCCTTCTCCCGCGCCAGGGAGGCCAGAGGCTCCACCATCGGGCTCGTCGAGCTCCTCCGACAGCCTCTCCGACCACTCCCATCCTTGGGAGGCGAACCCGGACCGGGACCTCGACGACGGCCTCTACGACCACGACGACGCCTTGAACTTCATGGCGCTGCGGGACGAGTCCCGGGAAGAGCTGGCCGCCGTCTCGAAGCAGTATGGGATTGACCAGCTGGAATGGGAGGACCAGCGCCGGCAGTTCTGCGACGCAATCACGGGTATGAACGCTCAATCCTGGATCGGCTTTCGGCCGTTCTTGTCGATCTTTTAACCGATCCACTCTGTTTTGTCGCTCACAGCATTGTCTGAGGAACTGGAGTGCCTGAAGATGGCGGCGAACGCCGTCGCAGACCGGGTGAACGCCCAGGGCGACACCGCCGATGCGCGCCTGGCCAATGTGCACGGCCGCATCGAGCAGGTCGCCCTGCAGGGTGTGCACCACGGCGTGGCGCTGGGGCTGTCGGCGCTGACGGTCCGCACGGAGGAGGACTTCTCCGTGACGCCGGTTGGCTTCCCCGGCGGAGCACGCCCGGAAGACGTCGAACAGATCGACGATTTTCTGGACTCCTACGAGGATCACGCTCGCGCCCTCACCGCAGTCACCAATCCACAGACGGTCATCAACAAGGCGCTTGGTAACTGATCTGCACTTTCGTACCGCCCCCAACTACGAACAATGTTCTACTCTGCCATGTTCATGTATACAATCTGTTTTCCCTTTCTGTGCTTGTCTAGTGTTCGATCCCTTCATTGATTGCACAGCACCGCGTGCATTTGGTTCTATTTTAGTGTTTGCCACGCTGAAGGCGACACATGCCGTGTCGGCTGTTTTTGCTCTAAGGGCGATAGATCCTATCGGCCATTTTTGTGCTAAGGGCGACACAACCTTGTATCGGCCGTCGGTGCTTTCTAGTCCTTGATTCCGTTATGCACCGACCTCGACGCTAGGATGAAATCTCTTTAGATAACGTCCATTAATTGCCCTAGCAAACTCTTCTCCTTGAAGGGTTCTTAGAATGTACGCATTACCCGGAGCACGCCTCAGAACTCGAAAAGGCCCTTCTCAGTTAGGGGACCATTTGCCGAATACCTTATCTTTGGCACCAATCGGCAAGACAGTTTTCCAAACTAAGTCCCCTTCTCCGAATCCTTTTTCTTTCACTTTCGAATTGTAGTACTTGGCAACGCGTATCTTGTTCTTCTCAATATTTTCCAAGGCCTTGAGACGAATCAAATGCAAATCCTCTAGCTCATCCATCATCAAATCCTTATAATTCTCTTTAGCCAGATCGTTCTGCAATGTAACTCGTCTTGACCCCGACTGCAACTCCCATGGTAGAACTGCGTGATGCCCATAGACCAACTCGTAAGGTGACGTCTGAGTTGACCCATGACAAGCCATTCGGTAGGCCCACAAAGCTTCGTTGAGCACCAAGTGCCACCTTTTGGGTTTCTCTTCGATCTTCTTTTGAATGATCTTAATCATGATTTTGTTAGAAGCCTCTGCCTGCCCATTGGCATGTGCATAATAAGGGGAAGAATTATAGAGCTTAATCCCCATCCCTTCGGCGAAGTCACAAAACTCTGAGGAAGTGAACTGAGCTCCCTGATCGGTAGTGATGGACTGGGGAATGCCGAATCGGTAAATGATGTGCTCCCTGACGAAGGATACCATGCTCTCTGATGTCACCTTCTTCAATGGGATGGCTTCAACCCACTTAGTGAAATAATCTGTGGCTAACAAAACAAACTTATGTCCCTTGATAGATGGAGGGTGGATCTGGCCGATCAAATCAATGCCCCATCCTCTGAAAGGCCAAGGCTTAATGATCGGATTCATGGCCGATGCTGAGGCCCTTTGCACATTGCCGAATCGCTGGCAATCCTGACAACCTCTGTAGTACTCAAAGCAATCTTCGAGCATAGTCGGCCAAAAATATCCGGTCCTCCTGATTAACCATCTCATACGGTGAGCCGACTGGTGTGCACCACATACGCCTTCGTGCACCTCATACATCAGTTTCCTAGCCCCGTCTTGGTTCAGGCATTCAAGCAAAACCCCATCTATGGATTTGTAGTACAATTGATTGTCCAAGAGCGTGAACTTAAGAGCCTTGTACCTGAGTTTTCGAGAGACTTTCTTGGATGGGTCCCTGAGGTAATCGGCAATGTTGTCTCTCCAGTCTTCAATTGCCTGATTATCACCTGGGACTACTTGATCATCTTCTGGGGTTGCTTGCTCTTCCTCAAGTGCAAAAATGTTTTGATTTTCCCTAACCCAGATGCTGCCTGAGCCAACTGGTTTGCTTCTTCGTTTTGCCCCCTAGGAATATGTTGCAAGGTTGCCGATCGAAACTGTCTAAGGAGCTCCTGGCAACCTTCGAGATATTCCTGCAGCGTGTCGTTTTTGCACTCGTACTCACCTGTCAGCTGCCTGATCACCAACTCCGAATCACCGAAGATCTCTACGGCGTCTGCCTTAACGTCCACGAGCAACCGCAATCCTCGAAGCAGTGCCTCATACTCTGCTTGATTATTAGTCACCGGGTACTCGATCGGTATAGAGTATTTGAAAGGTGCCCCCTTGGGAGAAATCAACATGATCCCGACTCCACCACCTTTGCTACACGACGATCCATCAAAAAACAATGCCCAGGGGGCAATGGCTACTATGTTAGCGTTAGGATCACGATGGTGAGTGACGAAATCAGCCATAATCTGGCCTTTAACAGCCTTTGCCGATTCAAAACGCAAGTCAAATTCCGAAAGAGCTAAAACCCATTTACCGATCCTCCCATTTAAAATTGGCATTGATAACATGTGCTTGATTACATCAAACTCTGATACTACCACGCATTCGGCATTCAGTAGATAGTGCCGAAACTTGGTACAGGAATAGAAAACGCACAAGCACAACTTTTCCGTAGCCGAATACCTTGTTTCGGGGTCCAGTAGCTTTCGGCTAAGATAGGCTATGACTCTCTCTTTTCCTTCGAATTCTTGCATGAGGGCCGACCCTATCGTTAGGTTGTCGGCCGCCACGTACAACTTGAAAGGCTTGTCGAGTTGTGGAGGAACCAACACTGGTGGCGCCTTCATGTATTCTTTGATTTCATTGAAAGCCTTCTGTTGCACGTCACCCCACCCGAACTCCTGATCTTTCTTGAGCTTCAACAGTGGAGAGAATGGTAACACGCGCTCGGACAAGTTGGATATGAACCTCCTGACAAAGTTGATCTTGCCGAGCAGTGATTGCAGTTCCTTGAGATTGGTCGGCGGCACTACCTTATCAATTGCTTCCATGCTCTTTTTGCCAACCTCGATACCTTTTTTGTGGACTAAGAATCCCAGAAACTCACCGGCCGACACCCCAAATGCACACTTGGTTGGATTCATCTTCAAACCATGTTTCCTTGTGCACTCCAAGGTCTTCCTTAAATCGGCTAAGTGTCTTTCTTTGCTTCTCGACTTGACTACCACGTCATCAATGTATATCTCTACCACTCTGCCGATCAACTCATGAAATATGTAATTCATGGCCCGCTGGTAAGTAGCACCGGCATTTTTCAAACCAAAAGTCAGGACAACCCATTCAAACAACCCTAAATGGCCAGGGCACCTGAAGGCGGTCTTTGCCACATCCTCCGCGGCCATGAAGATCTGGTTGTATCCCGCATTGCCGTCCATAAAGCTTATAATTTCGAAACCGGCCGAAGCGTCTATTAGCAAATCGGCCACTGGCATCGGATAACCGTCCATAGGAGTGGCTTTGTTGAGGTTCCGGAAATCGATGCAGACTCTCATCTTCCCGTTCTTCTTGTACACCGGGACAATATTGGAGATCCATTCCGCATATCGACACGGCCGAATGAATTTAGCTTCTAGTAATCTTTCCACTTCCTTTTTCACGTCGGTCAATACCTCCTCCTTGTAGATCCTGCGCGGAGGTTGTTTGTATGGGCGGTATCCAGGCTTGATCGGCAGTTTATGCTCAACAATGGACCGATCTAATCCGGGCATCTCTGTGTAGTCCCACGCAAAACAGTCTTTGAACTCCTTTAACAGATTTACTAGTAGCAATCTGAAATCAGGGTCTAAATTAGAACTTATGAACATCGGCCTTTTTTTACTTGTGTCGCCAACATCCACTTCTTCCAGCTGGTCGGCCGATGCGAAGCCACGTCCCAGTTTGCCCTCGCTGCTGTCAATTGGGTTGTCCATCTAAAAGAAGCTTTGGGAGCCGATTGCTTGGATCGGCTGTTGATCTCTACCATAGACGTTGATAGGACCTTCTCCCCACACGCGATCGGAGAAGCAGTCTACTCCATCGAATTCCCAGTAAGTGGGTTCAATGGTGGCAACACTCACCGAGTCGTCGGCCTGGACAACCTCGATGTCATCTCCAACCCACTGTATGAGTATTTGATGCATGGTTGAAGGTATGCAGCAGTTGGCATGGATCCAATCTCTACCCAAAAGCAGGCTATATGCCCCCTTGCCATCAATGACAAAGAAAATCGTAATGAGCGTCTTGGACCCAATCATCAATTCCACGTGCACGGCGCCCCGAGTGTCAGAGGGATTACCGACGAAGTCACGGAGTACCATATCCGTTTTGAGCAGGTCTTCATCGTTCATGCCCAGCTTTCTGAAGGTGGCATAAGGCATGATGTTAATCGCTGCGCCGCCATCGACAAACATCTTGGTTAGCGGCTTTCCGTTGACGTACCCCTTGACATACAACGGCTTCAAATGCCGATGCTTGGCTGGTTTGTCAAATGCTGCCTTCTGAGACAACACGAGCTGTGCCGCGAGCTCGTTGTGCTCGGCCTCGTCAGAGTCCGAACGCGCTTCGTCCTGTGCCCCCTGGCCGATTGGAGCCATGAATTCCAGGGGAAGGAAAAAAGTCATGGCCACGCCAGCGCCTTTGCCAGTGTTGTCTGGCTTTTCCTTCGGGCGCCACTCTTGCTTCTTCCCATCGGCGGCTGCTTCTTCCAACTCCCTATTCCGGAGGCGCTGCACCCTCCTTTTCTGGCTCTTTCTGAGCCCTGGCGGACACCACTGCCCTTCTTGCCATCTATATGGGCGGGGCTGTGCCTCCTCGCTGTCACCTTGGTGGTGCACCCACTCCTGGTCGGCATATCTCTTGGCTCGCCGATCCGGGCTCCTCATTTTTAGGCGCCGATCGTCCATTGGGATGCGCGCTCCCAACCTTTCGTGGACGGGATGGCGGTCGACCCGATCCTGCCTATACTGTAACACCCCGGGTATTTAAATAAATAAAATAAATTAAAATTTAATAAGAAAATGGCCAAAACCCTAGATGGAGGAAATTTTCTAGCCAGATGTTTGTTGCATTCATGCCGTTGCATAATTTTTTTTTATTGGGTGAAAAAGAATTTATTAAACCCGATTAGGGCGAATCGAATTTATTCTATTTCAAAATTAAATAAAAGTTTATGAAAAATTTACAAAATTTTCAAACTCAAACGTTTTATTTGAAAACCTAGGAAAACATTTTCAAAAGTTTGAAAACTGGTTTTGATTTCAAACCGATTTGAAATATGTTTTCAAATGAATTTGCAAAAGTTTCAAAAAGAAAACAAAAAGGAAAAAGGAAAGAAAAAAGGCCTCAATTTTCCCCATTCTTCCCAGTCGGCCCGCCTCCCTACTCCTCGGTTCAGCCCAGCTAGCCCAATCCCATTCCCTCTTCCTCCCTCCTCTCTCTATGGCCCGACTCAGCCTCGGCCCACTCCACGCGCGCAGCCGGCCCGCGTCCTCCTCCTCCCCGCGCGCTCGCACAACTCCGCGCGGCCCACCGCGCCAGCTTTCCCCACCCCAGTCGGCCTGCTCGCCTCGGCCCATTCCGATCCCGCAGCCGGCCCGCGCTCGACGCGCCCCCTCCCTCTCGCTCACCCACTGGCAGGGTTGGCCCACGCATCAGGTCCTCATCCCCAACCTCCAGCTCGAGTTTTCCGCGCGGCCGGTGCCCGGGTCTGCGGTCGTCCATGCCCTGCCTCACCCTCGCCCTAGGGTTTCCCTTCGCCTCATAAAGCGCATCCCGGGGCACCACCAGTCCATGCCGCCGCCCCATCTTCCCTCCCCGTGCGCCCTCCCTCGCCCCTGCTCACAACCGAGCCATCGCCGCCATGGATGGACCGGTGGAGCTCGCCAATCTCTCCAACCACAACCCCAAACCCCTCCCCGACTCCTCCATTGACACCGCAAGGACACACCGCGTCCGCCACACCCCTCCACGCGCTCTCTCACCCTATCCAGCACCTCTGAGCACCACCGTCGTCGCCATGGCCGATGCCGGCCAGAGCTTGCTCGATCTCCCCACCAGAGCCACCATCGGCGCCCCAGCTTCCCTCCCTGGCACCGCAGGAGCACGGCGAGTCTTCCCCGCTGTCTATCCTCGCCGATCCGAGCCGTTTCCTTGCTGCTAACCTCACCAGAAATCCTCCGCCGCCGGAACCACCCACGCTGTTCCCTGCATCCAGCTCCTCCGCGACGTCGGCACACCCTCCGGTGAGAGCGCCGGGACCCCCTCTCCCTCGTCCATCGCTCGCCACCGACCGCCGTACACTGGAGTGCCGCCTCCGCTAGTCGACGGCGAGGCCACCACCGGCGGCGCTCTGTTCCACCCTCGCCTCCTCGGTCACGCACAGGCCAAGGAGGATGAAGACCTCCCAGCGCCGTCCAATCGTAGATGGACGGTCCATATTCCATCTTGACCAGGGTCAATACCGGTCAAGCCACTGCCACCTCAGCGCCCTCCTTCCCCAACCAGAAGGCGCCACGTGTCCTGTCAACTTCCAACTCAGCAAGGCGAAGACCAGTCGCCGACCCTTTTGCATGCTACCCCCTGTCATTCTCTCAAATCCATCTACTGTTCTATGTGCCTTGTTAAAATTGTGATCTAACCCCTTCCGTCCAGGGTTAATTCTGTTCCGACCCAATCAGAGAGGAGAATGAGGTTAATTAGTTTTAAAAATATGTTTTGGCTTTGTTTAATCCCAGTTTGGTTAATGATGTTATTAAGTTAATTAGTAATGTCTTTAATCTGTTTTAGTTCATAAAATTAAATAGTTTCTTTTTGGTTTATTTAAAATGACTAATGTTTTATAAACCCTTTTCATAAATGTTATAAATGTGTTTTGCTCATAAAAATAATTCTAAAAATGTCACCTTTGCAAATAAAATATTTCAGATCAAATAAAATAATTTTAGGTCCAAATGTTTTACTGTTTAGTCTCTGATTTTGAAAAGTATTTAAAAATAAATTATGTTTATTTACCAAATTGCCACCCAACTTCAAATGCCCATAACTTTTGCACCGTAGCTCCGATTTGACCCGTTCAAGTCGCGTTAGATTCGTCTCGCCGAGCTCTACGCGTTAGATCAGTTTATATCGCGTTTAATTACTGTATGGTGTATTGTTTCTTATATGCTTTGTTTGGGCCATGTGATGATGTTTGATCCAGCGAGTGCGAGCTACGTGGAACCTTCCGATCCAGCCTTCGTCTCCATCGATCCGACCCAGTCCGAAGGCAAGTGTCCTTGAACATCTTGCACCTACTTTATTTTACTTTTGGTACTAGAGTAGTTAGATCTTGTAGATGCATGCTTGTCATCAATTTGAATCCCATGTTATGGTTTACTAGAAATTGTATATATTATCCTTGTCGCCTGTTTTGGGATGTTCGGGTAGGTGTCTTGCTTATCCCTGCAGTCATGATTGGGACGGGAGTTAAAATGTTTATAATCTTGATTAATGAACTATGAAACGAATGTGGACATGGTCATTTTGTAGTAACATGGTTATTAGGTAAATCCGGCAGGATGGAACCGTATTGGTGGTTTTGTGCCATGGACTTGGCAGCTCTTATTTGGTTTTTGGTTCGGGGCTCGTGCTAGATTTATCCTGCCTGGATCCCTAGGACCCGGTTCTCAGAGCATGTAACCCGGCTTGACAGCGCAACCATGGGATCTGGATGGGCTGGACCTGGCCAAGTAATTAATTGCCTCCAAGTTGAGGGTTTACACGGGGTCGGATTTGTGGCACAAGAGGGGGCTTCTGCAGTGGTGCGTATATCCACTGTTAGCGGTGAAACCTTAGTGAACGTGTAAAACGGACTTGGAGGGAGTTTTGTAAAGGCCTTGCAGTGCAACCTGCTATACACCTCGGCAGTGTTTAGCGTGACGGGATCTGCACGACTCATGGGTAACGATGTGCAACCTCTGCAGAGTGTAAAACTGATATATCAGTCGTGCTCACGGTCACGAGCGGCTTGGACTTCTTTGAGATTAGTTGGTTACTGGTTACTGGTTCGGGTCATCTGATGGACTTCAGGTGCGGTTGCCTGATGGACTTCAGGTGTGGGAACTTGGTGCGACTCCAAGTGCGGTTGCTTGGTGTGACTCCAAGTGTTGGTTACTCGGTGTGACTCCGAGTGTGGTCTTGCTCGGTGCGACTCCGAGTGTTGTTACTTTTCTACAGTGTCTGTGTCTATAACCTAGTAAATAGGTGCATAGGATTAATAGGATTAATAGGATGTGTCGCTTTAGGCGCTTGAGTCAAACAAAGTCAGCCTACCTTTGTTATAAGCCTCATAAGCATATATTTCCTACACTTGCGGAGTACATTTCGATGTACTCACCCTTCCTCTTTGAACCCCCTGCTACCCCACCCAGACGTTGCAGTCGACGACGCGGAGCAGGAGTACCCAGAAGACGGTGGATACGACCCAGACGACCTGTACTAGGATGGCGCAGCCCCCGGTCGACCTTCCTGTGGAGATGGCGTCCAGTTTCCGCGAGTCTACATTAGAGTTAGACTGAGAGTCTGTACTTTTTCTTTCAGACCCGAGGGTCATTTTTGTAATAAAGTTCGATATATTAATAAAAGCATTGTTTTGATATTTACTATGATGTGGATATATGTATGAAAATTGATCCTGGCATACATATATTGTGCTCCAATTTTGTCCTTAAAATTGGGGTGTCACATATACCCCTTGTACTGATCGCTGCATTCGGGGCAGTTGTTGACGGCAGGCAGTTTCAAGCCTTCGTTCCAGCAGTGGCGGAAGAACGGACAGCCCCAGTGAGCTTGCTCCCGCTCTTGGAGGTGCTCTTGCTTCCAGCGACGGGCCTGTTCTCTGTGGTAAGCCCTCTCCTCCAGATGATACCGGTGCTCTCCCGTGCGACCGTCTTCACGCTGGTATTCCCCCGCGAGTTCCCGCTCCTCGCGTTGGAAACGCCTCTGCTCTTTCTCATTTTGCCGGCGCCACTTGTTAAGGAGATCTCTGTGGGTAGGCCTGCGCCGGGAAGACGACTCTCCGTGCTCGTATCGGCTATTCGCGGCTTGGGCGCGCTGTCGGAGCTCATCGCCAGTGATTTGCCGATCGGGATCCACTGCGCCAGACTCGCGCGCCTTGTTGGAGGTGAGGACTTTGACCTTGCCCTTGCCTCTGGGATCCTCCGGGGCTACCATGTTCACTGAGACGAACACGGAGTTCTGGGCGAAGGGGTTGGCATCGATCTTCATCTTGCCATTGAACTTGATGTGCCCGTCCTGGATGGCCTTCTGGATCCTTGTCCTGAACACACGGCAATCATTAATAGAATGAGTGTTAGTGTTATGAAAGCCGCAGTATTTCTTGTCTTTAACCCCTCCAGGACGCAGCATCGGGTGATCCGGGGGTAGCCTGACTCTCCCTTCGGCGACCAGAAACTCGAAGAGCTTGTCGGCCTTGGTGACGTCGAAGTCGTATGCCCCTTTCTGCTGGCGCAGCCATTGCTTGTTGGCCTGGGTCGGCTCTTTATCCCAGTTGAGCTCTGCAGCGGCCACCTCATCTTCGGCATCGGTATAGTCATCGGCTTCGTCCAAGAAAGCCTGATACATCTGGGCCGCGACATTGTCCTTCTGGAAGCGCCCTTCCCTCCGGAAGCCTTGCGCTTGGATAGTCATTTCATTCAGCCGGCAAGAGAGATGACCCAGGTCTTCAAACTCCTGGCCGAAGAGCTTGTCTCTGATGCTCGGGAGCATGCCTGCCACAGCCAATGGTGGAAGCTGGTCGTCCGGTAGGTACATGCCGAAGCACTAGCTCTTGACCTCCCTAAACCTGCGCAGGTAGTCCTGCGGCGTCTCATTTGGCCTCTGGCGCACATACATGATGTCCACCAGCTTCTTCTCCTTGGTGCCCGTGTAGAAGTGCGTATGGAACTTCTGTTCCAAGTCTGCCCAAGAGAGAATAGAACCCGGTGGCAGAGACGTGAACCAAGCGAACGCCGGCCCAGTGAGCGATGACGGGAAGTACCGAACCCTGAAGGCATCCTCGGTATTGGCCTCTCCAAGCTGGAGCAGATAGCGACTGATGTGCTCCACCGTGCTTGTGTCGTCTAAGCTGGAGAACTTGGACAGGTCCGTCGGCACTTTGACTCTGGGCGGCAGAGCCACACGGTGGAACCATTCGGGGAACGGAGATCTGTAAGCATAAGTACCCTTAGGCTTCAGGCCGAAAGTGCGCTGCATCATATCTGCCATCCTCTCTAGCATGACATCGACATTAGAGTCGATGGTCTTCTCGGCCGTCGGCTTCCCGTATCCTGGATGTGGGGCACCCTCTATGCTGTGAGGCTCAAGCATCTCATGGTACCCGTTTCCATAGTAGTCCCTTATGAGCCTATAGGTTTGCGGGGAGATCTTGCGTGTTGACTCTGGTGTCTGACCCTTAGTGCCGAACGTGAGCTGACCCATGGTCGGCAATTGGCCCTCTGGCATGCGCTTCTCTTGAGTGGCGATCCCGCCTGATTGAGCCTTAGGCGGGGTCTCCTCACCAGCGGCTCCTGCCCCCTTGAGGTGATTCGGCAGATTGAAAAGATGTGGTCCTGCTATAGGGCCAAACTCCGTCTCCATAAGTTCATCGGCCTTGGGGCCGAATTGGGCGATCATGATGGTACGGAAAGTGTTGAGAAACGCCCCATGCATGCGACCGATGGCGCCAGAGACAGCCTCGTTGATTATGTGAGACATCTTCAACACTGCCTCCGCTTCCCCGGGATCATCCGGGTTGAGCTGGACGGGCTTCGGCAGATCGTGCAGACGGCGAACCCTTCCGCTCTTGTTCTTGGAAAAGGCTTCTAGGCACTTGGCCTGGAACTCGGCACAAGCATTATCCACCTACTCTTTGTACTCGTCAGGTAGTTCAGCGAGTTGCACCTGCACGAGCCCCGCCTTGTTGCTGGCCTCAGCTTCAACGACTTCGACCATTGCTGCAGGAAAAAGGGGTCCCACCAGGCGTGCCAAAAAGTGTGTTGGCACCAAAAGTGACGCACTGTACCAATCACACAGCAAGCCGGAGAAGCTGGCTTCAAATGTGGCCCGGGTGCTCAGAAGTCCGGTGCGTGCCAGTCAGTTTGCCCTGCAACTAACAAGGGAGATAAACTGTTAAATACAAAGCTGGAACGTGCCGGGTATGACCAGACAGTTCCAAGATGTACGGCCCTGAAGCCACTTACGACGACATATAGCTATGAAAGCTATCTGCCAACAGGTTTAAAGGATTATTCGGCAGTATGAACAAAGTTACGTGAATAACAGGCTGCCGAACACGTTTGCATGAGAATCGTACTTGCATAACGTATTAAATATAAGTTAAAACTTAACCAATCTCGATTGTACAACCGAGTTGGGGTCCATGGGGATTGAACATACAAACTAAGCATGACTAAGCTAATCTAAAGCCTGCGCCTGCCGCACGACACCTGGCTCTATCATAGGTCAAACACACTTAACATGCATGAACCCTCACCACGTGGCAATCCAGATACGATCCAATCGACTATTACAAACAATAGATCTACTACGTAAAAGACTTTACAATAATAAACGTGAGAGAACAAAGCAGATCTATAAAAGATAAAGCCGAACCGAATGGTAGCTGAATTGGGCAAAAGTGTTACGATGAAATAAACGTAACAAAACATATAACACAAGGTAACTTAATGAATCTACTAGACTGCCACATCTAATAGAGTCGATAACTATCTTTATTTGTGTCTCAATCCGCCGCACGATACAAGACATAAACAAAGACCTCCCGTCGTTAGCTTAAATCCGCCGCACGATACTAAGCTTAACATACGAGACTACTTGCACCATATCTAAATCCGCCGCACGATACTAGACATGATAACAAGGTTGCCGGAACTTACGGAGGTCGACGGATCGATGGCCCCTCTCGAAGAACACGACGACACGACTTGGACTCGAAGACGGCACGGGGCCGGGTTGGTTGTATTGATTGTGAACGTCCTTACAATAGTCTCAGGGTTTATATTTATACCCTGGCGTCCTACGAGTCCTAGGAGGACACGATTACAACGACAAAAACAGGAAACTTATCTAAAATACGATGCCTTTTATTCTAAGCCTCCCTTAATAATCGGCACGTGCTAACAATGACAAGATCTTCTGTTGCCGAATCTTCTGATATGCCGTATTTGTCGCAAACCGACTTAACCTGAGGCAGCCGACCGCAGCGCCATATTGCCGAACCCGCTCGCCATTGACTAGTCGCCTTTACAGCCTTGCCGAATGCATCGAGTTAGCCGACCGCGTTCGCTGCCTGCCGAATCCCTTAAGTGGTGACTTCTCCCGAACCTGTACTGCACTGGCCCGCTTGTCATAATGCAAAAATTATGTGTTAACACTATACATCAATAGTTAACAAGACCAAGCATATACCTGCAGAGCACGCTGCGGCGGAGAGGACAGAGAGAGGGAGGCGGCACCAGTAGAGGACCAGGAAGGGGAGGTGGAGCAGACGGAGAGTTTACCGGCAGGGTCAAACCCTAGCCCCCTCGGCCCGAGGAGAGGCAGCGCGTCGGTGGAGAGGACCGGGAGGGCGACGGCGGCGGCGGGTCCGAGCGGGGGTCCAACCCTAGCCCTCACTCGGCCCGAGGACTGTCGAGAGTGGGGCCAGGGGTGAGGAGCCCGCGATGGCGGAGAGGACCGGAGGGAGAGGCGGCGCCGGTGGAGAGGACCGGGAGGGTGGCGACGGGTCGGGCGGGGGGTCAAACCCTAGCCCCTCGCTCGGCCCAAGGACTCTCGAGAGTGGGGGTCGGGGGTGAGGAGCCCGCGGTGGCGGAGAGGACCGGGAGGGGGAGGTGGCGCCGGCGGAGAGGACCGGAAGGATGAGGCGGCGCCGGAATTTCGGGCAGCCTGACGGCGTCGGGAGGAAGAAGAGAGCGCCCAACACTTAGCCGCAAACTCGAACCCGTGCCATCTGCCTTTATATCGAGCACCATTTGTAGGGGCAGTTCTAGGAAGAAGCCGCCCCTACAAATCAATTTGTAGGGGCGGTTTCTGATACAGCCGCCCCTACATTTTTTTATTTTAATGTTTATACAAATTTGGAACAAGAAATGAAAAATATAGTTGACAACACAACATAAATTGAAACACATAAATAAATGTTAGTCTTGTACATAAATATAGTCTTGTACATAATGTTAGTCTTGTACATAAATATAGTCTTGTACAACACATAAATATAGTCTTTGTACACATAAATATTAGCCTGTCACAACTTTTCCCTTGCCACCATTTCGTTGCCATGGCAATATGTCTTTACGAAGGTTCTTTTCCACATTAATTATCCTTTTAGGGAAGTCTGTGAATAGATGCATTTCACTGTAGTTATTGTACTCGTCAACATCATCCACGCCATTGACTCCGATAATGTGTTGTTTCCCAGAGACAACCACGTGTTTTGTCTTCTTCTTTGGGGGTAAGTTAGTTTGCGGGTCCGGTAAATAGAAAACTTGTGCGACACGTGAAGCAAGCACCCAAGGGTCATCTTGGTAGCCTAGATTGTCTAGGTCGACGATTGTGTAACCAATCTCGTTCAACTGGTGTTGTTTGATCCACCGACATCGAAAGAGGGCCATCTGTATATCCATTCCATAATCAAGTTCCCATATATCTTCAATGATGCCAAAGAATGGGATCTTTCGACCAACTCCGTCGAGAGCTTCGATCCGAACACCACTATTTTGGTTAACACTACTACTATCCTTTGTGTGGGTATAGTACGTGTACCCATTGATTTCATAAGCTTGCCATGATGTTACTTGTCTTGATGGGCCTGCCGCTAACCTTGCGATGGTAATATCATCTGTGCTTTCTCCATCAGGTATGTTTTGGTCCTTCAACCATGTTGTGAATCGTTGCTTGTGTTGTTTCATGACCCACTCATCTGTGCGCCCATTACTCTCCTCTCGAATGATAGCCAAGTGCTCATTAATGTATGGTTGAATTAATTTTGTACTCTGCAAAACACTGTAATGCGCCCGACTCACTTCATTAAAATCCCTGTCAATGAACACTTTCCTCCCCTTGGTGCCCTTCCCAGCCAGCCTACCCTTGTGATGACATTCAGGTTTGCCAATTGCTCTCTGTTCTTTTAGGTACTCTTGACAGCACTCAACAACTTCTTCAGTACTATAACCCTCTATCATGGAGCCCTCTGGATATGCTCGGTTATGTACGTATCGATTAAGAACCGACATGAACCGCTCATAGGACCACATTTCATGCAAGTAACGAGGGCCCAATGCCTGTATCTGATGAACCATATGAATCATGAGATGTGGCATGATATCAAAAAAGGCAGGAGGTAAACACATCTCTAGTTGATTTTGGGTCTCCACCACAAAATTATGTAGGTCGCTCAGCTCTTTTCTACCAATCGACTTCTGTGAGATCTTCGAAAAGAAGTAACACATGCGGGTGATGGCCATTTTCAAAAACTCTGGTTGTATAGCCCTGATTGCAATAGGTAGGAACACTGTTAGCATCACATGACAGTCATGAGCCTTGAAGCGTGTTATTGACAGGTCCTTCATAGACACTAGCCTCTTCACGTTCGCTGAAAACCCAGTTGGAACTTTAACCATCCTTAGGAAAGTGCACATTGCTCTCCTCTCTTCTGGGGTGAGGTTAAAGCTAGCCGGAGGCAAAACATATTTCCCATTGCCCTGAGGTATAGGATGAAGCTGGGGCTTTACATTTAGCTACACCATGTCTTTTTGTGACTTCAGACCATCCTTTGTTTTGCCTGTGTACATCAAGGTAGAAATGAGACTCTCAAATACATTCTTCTGCACGTGCATAGCATCAATGGCATGAGGGACCTCTAAATCCGGCCAATAAGGCAAATACTTAAAGAAGATTGACTGTTTCTTAAAAGGTACACCAGGGACAGGAGGTGTACTTCTATCTCTGTTTGTGCCATCAGCATTCTTCTTCCCAAAGACGGCATGTATGTTTTTCACCATTGCGAACATGTGTTGCCCGTTGTGACGTCTCTCTGGAGGGGGGTCTGTCTCCGAGGCATTGTCATACAATCTAAAGAACATCTTGCTACGATATTTGTGAGATGTCTTTAAGAAGCGTCGGTATCTTAGGTAAACTGTTTTCTTGGATGCGTCCAGGTACACCCATGTAGTATCATCCAAGCATACTAAGCATCCTGTCTTTCCTTTGATCTGTCTAGATAAAAGCAAACAACGCAGGGTAATCATTGGTAGTAACAAAGATAATGGCTCTACATATGAAGTCCTCCTGTCTGAATGCATCATACATCGGTTCCCCATGCCGCCATAGCCTCTCCATTTCTTGCATCAAAGGCTCGAGGAACACATCTATATCAATACCTGGTTGTTTCGGACCTGAAATGAGAATAGTGAGTAGAAGATACTTTCTCTTCTGACACAACCAAGTTGGGATGTTGTAGATGGTCAAGATCACTGGCCATGTGCTGTGCTCACTGGTCCTCTCATTGAAGGGATTCATTCCATCGGTGCTCAAGACAAACCGTACATTTCTTGGGTCAGAACTAAACTCAATGTGTTTTGCGTCAAATTGTTCCCATTAGGTACCATCGGCCGGGTGTTCAATCTTATCATCACCCATCTTGCGCTCAACATCCCACCATGTCATGAGTGCAGCTTCGTTAGGGTTTAGGAACATACGCCTCAAGCGGTCGACAACTGGAAGGTACCACATTACCAAGGCGGGAATTCTTCTTTGCTTCTCGTCGTTGCCAAATGGAGTGTCCTCTGGGAGTTCTGAATCTTGTACCACTTTTTTCCCACAATTTTTCCTTTTATTCCCTGTGGATGCTCCATCCCCGTTGTAAAGGTTGTTGTTCTTGTACCGACTGGCTCCACACCTAGGACATTTGTCTAGTGACTTGAATGTATCACCGCGGAAAAGGATACAGTGGTTGGGGCATGCATGGATTTTTTCAACACCCATTGTCAATGGACTTATAACCTTTTTTGCTTGATATGTGTTGGTGGGAACTGAGTTGGGCTGTGGAAGCAACCACGACAAGAGACGCAATAGATCATTGAAGCTGCAGTCTGACCAACCATACTTAGCCTTTAAGATTAGTAGCTCAAGCACAAATCGTAGCTTTGTCCAGTGTTTCGGACAACCCTTTTCAGTACTATACACAGTCTCCTTTGATGCTTTTTTAACTCTTTCTAAATTTTCTAGACCTTTCGGGCTCTTTAGTAAAATCTCTGGACCAATGGCTCGAAGCATTTCCTCTAAATAATCACCATCTTCCTCATCGTCACGTCCTCCTAAAAGTGCATGTTGCACTTAACTGTGATTTTGGTTGATTTGATGACAATGTTGATTAAAGATTTAATATGTTTGCTAAGTGTGATATAGGGAAATGATTATCTCACTAAGTACTTGAAATGAAATGCAAAGCCAAAATGATGAATTGTTGTATGAAGATCACATCACTAGCACATGACAACAATGGGAATGATATTGATGTAAAGGGCTATCGTATTGTGGGATAATCATGGTTCATATATGATTGCTATGAAAAGATTCAAAACGAAGTATGGTTGAATGGCTTGAGATGGTGAAGATAGCAAGGAAAGAGTCTTTGAGGTACTAAGCAAGGGTGAAGGGCAAGCGACGGCTTGGCGGCCGAAGAACCTAGCTAGAGTGAAGAAGAAAGTACTTGCATTTAGTCGAAGGATCAATCAAGCTTGAAGATCACATATAGTGGAGAATCAACATTCCTAGCAACAATATTGATTGAAGTGACTTGACACATTTGGAATTCCATTCTATCACTTGCATGAAGTCAAGTCACATGCTCAAGAAGGCTATGCTCGAAGGACATCTACTTCCAAACATGACATCCATTCCTCTCAATATGGAAAATGAAGTCAAGCGGCTTTGGTTCAAATGGAGATCAACTCAAGAGGTTTAAAATTCGTATTTCAATTTAAACTTGAGTAAATAGGAATGCCGTACTATTAAGAGGGATGCAACATATAGTAGATGATTTTTCATAAGTGCTCAAACCAACCTAAGTGAGACATGAGAGAGCTAGAACTAACTTTCAGCTGTTTGCTGCACTGTCTGTCCATACCGGACATGTCCGGTATGCATACCGGACATGTCCGGTATGAGCCCACAGCAGTGCGACCATCCGTCTGGCCTAGTGGTAAACCTGGTGAAGGGAGTCCAAACCGGACATGTCCGGTATGGACTCCCTTCACCGGACATGTCCGGTATTTGCGGATTTCTGGCTGACAGTGTCTTTGGGATGGGCGGTACTACCGTCCCTTGGGGCGGTACTACCGGCCGGTGCTACCGGCTTTATAGCGGTACTACCGGTAGGCCAAAATCGACCCATTCCAGAGAGGTTGCGAAAACCCTCTCTTGACTAGCGGTACTACTGACCTAAGGGTCGGTACTACCGGGCTCCTTTGGCATGTTTGAAAGTTGGTTCGATCAGTATGTTTCTTGCGTAGTAAAGTCATACCGGACATGTCCGGTATGTATACCGGACATGTCCGGTATTTGTGGATCTCTGATTATCAGACTGTGTACTGGCGGTTCTACCGCCCCTTGGGTCGGTACTACCGACCGGTACTACCGACCTTATAGCGGTAGTACCGGTAGGCCAAATTTGGCCACTTCCAGAGAGGTTGCGAAAACCCCCTTATATCTAGCGGTACTACCGACATGGTGGTCGGTACTACCGGGATCCTTTCTGGGGTTTGAAAGTTGGTTGAGTAAGGATGTTTCTCACGCAGTGAAGTTATACCGGACATGTCCGGTATAAGCTGACTCAGCCAACGGCTAGTTTCGAATGTAGGGATATAAATACCCCAAGCCTCCACCTTTGGAGGCTGCTGATTCTACTGGTTCCCACACTCATTCTAAGCCTTTCAAAACACTTTCCAACCCTCTCTTAGTGAGTGATTGTCCTCTAATTGCCAAATCCATTTGTGGGTTGAGAGAGATTCAAAATTAGAGAGCAAGCCACCTCTTGAGCACTTGTGCAAATCGTCGATCTTGTTGTGCGCATTCGTTACTCTTGGACTCTACGGTCCTAGACGGCTAGGCGTCGCCGTTGAGCACCCAAGAGCCTTGTGGAGTGCCTCGGAAAGTTTGTGGAGGTTCGATCTCTCCTCAAAAGAGATCATCTAGTGGAAGGAGCATTGCGGGTGAAATAGACCGCGGCTAGAGTGACCTGTGGTGTCCTCTAGAGCCCACCTTTGTGGTAGCTCGCAGCTGGCTCATCGGAGACTAGGGCCCGAGGGGGTGCCGAACTTCGGTGAAACAAATACCGTGTCATCTCATTGTGTTTTACTTTCGGATTATTTGTTCTCCTCCGTTGTGAAGGTTGTTTTGCAGGCAATCGGTTTCATATATACATCATACACATTGCTTGCAGGTTGTGTGAGAAATTTGGGAAGAAAAGGAGCAGTCCTGCACAACACGTGCATACCGGACAAGTCCGGTATTGATACCGGACATGTCCGTTATTTACTGACTGCGCCCAATTTGTTTAATCCTTGAGCTAATCTTTGTGGTGCAGGGTGATAGCTTCTAGGTGTATTAAATTCAAGTCATATACTTTGTGTTTGTCTCTTGAGGGGTTGTTTTACTCCGATTAGGAGTTTCCAAGTGATTGGAAACTCACATACTAATTGCTTCCACATTATAAGTTGTTAATTTTCAGAAATGCTTATTCACCCCCCCCCCCTCTAGGCGACACCTTAGGCCTTTCACCTCCACAGTCATCATTGTCGCCGCCACCTTGATCGTTACCATCACCATCGACAGTATTGTCACCACCTAGATCATGGTCATTATCATCTATTTCTGTATCAAGTTGTGCTACATATTGCTTAAGATATTCTATAGAGGTTTCAGTGTCTATTTCAACTTCTTCATCTGGATCAACGTTAACAGTCTCTTCACCATGATGAAACCACACTGCATAGTCCTTAACAAATCCTTGCATAATCAAGTGTGATCTGATAATCCTCACATCTTTCCATGCGAGATGATTCTTGCAATCGCTACATGGACAAATAATTGAATCTTTATTTTGTGTCAAAGTCATTGCATGCTTCTCGGTGACTTCAAGAAATTTATCCACTTCCTCACGGAAAGTTTCTTTCCACTTTAATGAACCATACATCCAAGAGTTCATGTACTCCATCTTTTAGGACATCAATAAAAGGAAAGAGTATTAAAACACTAATTATTGATACACACAAATCAACATAATAATTAATTGAAGAAATATTTAACTAGCAGCCTACTAATTGAGGTAACAAAGAGTAATTAAATGTACGTAGGCATAATAACTAACTAATTATAAACAAATTAATATATAAAATTAATTAACAATTTTTAGTCTCCATAATTATAAATAAATAATATTTACCAACTATATATATCCTTCAAAGCAAACTTAATATCATTTCATCAAACAAGAATTTTAAAAACTAAAATTAAAAAAAGTAAACCCTAGTTCTAGATCTAGATCTAGATTTAAATGATCAAACATCCATAAAGCTAACTAATAATCCACTAAACTCAAAGAAGATCCACTTGTTCAAACATGTCTTTTACGAATATGCATTCGGCAACCAATCGTTTACATATGCTTGGGCTTGGAGTTAGTCGGATGATCTTTAAAACTTGTTGACAGATAGCTTCTATAGCTATATGTCGTTGTGAGTGGCTTCAGAGCCGTAAATATAGAACTGTCTGGTCTCATCCGGCATGTTCCAGTTTTATTCTCACAGTTTTATCTCTTGTTGGCTTTCAGGTCAAACCGACTGACACGTTTCTAGAGTTCAAACCGCCCGGGCACCCGATTGAAGCCACGCTTTTTCGGCTTGCTGTGTGTGAGGCACGGTGCGACGTATTTTGTGCCAACACACTTTTTGGCACGCCCGGTGGGACAGACTCTTGAAGATAAGAATTGGCTGTTCAGAATACCAGACATAATAAAACTGATGAGATATTGGTTCTGGTAAAGCAGCAGCAGGACATCGGCTCTTTTGGTTTAAAATTAAGACACAAAAAGTAACCGATGATGATTCTAATCCAGAACTATCCAGTTCCTACATGTTTGCCGCACTTGCATGTTTAATCAAGGAAACAGAAGGAAGCTTCGATAGCAACAAACACGGAGACTGTACAAGCGTCAAACTATGATTGCAAGTTCAAATGCATCACAGTCCTGGTTACCTGATGGTTGCGTAATGAAAGAAAAAGAGATTGAGTATCAAGCGACCAGGTGGACCGCAAACGTACGCAGAACTGATGATCCGAACATGTTGCACTAGTTCTATCAGTTTCCATGTGGCGTAGTTTCAGAATATCAGATGTTGAAGGCAGTATGCGTACATATACCCAGCAATGTACAAGTATAAGCTGATTCGAAAAGGACTGATCGGCTAATAATCATTGGGGAAGGAAAGCAAAATAATGTGCATGCAAGCTTATGCGTTTTCTCTGAGGCAAAACTATCGGGGAGGGTTTCTATTGATCCCAATATAGTCGAATGATAGACAATTTCAGTAACCATAATCGCAACAGTCACCGGATTATGCAATGGTCGACTCATAAGAGGTTTGATGTCTCGTACTAGACGTCTCAGTCGGCCTCAAAATTGATCTATCGGTTCAGAAGATTATTTACAATGTTGATACAAATTATTTTAGAAATAAATGATTTGATCAGCACAAGAGCCGATTGTCCATGCCCATGCGCTCCATGTTCCACCCGAACACGCAGAACGCGTCAGGGACAGCGCCGTCACCGTCGAACAGCCCGCCAGCCCACTCCGGCCTGGCCACCGCCACTCTGCTGTTGACGCAGTGTCGTCCCTCGTCGGCCTTCACCGCGACGGCATCGTCGTCGTCGTCATCGGACGCCGCCGCCGGGAGGTGCACGGTCCTTCTGCCGAGCAGGCCGTAGACCATGTAGAGCGCGGTGGCGACGGGGGCGGCGAGCCCGAACGCCATGCAGAAGTTGACGGCCCAGTCGGGGTGCGTCTCGCTGCTGAACGCCCAGAAGAGCGCGCAGTAGGCGTACTGCGCGAAGCACGTGGCGTGGAGCAGCAGCAGCACGACGGCGACGTGGAGACGCTCCCGCCGCGGGGCACCGCTGGCGCCGGCATCCCTGAGTCCCTGTCAAATTTGGCAGGTTGCTGCTGAAACTTCAACCTGGTCTTGTTGCTGGTGCTTGAAACCGTCAGAAGATTTCAGCAGGGAATAGCACTGGAAAGTCAAGATGGGCAGGCACAGTGAATGGACCTGTTCAATTTCAGTCTCGGGTGAGTGCTTGTGTATACATTCAGATTCAGTAGATACGCAGCTCCTGCATTGCTGGTGCCATAATAAACTTCCATGAAGATACTGGATGATGCAGAATATATTCATATCATCAGTGAATCAACTTTGGCATGCTGTCAATCTTCAGTTTAGGCTGCACTTGACGGCCGTTCAGACTGGACAAAGCTACGTCCAAATATGTGGGAGAAACCGGGAACGGACATTCTTCCAAGTAGTACATGATTAGTGTGGATGCTTTCTAGGCTAACTGAATCGGCTCGGTACACCAAGAAGAAAAGGTTCGAAAACGTGTAATCAGGACATCCAAACAAAAAAAGGAAACATATAACAGGCGCTTTCAGCACACCATGTGAGACTTGCACTTCAGTAGTATGCCATTTACTCTGAAGGTCTTCAGATTTACACACACACAAAAAAAGAACATGAATAGTGACAATCAGATTTTATAAGTTCAGAAAAATAGGTGCCAAACCAGTGTCTGATAAGTTCATAGACATAATCAACTCTATTTTGTTTTTTTTTTGAAACACGGTGACACGAATACAGACTAAACAGGAACAGACAGAAGAAGCTGTACAGTATGACTTCACTTTTTTCAAATCACAGTTAGGCTTTACAAAAACTACAATTCCAGTCTTATTAATAAATCCCCAATTTTCACTGCTTCTTTTTACCAAATAATTCCCCTTGGGTACAAAAGAATGAGCAGAGACACCAGGCTGACCATGTTGATCAGTCTCTTCACCTTCTCCACTCTCAGTGGCGGAACCAGGGGGGCTAGCAGGGCCCTGACCCCCCTATGGATAGTAAAAGTTGATTAATATATATAAAAAATCAATTATATACATTAAAAATATATAATTTCACTATTTTTAATGATGATTTTGAGTTTTTTTATGAATATTAAATATATATGTAAATTTTTTAAAAATCTATTGGGATATATATATTTATCATATTTACGAGGTGAAATCGTATTATCCGGCCCCCTTAATCAAAGGTTCTGGTTCATCTTCCTCGCTCGCCGCCGCCGCCGATGACGACGAAACAGAAGAACCGCTCGTCTCCCTGTGACGAACAACGCTGCACTCGTCGTCCACTTGCACGACCACGACCTGAACAAGTGGAGGAGCCATGGCCGTTTTCGTTTCGTCATGGACAACAACAGCCAGACGATCACTTGCCGATGACGACGACACTGCAACCGTGTCCGTTGCACCGAAAACGTCACGGTGCCTGGACGACACCGCGAGCAACGGCGGCCCGCCGTCGTCGTCAGCGACGGCCTTGGAGTAGAAGACCTCGCCGTCGACGTGGTACAGGCTCGCCGTGCGGACCTCCTGCGCGAGCGCGCAGGGCCAGCAGAAGAGCCAGCGCGCGTAGTCCGTCAGCGACTCGGAGCCGCAGCACGCGGCGGTGCCGGGGAGCCCGAACCGTCTCCGCATCTGGATCCTCCAGTACCCGCCGTAGAGCAGGCCGCCGGCGCAGAGCAGCACGCCGGCGCCGCCCACGGCGTCGCCGACGACGTAGTCGTGGATGCGCAGCGCCGAGACGCCGAGCACCCAGAGCGGCGCGAGGCAGAGGAGCGCGAACGTGGCGGCGTGCACGCACGCGTTGCCGAGGCCCAGCCGCTCCATGTTCCACCCGAAGACGCAGCACGTGCACGACACGGCGAGGCACCCGGTGGCCGCCGCGTCGCCGCCGCCGCCGCCGCAGTCGAGCATGCCGCCGGCCCAGTCCGGCTCCACAACGACGTGCTGCCCGATGGGCGTCGTCGTGGTGTGCCGCGTCGACTTTGCCGCCGCTGAGGAGGCTGGAACGGAGCATGCGGCGGCGGCGGCGAGCTCGTGGCACCGGTCGCCTTTGCCTAAGGGGCTGCACACGGTGTACGCGGCGGCGGCGACCGGCGCGACGACGCCGAGCGCGAAGAAGCCGTCCTCGGCGAGCTCCGGGCGCGTGGTCCTGGTGTAGCCCCAGTAGAGGCCGCAGAGCACGTACTGGCAGAGCACGGTGAGGTGCAGCAGCGCGACGACGACGGCCACGTGCGCGCGGTCGCCAGGGCGTCGCGCAGCGGCGGGTCCGTCCTTGCAGTAGGCGGCGCGGAGCTCGGCGGCGTCGGCGGCGCGCCAGCGGCAGAGCAGGAAGAGGTGGTGGCAGAGCGCCGGGTGCTGGTACACGCTCATGAGCGTGAAGAGCGCGTTGAGGACCTGGTTGTTGATCTCGATCCAGCGGCTCCTGTCCGCCGCCGCCGGGAACGCGCCGTCGAGCAGGCCGAGGAGGAGGAGCACGAACATGCCGCCGGAGACGCCGACGCAGAGCAGCCACAGGAGCAGCGCGACGCTCATCGGGCTGGCGATCCACTCCTTGCACGTCCCGCGGACGGAGGCCCAGTCCACGACGTGGCCGCCGGAGGGGCTGCTGCCGTCGCTAGACTTCCGGCGCCAGAAGAAGGGGAGCTCTCCTTCTCCGAGGCAGTGCGCTCGCTGCTGCGGCTTGCCGTCGACGAGGAGGTGCTCGGTGAGTTGCGGCGTGGCCGTGGGGAGTCCGTGGCTGAGGAGGTGCACTACGCTGCTGGCGCCACCATGGTGGCCTCCGGTGGTTGGAGCATCGTCGTTGCTACCGGCCACAGCCATGGCGCGACGACGGACGTGGTACGTACACGCACCAAGAACGTGGGCTGGCACGGCACCGTGGCATGTTTTTCTTGGAGGGCCTTTTGTTGAGAGAGAAGAGGCTGCCTTGATGAGACATGAGAGGAGGATCCATTGGTCTTGGACGACCAGAGTTGACCTATCAGCCCTGACCTCTGATGAATGGTCAATCTTGGGTTCTACTTTTACCAGTACTACTCTTCGGTGTTCCGCCAGGTAGAAGAAGCAGCCTGCCATTCAGGACTTGGTTAGTTAAGAAAAAAGACATTCTTCTTCTCAAAAAAGAAGAAAAGGACATCCTTTTCGTTAAGAAAGAACAATTGGCTTCATCTCTATAGGATGAGCAAAACTGGAGCATCCTATAGAGAAGAAGAATCTTGTCCAATAAGATGTACAAGATGAAGCCAGTTTTGCTCATCTCTATAGGATTAGTTTCCAAATCTAAGAAAGAACATTTTCAGTACATCTAAGAAAGAACATTTCCAAATCTTGTACATCTAAGAAAGAACATTTCCAATATTTGATTCAAATCTTATCCAAAACGACTTACTTACGAGTACAGAGAGAGTACATCTTATTTCCTGAAAAGCAAAACCTAGTTTGACTAATTCTCTAGAAAATAATGTTTAGCTCCTTAAAAAAATAATTATAAAGATATATATCAAGATTAATCTAAACAAAGCCCCTAGGCTCACTCAACCGGTAACAAAGCTGACTGATCTAGCTATTTGCATTAAGGCCCCTAATTCATTCCGGGACGATGATGCTCTGGGCAAGAACCTTCATCCATGAAACCCGGAGGAGCAGGAGTATGGACGCTGTTCCGCCCAGCCATTGCCTCCGCCGCCGCGAGAACACCCTCCGTGTTCTCCGCACTCACCAGCTACAGCACCGCCGCTGCCGCCACCACGCCCGCCGCGGACCCCTTCGCCATCGCGAACGCGCTCTCCGCCGCCGCCGCCGCCGCGTCGACGTCCATGTCCGCGGGCTCGAGCCTCCACGCGTCCGTCGTAAAGCTCGGCGTGTCCGCCGACACCTTCACCGCGAACCACCTCCTCATCTACTACTCCAAGCGCGGGCAACTCGCCAGCGCGCTGGACGTGTTCGACGAAATGCCGCGCCGCAACCTCGTCACCTGGACGGCCATGGTGTCCGCCGCGACACGCGGCGGCGCGCCTGACCTGGGGCTCGCGCTCTTCTCCTCCATGGTCAGGAGCGGGCTCTGCCCCAACGAGTTTGCTCTCGCCAGCGCGCTCGGCGCTTGCTGCCAGTCCGTGGTGGTGGCGGATGTGAAGCTCGGCCTCTCCCTTCACGGCCTCGCCGTCAAAGCTGGCCTGGATGGCGATCCTTACGTGGGGAGCTCGCTGATGCTGGTCTATGCCAAGCACGGGCGTGTCGCTGCCGCGGAGCGGGTGTTTGCAGGCATAGCTTCCAGTTCCAGAGATGCGGCGTGCTGGAACGCGATGCTGGAGGGCTACGTCGCCAATGGCCGTGGGTATGACGCGATGAGGACAGTGGTTCTGATGCACCGTTCTGGAATAGCAGCTGACATGTTCACCTACATTTCGGCTGTCAAGGCTTCCTTGATCACCTGCGACTTGAATTTCGGGTGGCAGGTTCATGGTCTTGTCATCCACAGCGTGTTTCAGTCCAACACCTCAGTGATGAACACACTCATGGATATGTATTTCAAAGCAGGGCAGGGGGAAACTGCTGTCGATATCTTCGGTAATATTCGGTATAAGGATACTATTTCTTGGAACACAATGATGTCAGGCCTCGCACACGATGAGGATGAGAGAGCAGCTGCGGACTGCTTTGTCGACATGTCAAGGTACGGCTGCAAACCTAATCAAGTTACGTTCTCTGTCATGCTGAGGCTGAGTGGCGCTAAAGAGAGCGCCTCCCTCGGTCTTCAGATCCTTGGACTTGCCTACCGCCATGGCTACTATGACAATGTTCTTGTAGCCAATGCAGTCATCAACATGCTCTCACAGTGTGGGCTGCTCAGCTGTGCTTATGGCTTCTTCCGTAATCTCGGTGTCAGAAACATTGTGACATGGAACGAGATCATCGCAGGCTATGGTTTGCACGGCTGTTCTGAAGATGCGATGAGGCTCTTCCGCAGCTTGGTTTGCTTTGGAGCAAGACCCGATGAGTTCACCTATCCAGCTGTTCTGTCTGCCTTCCAACAAGATCATGATGCAAGGAACCATGAGCAGATCCACGCAAGTGTTCTGAAGCAGGGTTTTGCTTCCTGCCAGTTCGTGTCGACCTCACTTATCAAAGCAAAAGTAGCCCTTGGCTCAGTTCTAGGTCCACTGAAAATCATCGAGGACGCTGGCAAGATGGATTTAGTGTCATGGGGGGTCACCATCTCTGCATTCGTGAAGCATGGCTTGGATAAAGAGGCCATTTTTATCTTTAACTTGTCCAGAGCTGACTGCCCAGAGAAGCCTGATGAGTTCATCCTGGGTACCATCCTGAATGCCAGTGCAAACTCTGCGTTGATTAGGCAGTGCAGATGCATCCATTCATTCGTTGTCAGGACAGGGCACAGTGAACACTTCTGTGTGTCCAGTGCTTTGGTTGATGCCTATGCAAAATGCGGTGATATTACTGCTGCCAAAAGCGCTTTCACTGAAGTTTCATCGGTGACCAAGGACGCCATACTGTACAACACCATGCTGACAGCTTATGCCAACCATGGTCTGATCCATGAACTCCTCAGCCTCTACCAAGATATGACACGGCTTCAATTGGCTCCAACACCAGCTACGTTCGTTGCTGTCATCTCAGCTTGCAGCCATCTTGGGCTAGTCGAGCAGGGGAAGCTTCTGTTCAGCTCCATGCTGTCTGCGCACGGCATGAATCCGACAAGGGCCAATTACGCATGCCTAATTGACCTCCTGGCGCGAAGAGGGCTCCTCGAAGAAGCAAAAGGCGTTATTGAGGCAATGCCGTTCCAGCCATGGCCTGCTGTATGGAGGTCACTGATGAACGGTTGCCGGATCCATGGGAACAAAGAACTCAGTCTGCTTGCAGCAGAACAGATCCTGAGAATGGCGCCAGACAGTGATGGCGCATATGTGTCTCTGTCGCATGTCTACGCTGAAGATGGAGATTGGCAGTCTGCAGAGGACACCAGGAGGAAGATGGCTGAGAATCAAGTGCAGAAAGCGCAAGGTTACAGTACTGTTCAGATCTAGCCATTCAGAAATGTTTTGTTAATAGGTAATAGGGTACCGGGGGTTGTAGTCAAAACACTTTAGAACCTGTTTGGATCCATTTTCCATGGACTTTTGCCCTAAACTTTTGCCCTGCCGAGGCTCTGTTCACTTGAGCTACTTTGCTGGTTTTAATCCGTACAAATCAGCCGTGAAATAGTGTTTTCCTCTTAAAAAAAATCAATTGTACAAATCAGCAAAAGCGGCTTCTGTTTGGATCCGTGGACTAAATTTTAGCACATCAACCTACATTGTCTGATGTATCTCTAATTAATGAAGCCATGCACATGCAGATTACCTAATTAATGACGCCATGCACATGCTACGTCGGATGCTGCTGGGAGCCCGCCAGGAACGCCTTGTTGTTCCTACCCGGATATTTTTCATACAAGCCAAAAATATTACACAATCATGTACTAGTTCAGATACATAATTCAATTGTCATGGTCCATACAAGACAACCACACAAATTACCTATAATCTACTAAACAAATCATTTGCTATTTCATCACGGAATGCATTCATGTTTCAATCTTCTTCCCCTATTTGAGCTCTCGACGCATGAGGCTGAGAGGTTGATGCTTGAAGTGAAACATAGTTTTCATCATGATCGTAATGATCAAAGTGTCAATCACCAATATTACTATCTCTAATAAAATTATGAAATATCATGCATGCTGCTATTATTTGACTTTGCTTCTGTATCGAATAATTTGAAATTTTCAATAAATTTCTCCACTTCATCAAAACTTGAATCACTGGAAGAGTCTGAATCAGACTGATTAGAAGAGTCACCATCCACATCCTATGAGTACTTGAAATCACAATAGTTGACAGAATTCTAGGTTCGAAACTTAGTATTTGAAACCACAAAAGTTGCAAGACACAGAGCCACAAGCATAAATAGGTTCTACAAGCATAAATAGGTTCACAAGCACAAACAGGTTCACAAGCACACAAGCACAAACAGGTTCACAAGCAGAAACAATCTAATCCAGTTTCTGTTGCTTGCAGTATCTCTGCAAGTAGGAATGCCAATGAAGAACTCCCTCAGGCAATCATCTTCGCAAATCTGACCAACACAAAAGAATTCAGGACTTTCTATGTTTACACCACACTCTAAAGCCAACTGCTGAGCAAGCCTAATTGACTCAGCCAACATAGACTTTTTGAATTCCTTCTCAGATTCTTTCTGAGTGTAAGCTTCCTTCAACATCTCAAACCTTGAAGCTTGAAGCTTGGACTGTTGAGCCATGTATTCCTTCATCATCCTAACCACTATTTTTTTTTTCCAGTACTCTTCCCAGTGCTACTGTTGCCTCTCTTTCTGGACGAGGATGTGCTCATAGGACTTGTATTCTCCTCCTCCTCCTCCTCCTCATCCTCATCCTCATGTTCCAAAGGGCCCCCCTGGTCTTCAAAATTGGTTTCTCCAGACCCATCCACAACTCTATTATGGAATAGTTGTTCCGGCTGCTCGGTGTACGGCGGATAACCCCACCTAAACTTCTCCCAATCTGAATGGCCCTGCACATGAATCAACAGTTCTACATTAGTTACAAATTATCTAACAATTCAAGACCATAAATGAACAGTTTTACATTAGTTGCAGTCAATGTAAACAGTGAAATGCCTTTTTTGCCGAGCATTTTTTATAACAAACTGCCACACACAATTACTCCTGAAAATAGGTTTAACTGCCGTTTGGGCATTTGGTGCACAATGCTTGCGAGTGCAGAAAAGGATACTGCTCTGTTTGTTTTTTGTCCATTCATAATTTGACATAAGAGAACTTGAAATGATGAATAACATCATTTAAGCAATCGTCCAGTGGCCAAGTGGAGGCTTGGATCGGCTGAATTCATTGCACATATAAGGACCAGTCACCAATATGACAGATGACAGGGAAAACCCTGACCAAATACAATCGGATAATGGTAACAAACATAAGCTGGCTACCTCGGTTCACCTACTCCCATCTATCCCTCCACAGGCACACACATGACACACCCTCTTCCCTACCCTCAATTCTCTCTAAACTGGAAAGTTCAGTTTTTGGCATGCCAATACACTACAAACATTAGAAGGCCCTTACAAGTTACAACTGGAGTCAATCACCACAAATTATTTTAGAATCATATCTCCAGTGGACTTATTTTCCTACAGCAATGCATGCATTTCCTACATTTTGGTCTTCTTGTTCTTGAAACATTTGCTTTCTCCAAAAATAGGTTCCTAGTTAGGCTGAACCTGTTCGCTAGCGTGAAGTGCTTCTTGTATTGTGGCTTCCAATTCCTCACCCTGCATCATTGAGGTATTGCTTGGTGCCTCCTTCAAACCTGTAGAATCCCCATTAGATTGCAATGCTACATAGGCGCTCACTGACTCATGCTCTATAGTTATAGCTTCATTGTTAGGCATCACCACTTCAGCGTTGCTGAGTGGATCCTTTTCAACACTTCTTGCTTCATTGTTATGTTGGACCTTTGCAGGATCTCTGAGTTGCTCTAGTTGTGCTATCCTGTCTCCTTCATCAGGTTGCATCATTATAACTTCCTTGTTAAATTGAACCACTGCAGTATCTCTTGACAACTCATATTCTATTCTTCTAGCTTCCTCATAGTCATCATAGTGTAGAAACATTCCAAGCCCCTCCTCTACATGCTTTTCAGCATCAACAATTTGGTCAACCATCCCCATAGATTTCTTCTTGTTCCATTTCCTTCTGGAACCACGTTTCTTGACTTTAAGTGGTTTGGGGGTCTCAGTTGGCTTTTTATCTGTCTCCTTAACCGGCCTTTGTCCAGGAACAACAATGTACTTTTTGGCACCATTTGCGCAACCTTCTGATTGCCCTGCACCAAACATCGCCCATTTATGACCCGAAATCCAAGCCAGAGCAAGAAAGGAGTGATAATGTTTGCACAACGAATGCCCTTGGATTGAATACTAAGAAAATTACCCTGGATTGCAAGAAGAGCAGTTCGGGCAGCTTTTATCTCTGCCTCCTTCTTTGTTCTAGCCGCAGCACCAATGTATTGTATGCCGCCAATCTCAACAGTGCATATGAAAGGAGCTACACCTGAAGCTTGTTTAGTGCAAATATAAGACGGAATGGCGTAATTCATCTTCTGAGCATACTCCTGAAGAAGATTCTTGCACAGGCCAGTTTCTTGCTGCAAAACATAGTAACATGTCGATCAAGAAGAGATCCGGCAATCCTATGCTAATTTAAATTTAGTCATCCTAATTTATAAGTTGAGCTATGAATGGCTCATGGAAACTTAATTTAATCACCATGTTGTGAGCTATGCATAGTTCACGGTTCATAAACTGGGCAGAATGAGTTTGCAAGCATCTTCATAACTAATTCCCATATTTAGAGGGGGCCTTGGCGTTAATAATTACAAATAAATAATAAGACCAGAGAATATTAATGGGGGAATGCCATGAAACCTAACACAAACTTTTCCGACAGTAACCAGGTACCACTAGACAACCACAGTTAAACTATTTTACATCACTCTAAGCGAAAAGAACGTATTAGGTGCTATTAGCATACTTGCAATAAATTTAATGCAAAAAGGTTCACAATGCCAAGTTAATGTAGGAGACTTCAGATACTCTCACATCCGTAAAGATAAAAGAAGCAAAGAAGGCACATCAGGTACTAGCAGGATTGGACTTATGTACTTTGCAGAAATCATGTATATGTTCTAGGCAGCAGCATAACTACGAATGAGGCAGTTTCCTTTTTTTTTTCCTTTTAGGCTCCGATTTTCTACATCATCCACCCACTTACATACATACAACTTGAAAAACTCAAAGAACAAGCAGATTTTCCTTTTCCATGGTAGTTTTGTACACACTTACAATCTTAAGCGACCATATCTCCAAAAGGAGAGAAAAAGAAAAGAGAGAGAGAGAGAGTAACTTACAACCGCTGGGATGCTTCTGGTCTCGGTCACCGGGGCAGACACGGTTATCTCCATGAGCGCGACCTCCGCGGCCGACTGCTCGGCCGCCTTGCGGCTGAAGAACCCAGGCAGCGACTCGTAGGTGGTGCTGTTAACCAGCACGGTGGACTTGAAGACAGGTTCGTGGGACGGGCCTTCCTTGAGGGTGTGGTACTCCGGGGTCGGGAGGCCAGCCTTCTGCGCGTACTCCTGCAGCCGGCTCTTGAACACGTAGCAGTTCTCAACCCCTGGTGCCGCCAAATCAAATCAAGCAAGAACCGAGCACGCAGCAGCGGCGGCGGCGGCGGCGGCTTAGAGAAACGGCGGCAGCGTAAACCCCACAATGGTGGTGGATAAGAAGAAGAGAAAAATTCGGAGCGCAGACACTTGAATTGAAGCCGTGGATGGAATAACCAAGCTAGCAGGTTATCATCTCAGAAACTGCGCGAATCGTGCGCGAGTGAGATGAGCTTGGCGAGAAGGGGAGGGAAGGGAAGGGGTTGGGGAAACTTACTGATCCCGGCGGGGGCGACCGCGACGATGGGCCCTGGGGCGATGCAGATGGCGGCATCGGGCGAGGCCGCACCTCCGCCGTCCATCGCGCCGCCGCCGCCGCCTTGGAGCGTGACTGCGTGAGGGTGCGAGGAGCAGGGGCGGAGGGTTCTGTTTCTGTGCGGGGTGCTGCTTCTTGGGGGAATCCTTTTCTTTCTCCTCGCTTGTGTGGCCGTAGCGTTTTCTTTTGTATATATAATATACTTATAGAACAAAAGTTCGCGTTTTGTCCGAATGGCAAGCTGGTCCCATCGAGCGGGCGACCCCACCTGTCAATGGCTGCTGTCTTAGAAGCTGTCTCAGAACACTCGCCGTCGCCGGTGACGGTGTGTCCTCTGCGCTAGCTACGGCGAGGAGGACACGACACCACACACACACACCGGCGTAATGAATGACGCTGTAAAGAAACGCACCAGACCAGAGGCCGGCCACCTACTACAGTACCCCCCCCCCCCCCCCCCCCCCTAAGTATTTGCTAGGAGCCTGCCTATGAATGTGTCAGTGTTCAAGTTCAATGCCCGCCGGGGACGACGAGCAGCAGCAGCAGTAGCAGAGCGCGGCCGCTGGAGGGCGTTGAGGGCGCCGGTCGTGCAGAAGAGGCCAGCCAGCAGCAGGCGGTGGTGATTATGAATGCTTTGCAACACCATGGAGAAATGTGACTTGTTGGTCCCAAGGCAGAGTGCAGAACACTGAACGGAGCTGAAGCTGCTTGGTTACGAAATAGCCCAGGGCGTTTCTGAAACCTCTTCTCAGCACGATTTCCATTAACATTAGCTAGGCCATCAAAAAAGACCTAGCTGCACGAAAGACTGCGATCCCATCGCCGCCTCAAGTGCATTGTTCCCTCTCATCCGTGCTTCATAATTGCAAACTGAGGTTCGCTTAACGCCTTAACACCACTACACTATTATGACAACAATCCCAAGCGCATCAATCCAACGATGCTGCAGTCTGCTATACTGATTGCCAGTGAGAGTACAGAACCAATCACTCAAAAAAAAAGAAGGTTCAAGTATCCTCTTCCATCAATCAGGCTCAGCAACACCACAGGGGCAATCAGAGTAGGGGATTACAGTTACAGACCACAAGACCTGAAGCCTTCGACTGTCAGCTCATCTCTATTGGAATGCACCGACATAATAAAACACACCATTTGCACGGATTACAACTGTACAGACAAGATTCATATATACAAACGGACAAACCTCCAATGGTTACAATGCAAGTCACTCGACAACATTCCTTCATTCATGCAGACCATTAACTAACCCCATCTAGCGCTATATTAGCTGGACAAATGCATCTATCTCTATTCAACATCATCTGTGAGCAGACATGTGCAAAGCATTCTACCTGGGCCCATATGCACAACCCCCACTTGCCCAGGCAGCAGCCCCTACCAAACCTGATTTATCATATCAAGCATCTTCAAACCTTTTTACACTTGAAAAAGGAAGAATGCTGGCTACAGACAACCCGAATGCGGTGTCTATTTACATTTTGGTTAACCTAGGTATTATTTATTATTTTGGGGGGGGGAGCCTCCAAGTTCAATGACAGGATCAGGGTAGGGGTTCCACAAACCTTCTGCAAGGAGGCTAACGAATCTTGGCTGTATGTATCTTACAAATTGCACACGCCGTCCAACAGGCAATACGCACCGATTGCCATGGTGCAGTCAGCACCGTCTCTGTGACAAGGCTTCACATCATCTTGTATCTTGTAGCTGGACCATGCTGTGGGGAGCATCACTTTGCCAAAAAACACAAGGCTTACCGATTGTGTTGTGGCTGCATTGTCATGAGATGAAAGCCTCATCTTACTTGTAATTTTCCTCAGCATAGATAGAGACAAGGGCGTTATCACCAGCACCAGCAGCTAGGAGTGATTTGTACGGGTGAAAAGAAAGGCAGTTTACACTGCCTATTCTTTGGCCCATAAAAGATGGCTGGTAGCGAATTATTGTCAACTGCTCTCCTTCAAGACTAAACACTTTAATCATCTGCTTGGCTGAGCCACTAGCAACAACTGGGGCATGCCGATGAACTGCTAATGCTGTAAGTGAACCCCTGTGTGCCTCAATAGTCAGGTAGGGTTCAGCTGCTCTTCTAACATCAAGAAACTGAATGTCTCCAGCTTGAGATGCACTTACAATCTGTGATACCATAAATAAATAGTACAAAAGGGAGAATTGTAAAGCTTAAGCAAAAGCAGGCCCACACAACTACAGAATACCTTAGTTGCTTCAACAATGAAAATATAAAACATAGCAATGTAAGATGTGGTAGTATTTACCTTGTATGGATCAAACCCAGGTTGAAATCCTATGCCTACAACCTTTTCTGTTCTTGGTGCATGTGGCCTGGCCATATAGACAATCCTACAGTATAGAAAAAGAACATTCAGAGTAAAATAATTAAGGTGGCAGAAAGAAAGAGGAAGCAGGACATTTCATAGGGCACATAAGGATACTTTGCATCAAATGCAGGCCAGAGGATGTAGATACTACTGCACTAACCTATCAGGAGAGCGAACATCATATATCCTGACAGAACCATCGGCAAAACCAGCAGCAAAATGTCCAGAGCAGACCTGAGATACAGACTGAAAAAGAAGCAACAAGGTCATGCTCAACTGCTTGATAATAACAATGCAAATCACTGAAATCAGATTAACATAAAACTTGCTGCAATAGCAAGAATCAAATACATAAAAGTAATCAAACAGCTAATTTCACGCCTATAGATAGAAAATGTGTCCTTGAGAGTTGAGAACTAACTTTTAAAATAGATATGCTAACAAAATCATCACATTGGACTACTGCAGCACAGTATTTATCCTATTTATTTATTGTTAGTAAAAAACATAGTTTAAGACATGACATCAGCAGGGGCGGACCTGGACCTAGGGCCATGGCCCTTGTCGTGGCCGAGGAACCCTAAGTATACCCTGTTTATTTTTGGCCCATATACTTCACAAGTCAGACCAACAGACCATCCAGCCACCCAGGCTAACTAGGACACAGTGATCGCTCCTCTGGCTTGCACTATCGCCCGGCCCGCCAGTGCCCCATACGGCCGCACCATCACTCGCCTTCCACAAATCCTCTGATTTTAAACCAAGTTAGCAAATCGATTTCTCGGTTGCCCAGCTGGACCATCAAGGTGCCGCTGCGCTGGGGCAGCATCGCACCGGTGGCCTGACCCTATGCCTCGGCGCCTGCACAGGCAGCATAGGCCCCCAAAAAACACTCAAGCACAGCAACAGCAGCAGCGAGTGGCTGGTATTTCTCTACTAAATTCTAATCCAAGTTTCCAACTCTATGTACAGTTGAATAAATGTAGTCGTGTGTATTCAATTGGATTGAAAATTGAAATTAGAATCTAAAATTACAGATTGGTTCATCGCCTCATTGAGTTGCCTTAATTTTCATTATTGCAACTACGACAATAGAAAGGGTTTTCTAAGCTATGAAGATTGTCAAGATCGATTCTCAGAATAAGATGGGGATGAGTGGTTGAATCATAGAACTCTATCTTGTATATATTGAGCGGGGGTATGTTTACAACCATTAAAAATGATGCGCCTTATATCGTTTTCAAGAATTGAAGACCCATAGAAGAAGTTACCTAAACTATCTAGTAGTAGCAGTAGTAGTAGTAGTAGTACTTGTGGTATGTTACATTCAAGTTACAAATCATTATCAATAAGGTTACATTTTTGCTTCACCCTTTTCTTAAACAATTTCTCAATTTTAAATTTTTCCTTCATGGTAGATATTTTACATGACATATATACAAACTATGGTGTAGATGCAGTCCTTTCGCTCCTAAGAATGGCCCTAATCGTGACCCAATTCTGGGTCTGCAACTGAACATGAGCAAATCCCAAATTCAACTCTTGCTCACATTGTTCAACCTACTTGAGACGGGTTCACAAATTTTCCTAAAGAAAGCACCACCAAAAGGCAGTTTTACTCATAAAAACTTTGAAGTGCACACAATTACTAGAATTCTAGGAGGATGAATGTGCACTATCAATCTTCATGGAGGAATATTGTGACTCCATTAGTCCATTTTACCTCTATTAACAACTCAGCATGCAGAATTGCAGATATACCTCATTCTACCATGTGTATTATTATGTCACAATTTGACTATCTACTTTATTTATTGCAGATAGTCCCTTCAATGACTAGCAGTAAAATACAGTTACAGACTAACACTCTAAGTTATTGATTAATATAAGACAGGAACATCAAGTATACAGCATGAACCACATAACACGAGACACAGAATGACAAATCTATGGTCAACTGGTTATTTCCTCAGTGATAAAGTGTAACATATAGCCTAGTAAAATAACAAAAAAGAAGTTGCTTCAACGAATGTTCCAATTTCTCTGATCAGCGCGTGGCAACAAAAACTCACCAGTGAAGAAATGGCACTATCACCAGATGGCTGAATAGTGCTGAGAAGTTGTTCTTTGTCAAGATCCCATACCAAGATGGAAGACATGTCACCAGATGCATACTATTGGATAACAAAGGAGAGCAAGTCCTGTATTAGAACATGCAATGCGTAAAAAATAAATACTAAAACTACAGGGGGGGAATAGAGCATTACAAGATAACCAGATTGCTGCTGCCAGTCAATCACAATACTGCGACCAGCAGCTCGATGTCCCTGAACTGATGAGAAAGCCGTTACAAGTTTCTGTCCTCCCTTTTGAGCAAAATTTTTCCATACACGTACATTTCCATCACCTGCAACATGAAATTAGACAATGCAATGATAGAAGATAAGTGTAGAAGGAAAAACATAGAGAAGAGAGGCGTACTTGAGGCAGCTAAAAGCAAGCTCTCATCAAGCTCATTGATCAACAAAAGTTTGGATAGCCCTCTGTCTGACAAATTATGGTTTTGATAAGAGTTCACTGGTAGAGCATCGTCGTAGTTCCACACTCTGACATGAGACAGAACTTCAGCACAACTACAGCAGTGTATTTCAGGCACTAGAATTTTTAATTGCAATAATTATTTCACCTTATTTGCTCATTTTCATCAGCTGCAACAACGATCGGAGAAAATGGCAACAATAAAGCTGCTTTTGTTCCCAACTCAAACCTCGTATCCCAACTAGCAATTTGGCTTGTCATCTTGCAAGCTGCTATTCCAAAGGTCAACAACCAAAAAAAATAACAGGTAAATAATCAAGGAAACCAACAAGAAGAATGTAATGCACTAATGTACGTCCACGTACAGGAGCGCTGGCACTTAGCGATATAATCTAGTGCAAGTCGTTCTCTCTCTTCCCTTCTAGCATTTGCTTCTTCATTATCATCAGAGCCAATTAAAAGAGGCCTAGAAAAGTGACCACAACTCCAGTTGTAAATTGTTGATTGGGGAAGTATACTTAGTTCAGCATTACTGGGAGCTGCCGCAGAGCTTAAAAGGGGATCAGCTAAGCCATCAGGTGAATTTATAGGATGTTGTCCAAACTCCATAGAACATACTCGGCGTAATCCTGGAAGATAATCATGCTGAGGGGGGCTAACAGGAGGGGTCCTAAATTTTATCAAGTTGCTTCCTGCAAAATATATAAACTCAATTTAACAATTCTTGACTTTCTCTGAACACCCAATGAAGCAAGGTGTTTCAACTTTCAAGCACATAGTAAGGAGAGTGATTATAACTTACCAGAATTCATATCAAGCCAGGACGAAGAGCGTGCCATTCCGAAGTTTGAAGCAGATGTTTCTCCTCGATGTGCACCTCCAGTGTTAAATCTAGTATTTTTCATGACTACTTGTTCAACACCTATAAGGGACAGTGCTCTCCGACCAATAGTTGCAATTCTTGGGTAAGGATCTTTAGCAAAAGAACACATAGTTGATATAAATTGAGAATAAATGACATTATCAACAGGCCTCGACCTAGTGTACCCAAGACCACCATTACTAGCATTCTCTCTCAGTAATAGGCCAGAATCAGAGTGTTGGGACGAATCATCTGACTGGGGAGAACCATGCATGATGCTACTTGTTGCAATTGGGCTACTTGTAGAAATTCTTCCATCACGACCAGCAGCACTGCTATCACTGCCAACCCTCAGCACAGGACCAATGCTGCCTTGTAGAATATTGTTGGGACTGTAAACATTGCTTGGATTACTTATATTTGCCAATGATGGTAGTGACTTCAGCAATGAATTGGATTGAGGTCTCCAATACTCAGCCGCAACAGATTTGAGATGTTTGTTGTGACCCAACGCAAACCGAGTAAGTGCTGGAAAAAACAAGGGATCAACTCAAGATGGTTGCCATATAAGGTTAAAAGAAATCCCCTATGTTCAACATACCTATAGCAACCTCAGATCGAACAAGGGGACTAGCATCTGAAGATATCTGCAGGAGGCTTCGAACAACATTTATTTCAGCTTTCACCTTTTCATCATCATCAGAATCATCATCAGCGCCATTTGATGATGTGTCCAGGAGAGTCCCAAGTGCAAAAGCAGCAGCAGCTCTGACCTGGCGAGACCAAATGTTTAATATGTATCTTGTCAAGTAGACAAAAGAAAGAGTAGACACGATATGAAGGCATCATACCTCAGGTTGAGGCTCCGACAATAAGCATATTACAATTTCTGGCGTATTTGTTTGCAAACTAAGTAGCTGAACATCAGGGAAATCTTCCCAGAGTTTCCCAAGGCATAAGCAAAGCCACTGTAGAAGTAAAGGTTCTGTCTGTGAATCATGAGGATTCTCAGGTTGCAGGTGTCTCAGGCAAACATCTATAAGCCCTGCATTCATACAAGCCTCTTGACCCGTCCTATGCCCATCCACAATGACCGCTAAAACAAAAGCAGCCATTGCACGCTGTTCTGGGTAAGCATCCAAACTGTCAAGAAACCTAACAAAATATGCATGTCCTCCATCTTTAACCAAGTCAACCTGGCAAGACTGTCATTTGGCAAAAAGTTACATGTTAAACACCTGAATCTAAAACAACAAAAGAACTGTTAAAAGATTACAATGAAGAGTGCATACCTTATCAAGGGAGAGAATTTTTGTCCATATAAACACAAGAATTTGGCGCAACTCCATTGCACTTGTTTGAAGCAGTTTGAGTACATAAGGAAATATTCCGACAGACAGGGCCTACGACAATGAAGTGCAAGAGGTTGAAAGCTAAAGAGAAAAAACAAACATTTCATAAAAATGTACATGCATAAGAGGTCAGTACAAACCAAATCAACTGCCCATGGCCCCATGTCAAGAAATCTTCCGAGCAGAACAAGCGCTCTAAATCTGTGTGATTGACTAAGCAGGACCTGCAAAAAAGATAAAATGTAAGAAGGAAAATAAAACAAGAAAAGAAATATAATCCCTACAGTCATAAAATAGCGTCATTTTGGTGTTGCCATGATCCACAAACATAACTTTGCCAAGTAATGTTGTACTACAGTTTATAAGAATAGTAAAACTATATGATCATGAGTATATGTTTTGGGAGAAATCTACCCATAACATTTTCAAATGCCCAATCTCAATGTACACAGAGTAATTAACAATCCAAATTTTTTTGATAGGTTAACTGAACACAACCCAAAACGATAGTCTTTGTGATTGGAGGGAGTAGCACATACGAATGTAAAACATTTTACCAAATTAAAACTATAGCAGAAAAGTGAAGGGCAATAAGGTTACAAAGTTAAGCTGGGTTTTACAAATAAAATAATTGACTTGAATGTAAGTGTAAAAGCAAAATGTTTCACCTGAAGAACTATGGGTAACTGTTCAGGAGGTTTCTTGTCCTCAGAGCCATGATCAAGCCACACTTCGAAAGCCGTCAGTTGTTCCGTAAAGAATGGACTTGGCTGTTTTGAAGGAGAGAATGAAATTAGCAATACTGAAATGCTTGTATTCAAATGTCAAAACAATACCAGCAAAAACTACTGATATTTCTTGAAATGCTAGATGACGAGTAACCTGAAACTCCACATTTGGATCACGAATTAACTGAGGAAGCTTGGAAAGGCAAATCTCAGCAGCCATGTCCCATGCATCCCTGGGATTTAGCATGTTACAAAACACACAAAAGGTAGTTAATGCAAAAAAACAGAAGGGCGAGTCAGGTTAGTTACCACATATGGTGTTGATGTGTTGGGGGTAATAACGGATAAGAAACTGGAGAACAATTTGCTGATCGCATGATTCTCTCAGCAAGCAAGAAGTTACGAAAGAGACTAGCAACAAGAAGATCTTGCCTGAAAAGCCTTTGGAACAGATCTGCACAGTGAAACTTGTATCATAAACCCAAAATAGGCTGACATTTATTTTGAACTTGAATAATCTTCTCTAGTTTTCTTGTTCCCAAAAATTATATATCACACACACCATACCATGAGGAAGAACATTCCATGCAATTGTATCTGTTATAGCGGTAAAAATCCAATTGAGCTCCCCAAGAAGAGTTTTACGGTCATTTTGCCTTCCAGGAATTTGGTCAATAAGAGAAAGATCCAGAGAACCACGGAGTAATGATCGTTTACAAAACCTGCATGGTTTATAGGTATGTCCCCACGTAAGCACAACATGCTAAGAAAAGGAGAATAAGAAATAAGGAACTGTCCACACAAATATGTGTGCGCAAATAGAGAAGGGGGGGGGGGGAAGAACCAGTGCAAAGCCATTTTGATGGGTGTTGTGAGGCAAGCCGTAAACACATCAGCAGGAAATTCTGCACTCTGAGGAAGAGTTTGATGTGCCTCACAGGCAGCAAGAAGAATGCAGTCCTTCTGTGAAGATGCAGACGAGCTAGAACTCCAGTCTAGGCGCTGAAGTAAAAAAAGTCACTGAATATTAGATAATCCAGGAACAAAACAGATCAAGCCCGTAAATAATGAGGACCTTCATCTTCAAGCACAGAGAAACATATGTTAATTAGAAGCATGTAGCATACCTCTAGAAAAGCTTTCACAATAATTCCAGCCGCTGAGCAATCAAAAACGTAAATGGAAGGTGACTTTAGCCATGATTCAAGATCAGTAATTGGAAGTGGAATATACTGTGTGTAACTCTGCAACAAAATGCAAAAACAACCATTTTATTTTATCAGAGACGCCTATGATAAGTAAAGCACGCATGGCAAGTAATACAGTGTCTTAACAATATTACCTTGTTAAACACCCAAATCTCACCATTAGATGTAGGCTTTGGTACGCCATGGCCATTATAATGGAAAAGGACTCTCTCTGATCTGGCATATTTGCGGCAAGTATGGCAAAGCTTCTTAACTTCCTCCACTGTTGGGTCCAGCTGAAGCTTGTACCGAGCCTGCAAGTGGTATTAGGAATAGGATATGAAGATGCAAATAATCCCCACCAAAATAACAATTTAGTTAGACAAGAAAGCAAGTTCCTCACCTTAGGTTGCCAGCGCTCATACTGTGAATGCAACGTTTTTCCAATACTCTCAAGGGCTTTAGGAGGTGCCACAGAAAAAGGATCTGAAAGGAAAGGAATTAAGATCTCTGAACATACACCTCAAGGAAATTGCACTGAGTGCAATAACAGCATTGAAGTGCAAACCTATCAACAAATGTAAGTTACAATTGTTGTCTAAGATCTGAAATCAATTTCTTGGCAAAATAATCATCACAAAGGCTAATAAATAACTATATATCTTTATGACCATAGCCAATAGATGCAGTATCTTACACTAGAAAAATTTTAATTCCTTTACAATTAAATGTCAATTGTCAGCTTGAAATTTAAAACGAGGTAGTTTTCATCTAAAACTATGGAACAGTAGGTGCGAGATAGTTTCCTTCTTGTTTACTTCAAATTAACAATATACCGAAAAAAATAATTATTTGAAAGGAAAAAGGATTGAATGTACGCAAAGATTGTGCTTTGGTGAAGAACATTGAAATCAGCTATCTACATGCCTGAACCATGAACAAGACTTCAGATCCTTTGATAATATTACTAATGTTGATGCCTTTATATATTTAACAAGTTTTTCCCTTTTATTTCCTTCTTGTTGGTGCTCATGTTGGGTTTCATCTACACTATCCCGCAAGCTTTGGGCTAAATGGCTTTGTTATTATTGTGAACTTCTAATTAACAATATGCTCTCCTCTGGCATTCAGAAATGTAATTGGTTAAAAAAAAAGAACAGTTTCATTCAAATGGTGAAAAGCAGTTCATTTACTGAATTTTTTCAATTCATTTGAAATTTGGAAATATATAATCCACTAAGAATTTACCTATCCAGCACTCCATTCTTGCACAAGGGGAAATTTTAATTACATCAGGTGGATCCACACTTATGTTTAAACATAATACAAGTGCAACACATCCTGTCTTCATCTGCGCTACAAAATACATTGTTAGCAAAGATCATGTAAAAGATGCAGAAAACTTATAAGAACTACCAAACCATCCCATGGCCAGACAAAAAAAAAGATAAAATAGTTATAAATTCCATAATGACTAAATCAGTAATGGTGCATAACAATACACCAAGCAAAACACACAGGGGGTTAAGAATAGTAAATAGAAGAAATAAGCTCAGCAGTGCTGTTGACTTTAACATGATCCCCAGACAAGTAAATATAAGCTGCAAACCTAAGGGACTTTGTCTCAAGGGTGAAAGGACTGCTTATTTTACATGGTACATAGTTACACCAAGTGGTTCTACAAAATTCCAAAAAGAACCTAAGGAAAATGGAACATCTGGACATACATATATAGAAATGTCTTTACCCAAGAACATCAATAATCTCTAATGTTATTCCAGGGACTTCAAGGCTAAATTGATTTCCATACCACATAAACCTCATCTTTATAGTCAAACCACCTATCTAGCAATCACATATGTTTGTTGCCATGAACTGAAACACCCTATTTCCCATCTGGTGCTTCATGCGATTGCAACATGCACAATGTGGTGACCTTGAAACAACAATGCGCTTGCATGCCAACTTTGTTAAAGTGGAAGCTCTTAAAACCTCCAGTGACATCAACAGATTGGGGGTCAGCTAAAGTGGAACTTGGTGGGGGGTTAGCATTCATTATATGTAGATGTAGGGTACGTGATAGTGCCTATTCGATACCAAAAACTTTTTGAAGACTGCACAGCTTGGATTTTTGTTCTATACGTAGGTATACACATGCCACCACGATCATCACAATATTTGCTCGAAAGACTGATCACCATACTACATCTAGGTGGTAGATGAAATTAAGAATTTGCATGAGTGTTGTTGTAGCAACATAGCAACACCGTTGGGCACAATATTTTCGTTTTGTATCAATTATTATTAACAAAGAAATGATCAGTGTCATATACAGTAAAAGAGTAATACAACATGTAATTTATAATTTAGCCCTGCCCGCTCAGCCCCGCCAACCTTTGGAAATACTTAAGATGCAGAAGATACTAGGCCGCGGCAAATGATAACTCATTCCACCATTTCATGGTTATCCTGCTCACAAGAGTAGTGAGCATGACGTTACTTGTTCCGTGATTTCTCGCTAGAGTTACATCTGGCAGCACCGTAGTCCAATCGTAATCTGTAACGGAAATCAATAAAGAAATGCTAAATTGCTAAGTTGGCAGGTGCCGTAATCACATCACACGCTCCCGCAGCTGCAGTAATCACTTCGCACGCCCCGCAGCTGCACCCGGTCTACCATTTTTAAGCTGAATCGGCTAATAGCTATCCTAAAGATCCCCTGAGCCCAGGCGTGGCGTAGCCGAATCCAGCGAAAAGCGGAGTATAATATCAGAAGAAGCAGAAGAAACGGCATCCGCAGACTGCATCACATCCATTACCCGGTCCTTGGGGGGGCGCCACTTGGAGACGAGGCCGCTGGTGGAGGGCGCTGCGGCGGCGGCCGCAGCCTCGTCGATCCCCTCGGGCTCGTGGCGCTGCTCGCACAGCACGACCACCTGGGGCAGGTACGCCACGGGCGCCGGCTTCTCCACGTCGGCGGCCTCCAGCCCGTTCCTGGGCTCCGGCCCGTTGGCGGCCAGGAGGGCATCCCCGGCATGGTTGTGGTTCTGGTGGGGGTGGGGGTGGTGATTGGGCAACGGCGACGCCGGGCCCGCGGCCGTCGACCGCGACGGCGACGGCGACGGCGACGGCGAGGACGAGGAGGAATGGACGAGCCTGGACGCCATAAGATCTCCCAATGCCATCGACGCTTGCTGTGCTTCTCTTCTCTTCACCCCGCAGCCAGAGCCATCATGAGGTCGGGGAGCTCGCTCACCTACATCGATCGAATCGGGCCAGCGTGGCGAGTCGGTGGTGGGGAGCCAGGTCAGTGGGGGACTGGGCGGAGGTTGGTAGGGGAGGAGGGGTTTAGGGTTAGGGTTTGGATGGCTGGGAGGAGAGAGAAGAGAGAGAGAGAGAGGAAGGGGGAGGGGACGGGAAGCGGCGTCTCGATGCGGGAGGGAGGGAGCAAGCAGGCGACGCGACACCAGCGTCCAGCGAGGGGAGCCGAGGAGAGAGACTGACGGGGAAAAGAAAATACAATTATAAAATTATATTGCTACTATGAAAAGTGGAAATGGAAATTGTCTGCTGTAGTTTTCTTTTCCGCAGTAGTTTTGGAAGAAGCAGTGAACGAGCTCGTGGACGTGATCTTTTTGCTTTCCCTCCTATACATTCCTTCTCTTATTGTTTTTTAGAAATACTCTTTCTCTAATTTATGTTGGATAAAAAAACAAATGAGAGGACTTGTTTTCTCAAGGTTTTGAAAATGCTAAATGTGTTTTTTATCTTAAATTAAACTCCTCTCATTCTAATAAACTTTACAGAAAAATTGTGTTATATCACGAGCACTAAATTTATTGAGACTACTGATCACTAGAACTAAACGAAGACTTGTTTACAGTATATACACAAAGTGTTTTTCGAAGACACATTATAATAGAAGCAAATATTCATGCATGTGCCTAGCTCTAACCTAACTAACTACAACCTCCATCCCAAAATTACAAGGCATTCCAAAAATCTTCGATTGACTCTCCAAGATTCTTGAAATGTCTTATATTTTGGGATGGAGAGAGTATAATAGAACATATAAGCATCTCCAACAACTCTCTATTCTCACTTGCTATTCTTATAAATTTGGTAAAAGCACGAATATTCTTCTCCAACAACTCTCTAAATGAACTTGCTATTTTTTCCAACTTCCTATTCCTCCATGCCGCGCGCGGGTGAGGTTGCAATCCCATGATTTCACCGTGGCCGGCTCCCGCGCGCTGTTCCGCCACCTCTCCTAGCGCAAAATCTTTTCCCCTCCTCTCCCGCGGCAACGCAGATCGGCCTAGGTGAGCCTAGTGAGCCTAGTTTTTTTTTTATTTTAGCAAGTTGGAATAACAAATTATTGGAGAGAGATCTTTTTTTTACTTGCCAAATAAATTAGCAAGTTGCTAAAACTCATGATATACCAAGTCATTTTTTCCAACTTGTTGGAGATGCTTAAACTAATCTTAACTAGACTTAACCTAACACTAACTACACTAACTCTAAACCCTAAACTAACTACACTAACCCTAAACCCTAAACTAACTACACTACTAGTAGTAATATTAACATGAATCAAGGCATACATTGACTAGGAGGTGGCGGTCCTGGGCGGCGCCGACCGACGGGGGCATGCATGGGGCCATCGATGGCGGGGGGGGAGGGGAGGTGGTAGTGGGGCCGACCGCGACGGCGTTGAATGACATGGGCAAAGGAGGACGGCCGTGGCGAGACCAAGGCGGTAGGGGACGATCGGGCCGTCGGGGGGGGGGGGGGGGGAGAGAGGGAGGAGGAGGCCGGGGTGTCGGGTCCGACAGGGGCGGTGGGGAGGCGACAGGGCACGGTGGGGGCGGGCCGGGGCGATGAGGGGCGACCATAGTGACAGACGGTGGTCGGGGCGACGTGGGACAGGTGCCCGGAGGGAGAGGGGGTGGGGGCATTAGAGAGAGAGAGAGTGTGTGAGAGAGAGAAGGTAGGGCAGGGGTGATGACGCGGCAGTATGTAGCGCCCTGCCGCGCCGTGACCGGTGCCAGGGGTTGCCACGCTAGCCGCCACGTAAGTCCGGTCGGGGGTCATACCGTGCCATGTGACAGACTTATCGCACCATCATATACGACGTGACACGGTGCGCTTTAGTCGCGCCGGCTTCGGTTACGCTGCCAAAAGCGTTAGTTAAAAAAAATAAAAAACAGTTTTAGTTTTAAAATATTTTTATTTAAAATAAAAAGGGTTAAAAATGAACAAAAAAAAAATCGCCGGTCGCTATAAAAGCGTCGGTTCGGCGGCGGAGAGGTTCTCGTCCACCTCCACCGCCATCTCGCCCGTCGTCTACCGCGAGTGCCTCCCTGCCCACAAGCACGCGCGCTCGTCCCCAGTCCCTCCCCGAGTCCCTGCCCGAAGCAGCCGCGCCAGCCATGGCCGAGCCTCTCCCCTCCGTCGACATCTACGGCCTCTCCGACGCGGAGCGGGTCGCGACCCGCGACGGCCCCTACCTTCTCGTCCTCAAGCGCGCGGAGTCAATCAGCCGCTCTCGTGCAATCCTCTCCGTCCTCAGGGCCAAGGGCATACTGCGTAGCCAGCTCGGCGGCGGCGCGTGCGCGTTCCTCAACGACAACGCCGAGGAGGAGGGCTCGGACGACTCGTCCGTGAACAGCAGCGACGGTGACGATGGTTGGGGCGGATGGGTCGCGGAACGCAAGCAGGACCCCGACCTGGGCCTCGTCCTCGTGTCGTGTCCGCCCTCGACGTCGACGACTTCGGCTCCGACCACGCGGGCGGCGGCGCGAATGCGGCGCACCACGACGTCATTGTCGCCGACGGGTGGGTTGTGGACAACCTGGTCCCGTTCAGCCGCGCCATCGACCTCGGCATCATGCTCGAGGAGGTGACCGCGGACATCGTGCCCCGACTCGTCAACAATCCCGCCGACCTCGCCGCCCTCCGCCGCCTCCGCAGCCACGGGAGGAGGATTCGGCGCGTGGGGAAGGAGTTGCCGTGGTTGATGGGCCAGCACCCTGTCTCCCTCGGCAACTACCTACAGAACGTTGCGGGGAAGGCGCTGCGCCGCGGAACCGGGTGGATCGCATCGCGTTGCGACGGCATCTTGGCTCGTGTCCTGGGCGTGTACGAGGATCACCCGCTCATCTTCCATTTGGAGTAGGATCCTCCACACCGACCACACGGTCTGTCTTTCGATGAGGAGCATCCTCACGTTCCGTCATATGGACCAGTAAGCTCAATTGCCATAGCATAACAGTAGAGTATTAGGTCGTCTATATCTCTCGGTTTATCTCGATGATGTGCCGTAACCCTGTTCCGAGATCTGCTCAAACAGCAGTCTGATGGGCTGAGAATATTCTCTCTGTCTTCTGATATATAGAAGGTGATATGCGGTGGGTCAGAACTAATCTGTGTGTGTTTGTTCTCATTGAATTGGCAATGAAATTCTGATATCTGCGCTTGTTGGTTTGGTAGTAATCTGAATGCCAACTGCTAGATGCCTGCTGCTGCGGCATAATGGATACAGGGCGTTTTTCTTTTTCTACATTGCTGCGAGTGCCTGCTATTGGATATCACTGTTGATCTGTGCAAAAGAAACAAAACAAAAAATGTGAATGTTGAGTTTCTTCAGTTCACACGAATGCCAGAGTGCCTTTTCAGAATCTGGTCAACTTTGCTACAGAAATCTCTCGCGACATCATCATTTTCATATCCGTATCTTTACAATTCCATTATTTCAATCTTTGCATTGAGTTAATTTGTATTGGTTAATAATATTTACTTGACATCAGAAGAGAACAGACATGTACATGATAGGAGTCAGGACATACAGATAAGACAGTTCTGTTTCACATTTTTCTTGCATTCAGGTTGGAGCAGGTTTGCCGGTAATAGTTTCTGTAACCCGTAATATTGCATCTGGAGATCCTATTTCTCATATTGTTGGCAGTTTGAGTGGTGTGCATATCTTGAGATATATTGTCATTGCATTTGTTATATGTGTCAATTTCTAGTAGATCTTGTTTGTGAAGCGGAGTTCAAACAAAAAAAACTCTAATGATATGAATAATCTAAGCACAAGGAACACAACCATAGTATTTATTGCTTTACCTGTTTGCAACATGTATTTGTTGAAGTGTTTATTTTGCTAGATCCACGTGATGATCTGGGTGGAATGGATGTGGCTAGAAAGGTTAGAGACCTCACAATTTTGCATTTGATAAACTGTATTCTGTTCTGTTTCTTTTCCTTGGCTAAGTGAAACCCTTGTGTATTTGCATGAACTGTTGCAGTGTTGAGTTTATTTGTGTCCTACCAGAAATTTGATGTGAAAAATCATGTAAACATAACCATTATCACAAAATGGTCCACCTGTTGAGATTATTATTTTATATATGATAACTTGTTATATATAAACATGGTGGTCTGTACACTGGGTGATATTTTCACTGTTATTGCTTATAGATATACGTGTGCTACTTAGCTGTTAGTTCACTGCTAACAATATCAAGTAGTTTCTGGGCAAAGTAATCCTGTTCACATATTGTAGTTGTGGAAGGCCTGCCTCCTAGCGTTGAGCCATCTTTTAGGCTTGTGTCCTGTTTTACTAAGGGCATGTTTAGATCCCAAATGTTTACAAGATTCTCCATCACATCGAATCTTTAGACGCATGCATGGAGTATTAAATGTAGGTAAAACAAATAACTAATTGCACAGTTTATTTGTAAATGTCGAGACGAATCTTTTGAGTCTAGTTGGTCCATATTTGGACAAAGTTTGTCAAATAACAACGAAAGTGCTCCATGAACTTTACACCCAAAATTCTTCCAACTAAACACACCCTAAGGCATAGATTGACTTGCCTGAATTTGTACATCAATTAGGACCTGAAAGTGGTTTAGTGCAACTTGATAAGAGCATGGAAGGAAGTGTCCAAGCAGCATCTTCAAGAGGAAACGTTCTTCGCTCTGTGAGATTGAAAGCACAGGGTATGAATCCAGCCTAGGCCCTGGTGTGATAGTACTGTGTGATATCCATTAGCATAAATATCAATCTGTTTTCTGAAGCTACAACATGGTTTATTGATATTGTCTTTGTTCTTCCAAAATCTCGTTCCCTGCCGCTCATTGACTTGTTTGGTACCTATTTCTGTTGTTGTTGCTTTCTGTAACTGTTGGTTCTTATTCATGGGGGAGACAAATCATCTGAAGTCATGGTATTAGATTGGTACTAAGATTACTAGGATCCATATCGTGAATGTCTTTATGAGCACAATCTCACTCTCGAAAACACATTCCTCCCCTCAAAGCATCATCGTCGTCCCAGCTATCATTTGGTTATCCCTGGTCTGATACTTTGATGGGCGGTAGGCGGTAGCGTGTGTATCAGGGACTGGCGTGCTCGATCTTTTGGTTGGCTTCACCATTAGTCGTTTTTTTTTTTCCTTAAAGAAAGGTTTATTTCAGTGAAATAATGCTACGGTGTCCACATTAAGCAGTCGGTCGGAGTGATGTTATCTGATAGTGATGATAGACAGACATTACGATTCGAGCAATGCTGGATGATGTATCGGAAACGCTGCTTGTTTGCGTCATTTCTGAACTCTGCACTTTGCCTTTGCCATGCACGCTGGTAGCCTGAAATCGTGCGTGGCCAGTTTGTCAAACATATTTGACCACTTTCTATGCATGCCAGCTGCTCGACGAAATGCCTTGACACTGCAAACTCTGGGGAGCTCTATCTCCTAATCTATTCTATTCGCTGTTGTAAACTTGGTACCCGTGGAGATCCTTAATTTGTTGTTACAAACGCCAAAATGGAAGTCCCAAAACTGGCAAGCGCCTTGTCCACGTCCTGCTCTGACTGCCGCCCTGGTGGTCATCGCGTCGCGTCCTCGCTGCAGAGCTCGCTCGCCACGCGCCCCATGCCTGCGCTCGCTCGCTGCGCGACCCTGCTCACCCCGTCGAACTCGAACGCCATTGCCGGCCGGGCTGAGCTTGAGCTCCAGCCGCCGTTCCCTACCGAGCGCACCACGACGCCCGCCTCCATTTCCCCGTTCCACGGTTCATTCTTTGGCACGCACAAGCACAAACTCCGCCGGAGCCGTTCTCGCTATGTCTGCACCGTCGGCTGCCAATGCTTAAGGTGTAGATAGGCATACTTTCGCATTGTTAGGAATACAGATTTTGATGGAAACAGTACCTTCTAATGGTTTCTTTACACTATCAAATTTTGTCTCTTCGCCGAGTGCCTGTGACACTCGTCAAAGCCCTACATACACTTGTTAAAAAGTACACGACAAAAAATAATAATCAACAAAGAGTTCTTTGTCGAGTGCATTTTGTTGGGCACTCCGCAAAGACTTGGTTGAGTGGCGAGCTTACACTCGGCATAAAAAAACACTCAACAAAATAAAAATTGAAACCCCCCTCCCAAAAAATAGAAAAAACATTTATTAAAATCAAGGGAGGGTCTCGTCAAAGTCACAGGTCGTGGTATTTTTCATACAAATTTTATAGTTGACATGATTCAAACCAGGGACGAAGCTAGAAAAAAAATTTAGGAGAGGCTGAATGAAAGCTGATGCTGAAATGCTCATAGGTATACCTGGAGCATGCTGCAGGCTGCAGCGTGCTCTCGTCCACTAGCGGTGTGCCTAGCTCTTTGTCCGTGGGTCCTGCTGCCAATGATCGCTTGCCAGCCTGCCCACTGTGTCAGGCTGCTCATCCGCTGGCCGCCACACCTGGTTGCACGCTCACAGCTTACCGCGTCACTCAGCTTCACGACTAGGTCTACTCGTCGGTTGTCGATCGTGGCCCCGCTAGCTTGCTCCTGCATAACCGCACCCAGGAGTCACCGGCCCGTTGGTTGCGTCGCGGCGTAGTCACATCCATCGTCCACTAGGAACTACGTGATGCCGCGTAAACAGGAAGGACACTCTATAGGGATGGGTTCGAGCGCGGGAAATGAACACTCTATAGGGATGGATTGGGGTGGTGGGCTGGGAACTGAGAAGTTAGAATTGAGTCTTGTGACTTAGATGAATAATTCTCTATGTCTATTGGATTGCTTGCCTAATTAATAAAGAGAACGTATGTTATGGAAACCAGCTTCGTGTGTAAACTATAAAAACTTTAATCAAGACCACATGAATCTAATCCGATGGTATGTTATTTTAGCACTTAAACTCCTCCACTCATCTCATCCTAATCCAAACAGGCGTGGGCACAGTAGAGGTTTAAGTGCTAAAATAACTCACCTTCATATCTAATCATCAGATTAGATTCATGTGGTCCTGATTAGAGTTTCTATAGTTTGCACATAAGACTAGTTTTCATAGCATACATTCTCATTAATAAAAGAGAACATCTTCTACTCCCAATAAATTCTAGCCCCGCCTACCTTGTACATCTACCATCTCAGCCCCTCTGAAGGGTCGAGATGGCGGACTAGAGGGGGGGTGAATAGTCCTTTTTAAAACTTAAACTTAATCGGAGCGGCTAACCGAAACAAATGCGGAATTAAAACTATCGGTCTAGCCAAGACTACACCCCTCTACTTATACTCTATGACACCTTACAAAAGATCCTAAACAAAGCTAATAAGGTGTCGGGCTAGCTAGAGCTCACCTAATCAATTCTAGATGCAAGGTCACACAAACCTAAGCAACTAGTACTTCAACCAAGGGGGAGCTCCTACACAATCTAGTAAGCAAAGCACAAAGCTCCTAAGCTCACTAGCAATGCTCAATAACAAGGCTACACAAGCCAAATTAGAGAGCTTAACTTAGCTACACAAACTAAGCTATGTGACTAGCAAGACTACAAGTCAACTAGTCACTTATGGGATCAACTCTATGCTACACAAGCAAAGAACGTAACTAGTAAGCTACGCAAGCTAACTAATTACAAGAGCAACTATTAAACTACACAAGCTAGATAGCTACACAAGCATAATATGTATGAAAGAAAATACAAGCTTGTGTATGGAGATTGCAAACCACCGCGTAGAGTAGACAATGTTGACACGGTGATTTTTCCCCGAGGTTCACTTGGTTGCCACCAAGCTAGTCCCCGTTGTGTCGACCACACACTTTGGTAGTTCGGCGGCTAATAGGCACCACACCTAGCTCGACACTCGAGCGCCGCAAGAACTCACCCACAAGTGAGGGTAACTCAATGACACGCGCAATCCACTAGAGTTGCTCTTCGCGATCCCCGCGGGGCGAGCACAATACCCCTCACAATCCTTCTCCGGAGCCACGCACAATCTTCACGCGGGCTTCACGACGGAGACTCGATCACCAAGCCGTCTAGGAGGTGGCAACCTCCAAGAGTAATAAGCACCACCGGCTTGCAACTCGAACACCTAGTGCCACTCGATGCTATCTCTCAAAGCAACGCACTAGAATCACTCTCTCACACAATCGGATGAGCACTAAAGCATATGTGTGTTAGAGGGCTCCCAAGCACATCCACACAAGCCACCAAGGCTTTGGAGTGCTCCCCTTACCAGCCAAGGCCGGCCACTTCCTCTATTTATAGCCCCAAGGGCTCAACTAGCCGTTACCCCTTCACTGGGCAATTTTCGAGGGCACCGGACGCGTCCGGTCATGAGCATCGGACGCACGGCCAGCGTCCGGTCCTCTACAGCCGTCCACGTGGCTCCCCAGATCAAACTTCGGCCGACCGATCCCAACGGTCATATTCCTTCGCGCGCCAGATAAAGTGGCATCGGACGCGCCGATGCCTAGCATCGGACGCACCGATGCCTCTGTTCAGAACTTGCGCAAAACTAGCCTCACATCGGACGCTCCGGCTCCTTCACATCGGACGCTCAACCCCAGCGTCCGATGACCATGCAGAGAGGTTCCAGAGAGGGCCAAAACGCATCGGACGCGTCCGATGGTCCTGCATCGGACGCAGGCAGCGTCCGATGCTCTCTGCTCAACACGCTCCGATTCGCCCGAGCCTCCACGCCAGGCCTCGACCTCGAGCCTCATCACCAGGCCTCGGCCTCGAGCCTCTGCAGGCCTCGGCCTCGAGCCTTCGAGCCAGACCTCGGCCTCGAGCCTCTGCGCCAGGCCTCGGCCTCGAGCCTTCGAGCCAGGCCTCGGCCTCGAGCCACGCTTCGCTTAGCCCGAGCCCTCCGCGCTGGGCCTCGGCCTCGGGCGCAACCTCCGCTTCGCCCGAGCCTGCCATCGGACGCTCGGGGCAGCGTCCGATGCAGCGGACTTCAGCGTCCGATGCTCCCAGAGCACTGCTTTTCACCTCCGATCAACACAGCTACTTCTCCAACAACTTCTCCTTTGCAAATGTGCCAACACCACCAAGTGAACATCAACATGTGCATGTGTGTTAGCATTTTCACAATCATTTTTCAAAGGATTTTCTCTTTCACTCACCACGCCACTCGATCCTAGTAACATCGCAAAGTTAGATCGCTCAAGTGGCACTAGATGACCGATATGCAAACAAGTTTGCTCCTCTTAATAGTACGGCCATCTATCCTAAACCCGGTCATAATCTTCTCTACACACCTATGACCGGTGAAATGAAATGCCCTACAATTATACCTTTGCCTTGCGCATTCCATTCCATCTCCTCCGGTGTTGATGCAACAAATGCACCAACCTATCTTCAAATGATATGATCCACTTCATATCATCACATGGCCTCCATGGTCCATCGATCTTGACATCTCTTGCTCTTCACCATCGCTTCGGTCCTTCGGCGCCAAGTCTTGCTTAAGCCTCCCGACACTCGGTACCAACGGCTTCAAAGCCTCAACTTGCCCTTCACCTTCGTGACTGGTCCATCAAGCCAAGTCTTGCCTTGATCTTCTCCATCTTAGCCACATGACCACATGTCATGTCTCATGTGCATTAAGCTCCTTCTTCACATGTGTGAGCCTTGCAACATTTTCCAAGCCATTTCACTTTTATGGCATATGTTGCTCTCACATGATTACTTATGGACTAATCACCTGTGTAATTCACTTTAAACACATATTAGTCCACCTAAGTTGTCACTCAATTACCAAAACCAAACAAGGACCTTTCAATCTCCCCCTTTTTGGTAATTGATGACAACTCTACAAAGATATGGAAATTATGCTTATTCCAAGCTAGCAGTTTACAAGAATGTAAATTGCTAACTTGGTTTGGATTCTATGTTACTTATCCAACATTAAGACCACATATGAAGATTTGGATAAGTACCATACAACCCGACTTTGTAATGTTAACTCCCCCTACATGTGTGCTCAAATGGTTTGGTTTCAAGCTTGCACACATGCATAAATATGAAATTTGTGGGAGTGTTAGCACTACTAAGTGATGCTAAGGTATATATGATGAAATTTTACCTTTGAAGCGTGCATACCTCATTTTGATTCATCCTTAGCATCGAAGGTAGCTAGACATCATAAAAACTAGAAAACCCCGTGAGATCAACATTAATAGCAAGGGTCTAGTTTTGCATTAAAAGCACAAGTCTAGCTATTAGCCTATGCATGCTAGTTATCAAATCATCAATTAAGCCCTATGACTAGCATACATCACACAAGCATGCATATAAAATTTTAAACTTATGCAATGCAAGCAAGCACATGATTATGCACATATCAAATGCAACAACTAAGTTCATGAGCTTGCTCCCCCTACTTGTGTGCTCTCTTTGTCCAAGAATTTTGATACTCCAATCTTGCTCTTGCTCCCTCTTGTTCCATGTCCATCTTCTTTTCTCCCCCTTTGTCCTTGACATATCATAATTGACATATCTTTTCCATAACTTCTCCCCCTTTGTCATCAATGACCATAAAAGGTATGCTCTTTTCTTACAAAGGGTGACACTAGGGTAGATGGTGGACACTTTAGGCTTCATTTTTGATGGACACCACCATATGTGTTGGAATGACACTTCTTGTAGATACCCCGTTTAGATGCATAAAACCCACTTGAAGGATCTTTGACCTTGATACCACTAGGTGGGGCACCTCCCCTATGTCATAGCATGGGTCATCCAATTGATACACTTGAGCTCTTGATGGTGAGGGATGCTTTGCTTGATTTGATCACTTAAAGTTGAGGATCACTTGAAGTCTTGTAGGATACCACTTGTGAGCTTGATCTAGACACCACTTGGTAAATATCACTTGAAAGATCATATACCATCTTGAATAGATACCATGTGAAGAAATGATGAGTCTAGATACCACTTGAATGATAGTTTAAACTTGATATCCATTTGCATTATTGTCTTCTTCTTGAACTCTTGTCATGAGCCTCTCATTTGTGACTTGAACTATTAAACTTGCACAAGATATCTAACTCGGTTTGCTCTAGAGTAAGCTTCTTCACACATCTTTCAATGGTTATCTTACTCACGTTGAATTAGACACTTGAATGCTCATCTTCTAGATCAAGTACTTGGGTTCACTAGCTCATGAACAAACTCATATACTAACCACTAGATCATATAATCAAACAAGCAATAGTGGTAGGCTATGAATTTAAACTTTTCAATTGTTATGCATGATCCTATTGAACATGTACTATATGCACTAACCGCATACTAGTAAGGGATGAATATGATCATGCACATTACAATGATACCTTTGCTATCTTGGAGTAGAGGATAGTCATTTGGTTCCAATTAAGCTCCAAATAGCAATGTGAAGTCCATGGTGAAGACCAATATATACCAATTGATAGAACAAATCTTCACTCATATGATTAAGTGCATTATCTTGTTGTGGTTGGCTTGCTTCTTCATTTGAACATAGCTTGCATATGAATACCACTTGAATTGACATGATTTGCTTTTCTATCTTGGGTGTTGCTTGCTTTCTTTCTTGATCAATCTCTTGATTTTTCCAACCAAGCATCTCCAATGATACTCTAGATCACCACTTCCATGTTAGCCTTCCAAGCCTCGTGCTCGGTTAACCTACAAAAGGCGGCAAGCCCCTACAAAAGGGAGAAGTGACCTCTCTCCAAAGAATCATCCTTGATACTTACTTGAATTGACTTTGTTTGATTGATCCAATTAAACTCTTCTTGAAAATGTGACTTTGAATCCTTCTTTGAGTTCCTTTTTGAGTCCTTTTCTTTCTTCCAAAAGATCTTCAATTGATACTAGGACTTCATCTTTCTTTGATGTTGGTCTTGATCTTCAATTTGAGTACCAAATGTGTGCCAAATACACTTCTTAATCAAATGAACTTGTACTCATCTTTGTCATACTTCTAGCTCATTTCAAAACCAAACATTGGTCCCTCAACCACTTATAAACATGATTCCAACTTGAGGACCTTTCAATCAAAGTGACTCTAAATCAATCCAATATTTGTCACTTTTCTGGCAGATTCTGTCCTTCTCAAAGAAACATGCATATCTCCCAAAATATAAGTCTAATGACTATGAAATTTGGTGGAGATGTGCCTCTCTAAATGTTCTAGCAGCCATAAAAATTTGAGCTTCATTGGCTTTCTAGATTGCTACCAGATTTCAATTCTCTCCATAGTACTACATGCTGAAAACTGCTGCACAATAGTTGACAAGATCTACTCCAAAACTAAAGCATCACTTATCCAATTATCATGAATTTTGCACAGCGACTAATATCACAAGTGTAGAGCATGTGTACCAAATTTCAAGCCAATCCAAATAGATTTGGTCATTCAAACATGGCTATTATCACAGCTAGCTCAGATTTCAGATTTTTGACAACTTTGAGCAATTGAGCTATACTCTACCAATTTGAATCAAACTTGAGCTAAACTTGTTTGAACATCAACACAAGACATATATCCATTCAAACCACTCACTAAAAGAAGTCTTATGAACATATCCATTCAAACTAACTCAATTTTGATCACTAAGCATCAAATCCATTCAATCATCTTATAGCAAGCAACATATGCATATATATCCGATTCGATCATCTCATATGCATCTAAAATAACATGATCAACTAGAGATATACCTTAGTAGCTCATGATCATCCAAATAGCAAGCTTCTACTCAATTAGATTGCAAGCCTTCAAATAATTCCAATCAAACATCACAACTTGATCTTTTGCACTTGTATGTTTTGCACTTGGACTTCACTTCTTTTGTCTTGGCATTGGGTTTGGATAGCACTAGGCTTCATTACTTGAATCAATCACATGATGAATAATATGAAATTAATTGAGTCAAGCCTCCAATGCCATGGTACCTACACGCAATCATCCACTTTTTGATGGTACCCAAACTAGTTTGGGTCCTCTCAAGTTAGGTGCAACATACTTTGGCATAGCCTTAGTATGAGTAGCGGGATGTTTTGCAATAGCGACCAATGTGGTACCATTTACATCCTTCCTAAGCATAGAATCATTAGTAATTGAAATAGGCTTAGGGGTCATACCTAGGGGACATGAATGAGCCATGTGTCCCCTTTCCCGGCATGAGTAGCAACTTCTCTTTGATTGAGCCTTCTCTTCCTTGCTCATTTGTTGCTTCTCATTGCCTTGCCTCTTCTCATTTGCTTGAGCCTTCTTCTCAAGCTTGGTAGGACACTTCGAGGCAAAGTGTCCCATATCACCACACTTGTAGCACTTGATGTGAGCCAAATCTTTCTTCTTTTCTTCATTCTTGCTCATCATCATTTTGGCATCTTGAATGTGAGTTGGATGCCTTGCTCTTCCGCCCCTTCTTGTTTTCTTCTTCTTCATCAAGTCACCATCAAGATGGTTGTTCTTGATTTGAACTTGGGGCTTCTTCTTGTTGGGGCAAGCTTTTGCAAGATGTCCCATCTCATGGCATTGATAGCACATGAAATGAGATAGCTTTTCTTGTTCTTGCTTCTTCATTTCTCTTTCAAATCTTCTCTTGCCCCATCTCTTGCCGTTGACATTGCTTTTGTTGAAGCCAATTCCACTCTTGTCACCATAGCTTCTTTGATTCTTCATCATGTGCTCATGGGTGACTTTTGATCTACACCACCTCTCTAACTTGTTGCTCAAGTTCTTCACTTCACTTTTGAGCTCATTGTTCTCCTTCAAAAGGTTAGTCTCACAAGACATAGAAGTAGAACAAGCATCTATATGTGAAGAACATGGCATAGATATTAAATCATCACAAGAGGTGGATACATGCTTCTTCTCTACATCACATGGGTTAGCACAAATATGTGATTGATCATTTGACCCAAATGATGAGCTCTCACTAGTTTTAGTTTCTTCATTAGAAAGCTTTTTAGTGAGAAAAGCATGGTCTTGTACCAAGTTGTCATGAGCAACACTAAGTTCCTCATGAGTCAATTTAAGCTCATCATGTGAACAAGTAGTAACATAAAGTAGATGCTTTTGTTGTTCACATGCATTCTTTAGAAATGAGTTTTCTTTTGTCAATTTCATTGTTTTAGCCATCTCATTTTCTAAAGCCTTAGTGAGTCTACATACAAGCTCAAAATTTGGATCATCACAATCAACTACCACATTAGCAATTGATACCTTAGTGTCACCATGTGACATGAAGCAATGTGGAGTAGTAGAAGAGCTTGAAGAGACATCACTCTCATAGCCGTCATCATCATCATCAAGTGTGCATGGAATGGCATCATCATTTGCACCACTTGAGCTTCGGCTATGGTCACCGTCATCTTTGTCAAGTGATCTTGTGGATTGATCATCATCATCATCACTTGACCATGAGGTGGAGCAATCCTTCACAACCACCATGTTTCGGTCATGCTCAATATCCTCATGTACCATCTCTATGTGATCCTCCTCCTTGAATTTGCCATCATCCCAAATAGAGAAATCACCATAGAGATATTTGAGTGCCATCCACATATCATGGGCACTCACCGAAGTCATCACCCTACCAAATATCTCATCTTGCAAAGCATTTGTTAGAAAACATTGGGCTTGTGCATCGAGTGTTAGGCAATCCTCTTGCGCTTGGGTTAGATTACTCTCATCCAAGGCATGAGTAAAACCAACAACAACGATCCACCAAAACTTCGGACCAAAAGCACGGAAATGATCAAGCATATGAAGTTTCCATCGTGCATAGTGTGTGCCATCAAAAATATGTGTGTCACACTCAACATCTAGCCAACTAGTCGCCATCCTCTCGGGTCGGTGAAGACCACAAATGAGAGACCTTGCTCCGATACCAATTGAAGGGTCGAGATGGCGGACTAGAGGGGGGGGGGTGAATAGTCCTTTTTAAAACTTAAACTTAATCGGAGCGGCTAACCGAAACAAATGCGGAATTAAAACTATCGGTCTAGCCAAGACTACACCCCTCTACTTATACTCTATGACACCTTACAAAAGATCCTAAACAAAGCTAATAAGGTGTCGGGCTAGCTAGAGCTCACCTAATCAATTCTAGATGCAAGGTCACACAAACCTAAGCAACTAGTACTTCAACCAAGGGGGAGCTCCTACACAATCTAGTAAGCAAAGCACAAAGCTCCTAAGCTCACTAGCAATGCTCAATAACAAGGCTACACAAGCCAAATTAGAGAGCTTAACTTAGCTACACAAACTAAGCTATGTGACTAGCAAGACTACAAGTCAACTAGTCACTTATGGGATCAACTCTATGCTACACAAGCAAAGAACGTAACTAGTAAGCTACGCAAGCTAACTAATTACAAGAGCAACTATTAAACTACACAAGCTAGATAGCTACACAAGCATAATATGTATGAAAGAAAATACAAGCTTGTGTATGGAGATTGCAAACCACCGAGTAGAGTAGACAATGTTGACACGGTGATTTTTCCCCGAGGTTCACTTGGTTGCCACCAAGCTAGTCCCCGTTGTGTCGACCACACACTTTGGTAGTTCGGCGGCTAATAGGCACCACACCTAGCTCGACACTCGAGCGCCGCAAGAACTCACCCACAAGTGAGGGTAACTCAATGACACGCGCAATCCACTAGAGTTGCTCTTCGCGATCCCCGCGGGGCGAGCACAATACCCCTCACAATCCTTCTCCGGAGCCACGCACAATCTTCACGCGGGCTTCACGACGGAGACTCGATCACCAAGCCGTCTAGGAGGTGGCAACCTCCAAGAGTAATAAGCACCACCGGCTTGCAACTCGAACACCTAGTGCCACTCGATGCTATCTCTCAAAGCAACGCACTAGAATCACTCTCTCACACAATCGGATGAGCACTAAAGCATATGTGTGTTAGAGGGCTCCCAAGCACATCCACACAAGCCACCAAGGCTTTGGAGTGCTCCCCTTACCAGCCAAGGCCGGCCACTTCCTCTATTTATAGCCCCAAGGGCTCAACTAGCCGTTACCCCTTCACTGGGCAATTTTCGAGGGCACCGGACGCGTCCGGTCATGAGCATCGGACGCACGGCCAGCGTCCGGTCCTCTACAGCCGTCCACGTGGCTCCCCAGATCAAACTTCGGCCGACCGATCCCAACGGTCATATTCCTTCGCGCGCCAGATAAAGTGGCATCGGACGCGCCGATGCCTAGCATCGGACGCACCGATGCCTCTGTTCAGAACTTGCGCAAAACTAGCCTCACATCGGACGCTCCGGCTCCTTCACATCGGACGCTCAACCCCAGCGTCCGATGACCATGCAGAGAGGTTCCAGAGAGGGCCAAAACGCATCGGACGCGTCCGATGGTCCTGCATCGGACGCAGGCAGCGTCCGATGCTCTCTGCTCAACACGCTCCGATTCGCCCGAGCCTCCACGCCAGGCCTCGACCTCGAGCCTCATCACCAGGCCTCGGCCTCGAGCCTCTGCAGGCCTCGGCCTCGAGCCTTCGAGCCAGACCTCGGCCTCGAGCCTCTGCGCCAGGCCTCGGCCTCGAGCCTTCGAGCCAGGCCTCGGCCTCGAGCCACGCTTCGCTTAGCCCGAGCCCTCCGCGCTGGGCCTCGGCCTCGGGCGCAACCTCCGCTTCGCCCGAGCCTGCCATCGGACGCTCGGGGCAGCGTCCGATGCAGCGGACTTCAGCGTCCGATGCTCCCAGAGCACTGCTTTTCACCTCCGATCAACACAGCTACTTCTCCAACAACTTCTCCTTTGCAAATGTGCCAACACCACCAAGTGAACATCAACATGTGCATGTGTGTTAGCATTTTCACAATCATTTTTCAAAGGATTTTCTCTTTCACTCACCACGCCACTCGATCCTAGTAACATCGCAAAGTTAGATCGCTCAAGTGGCACTAGATGACCGATATGCAAACAAGTTTGCTCCTCTTAATAGTACGGCCATCTATCCTAAACCCGGTCATAATCTTCTCTACACACCTATGACCGGTGAAATGAAATGCCCTACAATTATACCTTTGCCTTGCGCATTCCATTCCATCTCCTCCGGTGTTGATGCAACAAATGCACCAACCTATCTTCAAATGATATGATCCACTTCATATCATCACATGGCCTCCATGGTCCATCGATCTTGACATCTCTTGCTCTTCACCATCGCTTCGGTCCTTCGGCGCCAAGTCTTGCTTAAGCCTCCCGACACTCGGTACCAACGGCTTCAAAGCCTCAACTTGCCCTTCACCTTCGTGACTGGTCCATCAAGCCAAGTCTTGCCTTGATCTTCTCCATCTTAGCCACATGACCACATGTCATGTCTCATGTGCATTAAGCTCCTTCTTCACATGTGTGAGCCTTGCAACATTTTCCAAGCCATTTCACTTTTATGGCATATGTTGCTCTCACATGATTACTTATGGACTAATCACCTGTGTAATTCACTTTAAACACATATTAGTCCACCTAAGTTGTCACTCAATTACCAAAACCAAACAAGGACCTTTCACCCTCCAACCTTATACATCAACGACTAAAATTTCAACGGGATACTATAGGAATTTAATGTACTCGGTAGCGGTAGGAGGGGCTCGAGCCCCTCCCGCCTCACCGCTGCCTCCGTCGCTGATTCAAACTCATAACCTCTATCTCACGCATAACCCTCTCTACCACTACACCACACTGTCACTTGTGTCTAGATTCTGTTTTCGTTCTTCGCATATTATACTAAACTGAGTATAAATTGCTTGTTTAAGGCCCTAAACAAATTCAAATAAAAAGGTTGTCAACTACAAAGTTTTATAACTTTTCAAGATCTACGTTTTTTAGGAAGTTTCTTCATCCGAGATCATTTATAAAATCTAAATTTCAAATTTGATAAATTTTAAAAATATAGTTTTCGTTGACAAGATGATTTCAAATTTTATAAGTTATCAAGATCTATAACTTTCATTTTGGTTGTTTCTTTATCTGAGGTATTTTAAAAAAAATCAAAATTTTAAATTCAAATACAGTTTTGCATGACAAGATGATTTTAAATTAAAAAGTTGTCAACTACAAAGTTTCATAAGTTTTTGAGATCCACAACTTTTATTTTGGTCATTTCTCCATTTGAGGTCTTTTGAAAAATTCAAATTTAATTTTTATTCAAATTCAGACGTAATTTTGTATGGCAGAATGACTTCAAATTTAAAAGTTGTCAACTATAAACTTTCATAACTTTTCAAGATCTATAAAGTTTATTTTGGTTGTTTGACCATTTATGCATCTAATATGGTTCCAATATTATTTACAAATCTTATATATCACTTGTGTAGTTTCATAAACTACCAAAGATATATGACAGATTTGTGAATAGATTTATTTTCAGATTGACAAATAAAGAAATTACCAAAACAAAATTGTCCATCTTCATAAGTTAAACAACTTTGTAGTTGAACTTTTTTCATTTGGATTAATTTACTACATCAAAATGTGAATTGAAAATTGGCTTTGTCGAGTGTAAAAAACAATCGGGAAAGAGCTCTTTGTCGAGTGTCAAAAAAGGTTAGATATAGCCCTCTATCATATAGGGAAAGTATACTATGTAGTAGCTAGATACATAATAAGTTATTCGGTAGCCACATCTATTTATGATAATTTTTATGCTAATTTATCATAAAGTGAATATATATTTATGATAATTGTGTTACTATAACACATGGAGATATTTACGATAATATTATAGTATATAGTAAATCATATAGTAACCAGTTACTACAATATCGTAAATCAACATAGTAATTATTGTAACTCAAAGTGGCTACAAAATAAATTATTTTCTAGCCAGCTAAAGAGTAGTGGTAAAAATAGAATAGTCCATTTATACGTACTGCTAATTATGGAAACAAGAATCGAACCTATGACCTCAAGGTTACGAGTCTCGTGAGCTACCAAACTGCTCTACTCTGCTTTGTAGGGCCGAAAACTGGTGGACGATAGAAAAAAGTTGAATACAAGTCTCTACCATGTCTAGACAAACAAATAGAATAGTCTTTTTTATACAAAATGGAGCAGGTAGCAGGAATCGAACCACTATGCCACAACACTGAAATACCATCAGACGTCGGTTGCTAAAAATTCACAATTAACGTTTGAAAGCCCAAGTTTGGTTTTGGATAATTGATGAAACCCATTGGACTAACCTTTGTCATTAAGTGCTTGATTAGCAAAAGGTGGTCCATGGCTCAAGTGAAGCATGATGATGGACATGTGATGCAATGATCAAGTGATTGGTCGTAAGATGGTCCATATCTTCACTAGAAGAAAAGAAGAAAGAGGAAAATAAAAGAGCTCAAGGCAAAGGTATAACCAATAGGCTCTTTTGTTTTTGGCACTCAAGACACCATAGAGGGTGTGAGTGTATTTAGGGTAGATAGCCGTACTATCAAGAGGAGAAATTCATAGTATATGGTTATCAAGTTGCCTCTAGTTGCATTTGCATATGTCATATCTAAAATGAGGCGATAAATCCTTTGAAAAATGTTTTGAAAATGCTAACACACATGCACATGATGTTGTACACTTGTTGGTGTTAGCACTTTTGCAAAGGAGAAGTTGTTGGAGTTGTTTTGGATCAACACAGGGAAGAAAATGAAGTTTTCTGTGTGTTGTCGGTGGTACCGACCCTGGGTTGTCGGTGGTACCGCCCAAGGATGCAGCGTGCAGACCTCTCTGTACCGAAGGGTTTTTGGCCTGGCGGTGGTACCGCTATTACCTCGGTACTACCGCCGACGGTGGTACCGACCGGATGGTCGGTGGTACCGTGGCCATGGGGCGTTTTGCAGTGCTCTCTGTAGGTTTTGAAAATGGCCTAGCGGTAGTACCGCCATTACCTCGGTACTACCGCCCGCGGTGGTACCGATGCAAGGTCGGTAGTAGCTTGTTTTCCGCAGAACTCTCTGGAAGCAGCCAGTTTTGGCCTGGCGGTAGTACCGCCATTATGTCGGTACTACCGCCCTCGGAAGTACCGAGGTCAGGAAGTTGTCTGGGAAATCTCTGTGCAAGTCCCCAGTTTAGCCTGTCGGTGGTACCGCCATAGGGCCGGTACTACCGACCTCGGAGGTACCGACCAAGAGTCGGTGCTTCGCCTTTTTCAGCGGGTTGTGAGTAAACGGCTAGTTTGACTAAGCCGGTAGTACCGCCCAGGAGGTGTCGGTACTACCGACCAAGCGCAGAAAGGTGGAGGTCGAGCTGCCGTCCTCTCCTCCCTATATATAGGTCGTGGCCGGCTAGTGGGGGTTCTCTCTTGACTTTCTAACCTCTTGAACATCCTCTTGAGCAAGATCTAATCCCTCCCTCCGATCTCTTTGATTGTTAGTGCTAATCCAAGTGAGATCGAGTGAAACCAAGAGCTTGCATTGTGTTCTTGCATTCTAGAGGCATCTTGGTGATTGTTGCTGCGGATTTCTTTTTACTCTTGGCACTTGCCGGTGCCTAGACGGCTTGGTGGCAGCAGAGGAGGATCGGCACGAGTTGGTGATTGTTCGTGGCCATCCCAACGACTTTGTGAGGGGCTTGTACCTCCCCGGCGAAGAGCCAAAGGTAACTCCTAGTAAATTGCGCGTGTCATTGAGTTACCATTGCTTGGGGTAGGTTCTTGTGGCGCTCTTGTGGAGAGCTCGGTGTGTGATACCGATAAGCCACCGAACCACGAAGCCTTGGTCGACACAACGAGGACGTAGCGTGCCGGCAAGCACGTGAACCTCGGGGATAAATCTCGTGTTCATATTGTGTCCCTTGGTGACTGGCATTCCATTGTGATATCAATTATCTTCACTTGCCCGGTTCGGTAAAATCACACTACCACTCTTTTGTATTCCTTTGTTCATACTTGTTATAGAGTAACTTGTTTCCCTTGTTAATAATAGTAGTAGCCTTGCTAGTATAGCTAGTTTAGTTTTGCTAGCTCTCTTGTGTAGCTCACTAGTTTAGTAAAGTAGTGACTTAGTCCTTGTGTGCCCTAGAGATCATAATTAACTAGACTTGAAAATAGGTGGCTTGCATTTGACATAGAGCTAGAGCAACCGCATTTATCGCTTTGTTATTATCTAACAAATTGCTCTAGTGCTTTGTAGAATTTTAAATTAGGCTATTCACCCCCCCCCTCTAGCCAATTAGGACCTTTCAAGTGGTATCGGAGCCAAACACCGTTTGATTCAAAGGCTTAACAACCTACGGTGCAAATATGGCTCAAATTGTGTTCAACCATGTTGGGGGCAAACCACCGTACTTTGATGGGTCATCTTTTGATTATTGGAAGAGAAAGATGAAGATGTACCTTGGCTCCATCAATGATAGGGTGTGGGAGGTCACACAAGATGGTTATGTTATTGTCAATGAAGAAGACCCCACCCCTAGAGAGCGTGAAAGCAAGCAATGCAACACAATGGCGCTCAACACTATATACAATGGCATTGATCCAAAAGTGTTTGAGCAAATCAAAGATCTTGAGAAGGCAAGTGAAGTATGGGCAAGACTAGAAGAAACATATGAGGGCACTTCAACGGTAAAAAGTGCCAAATTGTACATGCTCAAAGATAAGCTCACAAGCTTCAAGATGAAAGAGGATGAAACAATCCCGGAGATGTTCTATAGACTCCAATGCATCATAAATGATCTCAAGAGTTTGGGAGAGAAAGTGAAGGATGAAGACTTCACCCACCGGTTCTTGAGTTGCTTGCCCAAGCGATTCAAGACATTGAGGACCATCATCATGAGAGGAGGATTGCAAAATGTGACCCCAAATGAAGTCCTTGGTGATGTAATGACCGAAGATCAATACAATGATGGTGGTGATGTTGAGGAGGTGAAGGAAGAGGAGAAGAAGAAGAGCTTGGCATTCAAAGCCACTTCTTCATCCAAGAGCAAGAGCAAGGGCAAGGCAAAGCTAGAATCAAGTGATAGTGAAGATGAAGATTCTAGTGATGATGATGAGGCCATGGCACTTCTAGTAAGGAAGTTTGGAAGATTCATGAAGAAGAAAGGCTATGGTGCAAGAAAGAGAAGGGACAACAACAAGAACAAGGGCTATGTGAGAAGATGCTATAAGTGCAAGAGTGAAGATCACATGATAGCCGATTGTCCTCAAAATAGTGACAATGATGATGAAGCAAAGAAGAAGAAGGACAAGAAGGAAAAGAAGGAGAAGAAGCTCTCTTTCACCAAGAAAAAGAAAGGTGGATCCTATGTTGTGACATGGGATAGTGATGCATCATCCGATAGTGATGATGAAGAGCACAACAAGATGAAGAAGAAGGCACTTGCAAGTATTGCTATCAACAAAAAGCCTTCTATCTTTGACACTCCATCTACATGCTTGATGGCAAGGCCATCCAAGGTACCTTCCTATGATGAGAGTGATGATGATGATAATGAAAATGAATACACTAATGAAGAACTTATGGACATGTTTGAGCAAGCTCATGTTTGCTTTGAGAAGAAGAGGAAGGAGTGCAAGGAATTGCGCATGAAGGTTAGCCTTCTTGAGCAATCTCTTGATGAGCTCAAGCTAACTCATGAGAGGCTAGAGGTAGCCCATGAGAAGCTTGATAAAGCTCACACTAGGCTTGAAGAAGCCCACTCCTCTCTCCTCACTCAAACCAAGATTGAGGACTTTGCTCAAACATGTGACATAGGTATAACATGTGACTTAATCAATGAAACATCTTACACACCTATTGTCATTGCACCTCCCAATGCTTCATCTAGTTCATGCTCCACTGATGCATCTAACTCAAACATAAAAGATGGTTTTACTTGTGATGCATCATTAATAGTGGAAAATGAAACCTTAAAGAAAGAGGTGAATAAGCTCACTTGTGCCTTAGGCAAAGCCTATGGTGGAGATGCCCGCTTGCTTAAGTGCTTGGGTGGCCAAAGATTTTCCCATGAGAAAGAAGGGATTGGCTATACCCCCAAGAAGGGCAAGGCGGCCTTTGCTCCTCACAAGACTAGTTTTGTGAAGGGCAATGGACGCTATTGCATAAATTGCAAGCAATCCGGGCATACCGAGCATAATTGCTATAAAAAGAACCTAAACAAGAACAAACCAACCAACCTTGGTAAATCAATTAAGTTTGATTCTTGTTATGTGCTTTACAAGGGTGTTAATAGTGTAAGAGCTAAGTTTGTTGGTACACCTAAGGAGGGCTCAAAGAAGAAAGCCATTTGGGTACCTAAGAGCTTAGTCACTAACCTTGGAGGACCCAACAAGATTTGGGTACCTAAGCATTGAATCTTCTTGTAGGTCAATTACAAAGCCGGAGGAAGGCATTGGGTGCTTGATAGTGGGTGTACTCAACATATGACCGGGGATTCTAGAATGTTCAACTCAATCAACACAAATGAAGAAGACTTCAAAGTGGATAGCATCACATTTGGGGACAATAGTGAAGGCAAGGTCAAGGGACTTGGTAAGATTGCAATATCCAATGACTTGAGCATCTCAAATGTCTTGCTAGTAGAGAGCTTGAACTTCAACTTGCTATCGGTAGCTCAAATATGTGATCTTGGTTTCAATTGCAACTTTGGTGTTGATAATGTGATGATCACTAGTAATGATGGAACCAACCTAGCATTCAAAGGATTTAGATATGGAAACCTATACTTAGTTGATTTTGATGCAAAGAAAACTCAATTGACAACATGCTTGATCACTAAGTCTAGTATGGGTTGGCTATGGCATAGAAGGCTTGGTCATGTTGGGATGAAGCAACTAAATAGATTGATCAAATATGACTTAGTTAAGGGCTTGAGAGATGTTGTGTTTGAGAAGGATAAACTTTGTAGCTCTTGTCAAGCCGGCAAACAAGTTGGAAATACTCACCCTATGAAAAGTGAAATGAGCACTACTAAAGCATTTGAGCTATTGCATATGGATTTATTTGGGCCAACTACATACACTAGCATTGGTGGCAATAAATATGGTTATGTGATTGTGGATGACTTCACTAGATACACATGGGTATTCTTTCTTGGTGACAAAAGTGAAACATTTGCTACATTCAAATCTTTTGTCAAGAGAAGTCAAAATGAGTTTGAGACAACTATCAAGAAAGTGAGAAGTGACAATGGGAGTGAGTTCAAGAACACAAGAATTGAAGAGCTATGTGATGATTTTGGCATTAGGCATCAATTCTCGGCAAAGTACACTCCTCAATCAAATGGGATAGTTGAAAGAAAGAATAGAACCTTGATTGATATGGCAAGATCCATGCTTAGTGAATACAATGTGAGTCAATCCTTTTGGGCCGAAGCTATCAACACGGCTTGCTACTCTAGCAACCGACTATATTGCCATCCTATGTTGGAAATGACACCATATGAGCTATTGAATGGAAGAAAGCCCAATATTGCATACTTTAGAGTATTTGGTTGCAAGTGCTATATATTGAAGAAGGGCACAAGATTGAGCAAGTTTGACAAGAAATGTGATGAAGGGTTCCTACTTGGATATTCAACTACAAGCAAAGCATATAGAGTATGGAACTTGGCTAGTGGAACACTTGAAGAAGTTCATGATGTAGAATTTGATGAAACCAATGGATCTCAAGATGAAAATGAGAACTTAGATGATGTGAGAGGCACTCATTTGGTGAATGCAATGAAGAACATGGATGTTGGTGATATTAGGCCAAGAGAAGTGATTGATGTTGAAGATGACAAAGAGCAAGTGGTCACCATCCCAAATGAGCAAGATAGTGATTCTCAAGTACAAAATCAACAAGTGGCTAGTTCATCATCTCCCAATGTGCAACAAGCGGATCAACCGAGTACAAGCAATGCGAATCAAGTGCTTCAACCTTCAAGTATAGCAAGAGATCATCCCTTAGATTTGGTTATTGGTGGCATTCAAAGTGGTGTTCAAACAAGATCAAGATTGGCAATGTTTTGTGGGAACTATTCATTTGTGTCAACTATTGAACCAACCAAGATTGAAGAAGCTTTGAAGGATGTTGATTGGGTTAATGCCATGCATGAAGAGCTAAACAACTTCACAAGAAATGAAGTTTGGGAATTGGTTGAGAGGCCTAAGAGCTATAATGTTATTGGTACTAGATGGGTATTCCGCAACAAGCAAGATCAAGATGGCCTAGTGGTGAGAAACAAAGCAAGATTGGTAGCACAAGGTTACACTCAAATTGAAGGGCTTGACTTTGGAGAGACATATGCACCGGTTGCACGATTGGAAGCAATTAGAATCCTATTAGCTTATGCTTGTGCTCATAACATCAAGCTATATCAAATGGATGTAAAGAGTGCATTTCTCAATGGCTACATCAATGAGTTGGTATATGTTGAGCAACCTCCCGGTTTTGAAGATGAAAAGAAGCCCAACCATGTCTACAAGTTGAGAAAAGCATTGTATGGCTTAAAGCAAGCTCCAAGGGCATGGTATGAAAGATTGAGGAATTTCCTTCTATCCAAAGGGTTCAAAATGGGAAAGGTTGACACCACTCTCTTCACCAAGAAGATAGGGAATGACTTGTTTGTGTTGCAAATCTATGTTGATGATATCATATTTGGCTCAACCAACCAAGATTTTTGTGAAGAGTTTGGAAATATGATGGCAAAAGAGTTTGAAATGTCCATGATTGGAGAGCTTAGTTACTTCCTTGGTCTTCAAATCAAGCAAATGAAGAATGGTACTTTCGTGAGTCAAGGCAAGTACATCAAAGATATGCTCAAGAAGTTTGGTCTTAATGATGCAAAAGCTATTAATACACCAATGGGAACAAATGGACACTTGGATGGTGATGCTAGTGGCAACATGGTGGATCAAAAGTTGTATCGGTCTATGATTGGAAGCTTACTCTATGTGACCGCTTCAAGGCCGGATGTCATGTTTAGTGTGTGCATGTGTGCAAGATTCCAAGCTTCTCCAAGAGAGAGTCATTTGAAGGCAACAAAGAGAATCTTGAGGTACTTGAAGGCTACACAAAATGTTGGGTTGTGGTACCCCAAAGGAGCAAACTTTGAATTAATTGGGTACTCCGATTCCGATTATGCGGGTTGCAAGGTTGATAGAAAGAGCACATCGGGCACATGTCAATTATTGGGAAGGTCACTTGTATCTTGGTCTTCAAAGAAACAAAATAGTGTGGCACTCTCTACCGCCGAAGCCGAATACATTAGTGCCGGTAGTTGTTGTGCACAACTCCTATGGATGAGGGCAACCTTGAAGGACTTTGGAATAAAATTCAAACAAGTGCCATTGCTATGTGACAATGAAAGTGCGGTGAAGCTCACAAACAACCCGGTGCAACATTCAAGAACCAAGCACATTGACATTAGGCACCACTTCATTAGAGATCATCAACAAAAGGGAGATATATCTATTGAGAGTGTTGGGACCGATGATCAACTTGCGGATATATTCACTAAGCCACTTGATGAGAAGAGGTTTTGCAAGCTAAGGAATGAGTTGAACATACTAGATTTCTCAAATATGTGTTGATAATGCACCCCACTTATATGACTTGCCTCTCCTCCAAGCCAAAGCAAAGGTATTATTGTTTGACATTTGCATCTCATACCTTGCTAAGGACTTGTTTAGAGCATCTAGGCATATCTAGTAGGTTTTGGACCTCATTCATTGAAAATCAAATGACTTTGATGTTGGTATGGTACCACTATTGCTTCTATGATTGTTATGATCTAGTGGTGGCATATGACATGTTTATGGGCTTGCAATCCTAGTGTTTGACTATAAACATGAGCATTGAAGTATATAACCGACATGAGTAAGATAACCATTGCAAGATGTGTGAAGAAGCTTACTCTAGAGCAAACCGTGCTATATATGGTATGCAATTGTTTATAGTTGAACCCCAATTTGATCAATTTCTACTCCCATGCTTTACAAATGAAAAACTCACCTTTTGTGGTCATTGATGACAAAGGGGGAGAAAAATGGCATAAAAGATATGCAAAAAGGGAGAAGAAGTTGCACAATGAGAAAGATTTATGAAAAGAAAGGGATAAAATTTGTTAAGCACACAAGTAGGGGGAGCAAGCCTATGAACTTGATTGAATGCATTTGCAATGTGCATCTTACATATGCTTGCTTGCATTGTCTTGCATTAGTTTGTGTTTTCAAGTAGTATCTCTCTTGTGTGTTGCTTGCTAGACTAGAACTTGAATGATGAAATGAAGTACTAGCATGCATAGGGTAGAACTAGACTTTTGAAATTTAACATTTTTGCCAATATATTTGCTTAAAAGTTGGCTTACAAGTTGTATCTAGTTCATTATGGTGCTAAGGATGATCATGAGTTTTGCACTCCGATTGGTATCGCGCTTCAAAGGTCCATTCTTTAAACCTTAGTATCACAAGTTAGTAATTGCTCACCCAAAATTTTATATCCATGCATATGTGCCGAACCTCGAACCAAACTCTATAGCACATATGTAGGGGGAGCAAATACTACCTTGGTGTCTCAAATCTTTATCATAATATCTTGTATGAGGGTTGTCATCAATTACCAAAAAGGGGGAGATTGAAAGCCCAAGTTTGGTTTTGGATAATTGATGAAACCCATTGGACTAACCTTTGTCATTAAGTGCTTGATTAGCAAAAGGTGGTCCATGGCTCAAGTGAAGCATGATGATGGACATGTGATGCAATGATCAAGTGATTGGTCGTAAGATGGTCCATATCTTCACTAGAAGAAAAGAAGAAAGAGGAAAATAAAAGAGCTCAAGGCAAAGGTATAACCAATAGGCTCTTTTGTTTTTGGCACTCAAGACACCATAGAGGGTGTGAGTGTATTTAGGGTAGATAGCCGTACTATCAAGAGGAGAAATTCATAGTATATGGTTATCAAGTTGCCTCTAGTTGCATTTGCATATGTCATATCTAAAATGAGGCGATAAATCCTTTGAAAAATGTTTTGAAAATGCTAACACACATGCACATGATGTTGTACACTTGTTGGTGTTAGCACTTTTGCAAAGGAGAAGTTGTTGGAGTTGTTTTGGATCAACACAGGGAAGAAAATGAAGTTTTCTGTGTGTTGTCGGTGGTACCGACCCTGGGTTGTCGGTGGTACCGCCCAAGGATGCAGCGTGCAGACCTCTCTGTACCGAAGGGTTTTTGGCCTGGCGGTGGTACCGCTATTACCTCGGTACTACCGCCGGCGGTGGTACCGACCGGATGGTCGGTGGTACCGTGGCCATGGGGCGTTTTGCAGTGCTCTCTGTAGGTTTTGAAAATGGCCTAGCGGTAGTACCGCCATTACCTCGGTACTACCGCCCGCGGTGGTACCGATGCAAGGTCGGTAGTAGCTTGTTTTCCGCAGAACTCTCTGGAAGCAGCCAGTTTTGGCCTGGCGGTAGTACCGCCATTATGTCGGTACTACCGCCCTCGGAAGTACCGAGGTCAGGAAGTTGTCTGGGAAATCTCTGTGCAAGTCCCCAGTTTAGCCTGTCGGTGGTACCGCCATAGGGCCGGTACTACCGACCTCGGAGGTACCGACCAAGAGTCGGTGCTTCGCCTTTTTCAGCGGGTTGTGAGTAAACGGCTAGTTTGACTAAGCCGGTAGTACCGCCCAGGAGGTGTCGGTACTACCGACCAAGCGCAGAAAGGTGGAGGTCGAGCTGCCGTCCTCTCCTCCCTATATATAGGTCGTGGCCGGCTAGTGGGGGTTCTCTCTTGACTTTCTAACCTCTTGAACATCCTCTTGAGCAAGATCTAATCCCTCCCTCCGATCTCTTTGATTGTTAGTGCTAATCCAAGTGAGATCGAGTGAAACCAAGAGCTTGCATTGTGTTCTTGCATTCTAGAGGCATCTTGGTGATTGTTGCTGCGGATTTCTTTTTACTCTTGGCACTTGCCGGTGCCTAGACGGCTTGGTGGCAGCAGAGGAGGATCGACACGAGTTGGTGATTGTTCGTGGCCATCCCAACGACTTTGTGAGGGGCTTGTACCTCCCCGGCGAAGAGCCAAAGGTAACTCCTAGTAAATTGCGCGTGTCATTGAGTTACCATTGCTTGGGGTAGGTTCTTGTGGCGCTCTTGTGGAGAGCTCGGTGTGTGATACCGATAAGCCACCGAACCACGAAGCCTTGGTCGACACAACGAGGACGTAGCGTGCCGGCAAGCACGTGAACCTCGGGGATAAATCTCGTGTTCATATTGTGTCCCTTGGTGATTGGCATTCCATTGTGATATCAATTATCTTCACTTGCCCGGTTCGGTAAAATCACACTACCACTCTTTTGTATTCCTTTGTTCATACTTGTTATAGAGTAACTTGTTTCCCTTGTTAATAATAGTAGTAGCCTTGCTAGTATAGCTAGTTTAGTTTTGCTAGCTCTCTTGTGTAGCTCACTAGTTTAGTAAAGTAGTGACTTAGTCCTTGTGTGCCCTAGAGATCATAATTAACTAGACTTGAAAATAGGTGGCTTGCATTTGACATAGAGCTAGAGCAATCACATTTATCGCTTTGTTATTATCTAACAAATTGCTCTAGTGCTTTGTAGAATTTTAAATTAGGCTATTCACCCCCCCTCTAGCCAATTAGGACCTTTCAACGTTTAATTGTTGGTCGCTAAAGATTTGTGTATAGTCATATTGCCAGGAGTACATAATTTAATTAGCTTTGTGTATAGTCATATTGCAATTTTATAGCTATATCTTCTCGAGGTGTTGAAGGATCGTCTCAAAGACACTAGGTGATGCTACCTTGTTAATAAGAAGCCACTGAAGTTGCTGGTAGCAAATTTATTGTAGGATCTTCTCATGGCGATGCTAGCTTCAGTTGCTTTTGGACTATAACTTGGTGGTTTTTGTTTTTAGACTCGAACCTGATGGTGCTAGCTTTTGATCAATGTTGGATCACTTTTGGATGATGGTTTTTGCTCAATAGAGAAACAATCTTTGATTGTTGTACAGCCCGATGACAACAATTGCTAGTTTTAGTAATCAGCCATATGCTTTTATGTTTATTTGATGTCAACAAGTTGGTGATATGATTACATATGTACTCTGTTTGATACAAATAAATAAGAGTATGATTAATGTGTGCATTTGTGTATGTCATTCAAAATTTGTACAATATAATTTCAATATTGTAGTGATCTTGAATGTTTGGTTCAATTTATAGTTTTAAATAAATTTGGTTTATTTTTTTTACCTATTTAATTGTGCTCGATTGACCGTTAGTCATTAAAAGTTCTTTATTGCGATGAACTATCGGTTGCTAAAAGCTCTAACATGTCGGTCGCTAAAAGTAGGATCGTCGAACTATCGGTCGCTAAAGAACATGTCTGTCGCTATTGACTTATAGCGATCCCTTTAGTAGAAAGAGCAAGGTCCGTCGCTATAACCATTTAGTAACTGAATGTTCGTCGTTGTACGAGCCTTTTAGCAACTCCAAAGCAATCATTGTTTCAAGGTTGTAGCGTAGTGAACCCGCATCGTTAGCTTGGAAGACTAGGGGTTATAGTTGGTTGATTATTTCCAAATTATTCAATTTTTTTTGTATTTTAATAAATATGTTTTAACTAATAACTAGATACCAAAATTCTTTAATTCACCTTTTGAATTAAGTAACTAAACTCATTCTTAATTTTGGAATATTTTACTGAGACTCAGACCTGTTCTGAAGAAATCGAGGTATTTCGAATGGTTTGTTAACACAGACAAAATAAGGGAAAACGTCTAAAACAATTTTCATATTGACCTTGAACATATAACAGTTGTGAATCGAATCTAAAACACCAAAACTGTTTGTAAAATGGAGGAACTAAACAAGATCTTTATTTGGAGATAGGAAAAAGACATAACTCCCTTAATTATTAAAGCTACAAAACCAGATGTTTTACCCCTTGGACTTTCTAAAACTGGTCAAATGACCCCTCAAGCAGTTTTTAGGATGGTTTTGCTACAGTAGCATGGTTTTAGCTTATATATTTTTTTCTTTATTTTGACCGAATATTTGAAAAATCATAATAAATTACAGAAAAATTATAAAATAGAAAATTCAATTTTGTTGGACTCCACATAAGTAGATCTACACAGTGAATAAATAATATGTTAGGTTTTAGTACAATTTAGTGAGCTAATTATTGTATGCTTGCACTATAAAAAAATCATACTAATCAGATCATGTATAAGTTTGCTATAGATTTATTTAGATATAACTTGGAATAATAAACCTAAATAAATTTATAACTAAGTTATACCTGATCCAATGAGTATCTGCAGTTCAAAGATATAATAATTAGCCCGACCATAAAAGTTTCACCACAATTAAACCAAAGAAACTACATCTATGAATTATTCTAATTAATTATAGAAAAACATATATCTACATCTACAACAAAAACTTTGTTATAAGGTATACTATAGTATATGTTCACTATGTAGATCTATTCATGTGGAGTCCAATAAAATTGAATTTTCTATTTTATTATTTTTCTGCGATTTACTATAATTTTTTAAAGACTTAATTAAAATAAATAAAAAAGAAAAAATATGAAACCACGCTACTATAGCAAAACCACCTCCAAAACCGCTTGAGAGGGTAAGGGTGTTATTTGACCGGTTTTGAAAAGATCAGAGAGTAAAACATCTAGTTTTATAGTTTGAAAGGTGAAGTAATCCACCCTTGATAGTTGAAGGGTTACGTAGACTTTTTTTCTTTGGAGATACAAACATTGCTAATATTTTCTGTAAATAAATATAGTCAAACTTACATGCACGGAAAGTCAATAAGGATAAATAGTATTTATGGACAAAAGGATACGAACATTCGTAAAAGATTGGGAAGTCAGCATTGGTTGGAGTTCATTAAAACCTTAACCTGAGATCCTGACACACCCAAAGAGAGAAACAGTGCTGACACCGAGCTGTATGCAGCCCATACCAAAGCAGTGGGCCTACTAGTCGCTAATCGGGCCGAAAAGTGGTTCTTTCTTTCCTATAAACTTCGCTTGTACTACTAGTACGTAATAATGTCGGGTGGGCCAGTCCTCCTTCTCTTCTCTGCAGGGGCGCAGAGAGAGGGCCAGGCCAAAGAAAGGCAGGGCAGAGCAGAGCAGTTCACTCGCCCTGCCTGGTGCCGCCTTGTGAGTCGTGACTGCGAGCAGGATCGATCGGCGTGGGTGAGGACTGAGGCTATCCGCACTGCATACTGGAAACGGTCCGCTGCTGTCCCTCCAGTACCTAAATCTGCTGCAGCGCACTCCGCCAAATGATACGGTAACATCCAACGTCCTTCAAATATAGGGCGCTCGTGATTGTCTGCTATACCGCCAGCCTCACCTCGTGACACACCAGAGCACATGCACGGGCATGCTCGGGACTGCATGTGTGGCGGGCCCCACCATTTTATCTAGTTAAAAAATATTATAACTCACAATAAAAATATCAAATTAAATTTCGATTACACCATTAAATTCGTTTTAATAAATTTTTCAAAATAAGATCTCACATGAATATATTTAGATAAGATGACAGTGGGACTTATGGTTGGTAGTTGATATAGAGTACAATATAGAGGATGAATGAGTGCAGGAGAAAATGATATAGAGGAATGACTAGGACAGAATATTCCATTTAGAGAATGAATTTAGAGTACGAAGAGTGCGGATAGCCTGAGGGTTTTGATGCAGCGCGACTGATGAGATCGCCGCCTTCCGTCCTCTTCCTTCCTGCAACAGTGCGGCAATGGAGCTTTTAATGTACCGTAGCTGCGTACTACTCTCTCCGTACCTTTTTAATTGTCGTCTGGAAAGCGTATCCGCGAGAGAAACATGGATTTCTAGAAACAGTTATTTAGAGACGGAGGGAATACTCAATCATTAAAATTCAGTTTTTGTCGTCGTCGTCGTCTTATTATTATTATTATTATTATTATTATTATTATTATTATTATTATTATTATTATTATTATTATTATTATTATTATTATTACTACTACTACTACTACTATTACTACTACTAGTTAAGTGCCCGTGCGTTGCTACGGGAAAAAAAATCAAGAGATAATATGTCATGATCTATGTCAAATTTCTCAAAAATAAATCTTTGAGATCGCTATTTTTAGCTTTAGTATGATTTCAAATAATCTTTGCCAAACTCTGATAATAAACTTTAAACCATGGTAGATAAAATATATACCATCCGAATACTCACAATTACATGAAGTCGTAGCCGCTTATAGCTGCAGCGAACAGGCCCTAGGTCACTCAAATTACACAACTTGATCACTAAATACTACCTTCGGGCATTAAAATTGATCACATTTTCCAGGTCATAAATAGGCTTGCTGAAGTTTGTAAAATGTTTGACTAATCTGATCATCATATCATTGAAGACTACTGAAATGAATTATAGCGAAACACTGCAAGTTATCTCTCCGGTCAATTTGGCTTTGCCACCACACCCTCATGAATGCATTGTTAGTGATACAACACACCTGAGATCGATAGCCATATGAAGCTTATAGTTACGTGGCAGGCTTTGTGTGTCTGTTATTTTCATGCATCAGCAGGCAAAAGGCTCCTTGAGCTGCTAGAGCAGGCAAGAGCAAGTGCTTAACCACCTATGAATGATCTGTTAAAAGGTAGCAATATTGACCATCGTTGGAAACTTGAGATCTAAGGAGACAATAACTTAGGTAACTAAAACAGATACACAAATAATACTAATGGATCATAACTCGAGTAACCAGATTCACAAATAATACTAAGTTGTATAAAAAAATAGGTATCTGAATAAATTAAAAGCACATGAAAAGTATTAGCCCCTGAAATGAGGACAAGATGCGTGATGGCGGACTTGGGGGCGACACGGGCTGCGCGGGCGGCGGGGCGGGCGGCGGCACTCCACCCCCCCCCCCCCCGTCCTCTCTCCCTCCCGCCTCCCCTGCGACGCTTAGGTTTGCATCTCCTCCCCCCGCCCCGGATCCCCCCCCTTCCCCCTCCCCCATCCCACTCTAGATCCAGATCCAGACTGCCGGCGGCCATGGAGGTCGGGTCTTCATCTCGGGGCTGGCCGGCTGTGGTTGAGGAGGCTCTCGAGTCTGGCTCCCCGGGTCAGCTCTGTGGCAGAACCCCCCAATAATGTGGCCCACCTGCACACGTCATCGTCATAAGGAGCCCAATGACTGTGCAAATGAAACACGTTACTGGAAAGATCTGTCGGGTGTCCCTGCGAGGACCCCGAATTATCCACGAACCACAGGACCATCATCATGAAGGTTGGAATAATTACAACATTACAACAGTTGATACAAAATACCATCGGAGTACGGAAGCAAAATAGATAAACTTTACAAAACCTGAAGATTTTACTTTATAAATAAAACCGGTATTGTGGAAGCAGAATAGTATTACAGAACCACACTTAGGCGGAGTACCTAAGTTGGAGAAGAGGAACAACCGGATCACGTCAAGCCCACTGACATGATCATGATCAACGTCACCTATTAGAAACCTGCAACAGGGGATTAACAAACCCTGAGTACTGGGGTACTCAACAAGACTTACCCGACTAAAAAAAAGGGAGAAGACTCAGGAATGAAAGGCTTAGGATAGTCAAGGTAAGGCTTTAAGCAAGATCAAGTATTTTGCAGAAAAAACATTTTTGTAAAACTTTATTTTTGGAAAGATTCCAGTATTTCTCAATTCTTCATTGTTCATGATTCATTTTACCTTTCAAAAACATACCTAGTTGAGAACCACTCTCCGTTGACAGTCAGTGACCAAGTCTCCATAACCGAGGAGCAACGTTAATTCGGATAAATAATACTCAGCTGAGGATCCCTATCCACACTGCATATGTAGCACCCAAGCTTGCATATGCCAACTCGTCTACCACGATTCCTCCAAGATTGGGCCCGGTCCTACGCCACCCGGAAGTACAGTACACCACTCCTATCTAGGTACGACGACCACGTGGGTACATGCTACTTCCGCCATCTCTCCACTCCCAGTGCGCGGTTGTCGGTCCAATAAAGGATTCCTCGGAGCCAGAGCTTTCCGAAGTATGTGAATAGTTGCAAGTCTTGGCCAGCAGGCCCCCATACGGATGGTCCCTAATTTTTCTGTCAGAACCATACCTTGGTTATATCTCACCCAAGCGTAATAGTCCTGTCAGTTTTTCAACCCTGTCCCGTTCGGTGTCAACTGTTGAGTCCCGGACTACAACATGACGGCACCGTATGCTCGGACAACCTCTCCTCGCCGTTGACTAGGTACGGATCAGATACTTAGCCAACAGTCGGGAGTAAAACCAAATTCCCATAAATATTCTTTAAGTGATCACACTTTTGAAATTGGCATTTTTGCAAATCTATTGTATAGCATCACTAAGCATTTTGCAAATAGTTTTTAAAACAGGGTAGGTGGATCTTCTGGTGGAGGTAGATAATGCAGGTAATAGGTCATCACACAACTCCTATAACCTAATGCAGTAGTTTAACTCAAAAGCATTTTAAGTAAACATTTTATAAAAACAAGGAGTTAAAATGCACCGAGGCTTGCCTTGAAGAGCAAAACAAAGGATAGGCTCGGGGTCGACAGTGCAGGTGTCGGAGCTCGGGGTCACCTCGGGGGTAGGCTCGTCAGCGGCTGCCTCGATTTTGACGGCTTCTCCTTCGGTCACTGTACGAATGCAATGATGCATGCTTATGAGGATGCTGACATGAACAATACAGCACAGGACAAATCTACTATTTCTAGAGCACAACTTTTCGGCGCGTAAGTAACCCCTAGTATAGACACAAAGTTACTTATCTCTACCCTTAAGCACGATTAATCAAACTTATTAAGCATCTTTTACCTGACCTAGACACAAGTCATTGCATGGCATCACAGTCATCATAGACCAGTTGGGTGGGGTCTATGAACAGCAAACAATCCCAAAAGTCACATCACAGGGCATACAACATGAACCCTAAGTGCTTTTCTATTTTTCCTAATTATTTAAAAAGGTCATTTTATACAGTTGCTCCAAAAGGTCTCAAAATTCTACCAGAGACTAAGCATGACGTAACTAGCACATAAAAATTTATCTCATAAATTTTGGAGCTACACATGATTTTCTAAAAAACTAAAACCATACATTTCTTAATTAAAAGAAGGATTTTTCATTTTCTAATTTTTGCAGAAAGGTAGAGTTTCTTATTTTTCTAAAATTCTACACGGTGCAAGGAGCATACCATATTTTTCTCAAGATTTATGGAACAACAGATTAATTCTCACAAAAAAGAGAAAACAAAACACTATTCACATTTTTCCAAAAAGGAAAAAGAGCATTGTGCTCCTTCCTCGCAGGGCTCAGGCGAATCGCGCGGCGGACCGCAGGGCTCGGGCGAGATGGAAACGATCGTCCGTCCGAGGCCTGGCTGGGAGGCTCGGGCGAGACGGAAACAATCGTCCGTCCGAGGCCTGGCTGGGAGGCTCGGGCGAGACGGAAACGCGGGTTCGTTCGAGGCTTGGCTCGGGCGAAGCGGAGGGTGCACACTTGCTCGAGGCTAGGCTCGGCGAAGTGGTGAGGGTGTGTGTCTACTCGAGACCTGGCTCGAGCGAGACGGTGAGGGTGTGTGTTCGCTCGAGGCCTGGCTCGAGCGAAGTGGTGAGTGTGTCCGCTCGAGGCCTGGCTCGAGCGAGACGGGAAACGTGTGCTCGAGGCCTGGCTCGAGCTAACGGTGAACGCGTATCCGCTCAAGGCCTGGCTCGAGCTTTGCGCCGTGAAAGCAGAGACCGGGGGGGGCTTTGAGTGCTTACCACGGGTCGGAGGCAGGGCTCGGCGGGGCGGAACAAGGGTCGAAGGAGTGAGCTCGACGTTGGCGGTGCTTCGGCGGAGCTCTCTCGGCGGCGAGCGGCGTGCCGGCGGGTCTGTCCACCAAAAGAGATCGCTGAGGAGCGGTTAGGAGCGCACCAAGATGAGGAAGAGAGGGCGGGGGTCGGATGGATGAGAAGAAAACCCACGGCGACGAATTTTGCTGCTTACCGCGGCAAGACTGTTCGCCGGAGTCGGAGAAGAATCGCTTGCGCCAACTAAAGGAGGGGCGGAGGGGTGAAATTGGTGGTTTGGGAAGGTGGAGAAGCTCAAGACGAAGGCAACGGCGGCTTCGGCGGGCTCTGGGGAGGCTTGGTGGCTCGGGTTCACAGAGCTCGCTGGTGGCGGAAGAACGGCGACCGGCGGGTGGCTTTTATAGCCGTGCTCAGGGGCGGATAAGAGGTGCGCGAGGGTGGATAAGATCGGCCGCGTCGCGTGCTTGCGAATCCATGATGAAGAAAGGACGGAAGTCTGCTCAGGGGCCGAGCGTGCGCTCGCCGGCGACGGCCACGCGGCGGCGACGTGCTGGGAGCAGTGGGGGACGGGCGAGGGTCAGCGCTTTGCGCGTGCGGGAGCGGCATGATCACGGGGTCAGTGGCGGCAGGTTGGAGGCAGGCGGGGAGCGGCCAGACGCGCGGCACGCGCAGCGCCGGTGGCTCGGCTATGGCCGGGGCCCTCCCCCTAGCTCTAGGTTGAAGATGGACAGGGCTAGGTCTAGGGTTTGACTTAGAATTGATTTCTGTATTTTGCAAAGTACTTCCAAATTTCGAACTGAGCAGCAAAAACTCAAAATACCAAAGTTGTGCAGAAAAAGGAGATCTACAACTTTGTCAATATGAACATTTTCAAAATCCAAATAGTTTTTGAATCACATTTGAAATTTGAAAAGGGGACACTTTTGGGATTTGAATAAACTCAAAATTACTTTTGTTTTATATTGAAACTTGAAAATCTGTAAACATGCAAGTTGTTCCTTTTGTCAAAACCTATAACTTTGCTATTATACACTTTTTCTGAAACTCAATAGTTTTTGAGATAAGTTTGAAAACTAAAAAGGGGACAAAAACTGGAGTTTGAAATTACTTCAAATTTTGTACATAACTTGAAAACTTGTAAATACCAAAGTTGTTTCTCTTGATCAGATCTACAACTTTGTTTTTTGGACCAACTCCAAATTTTGAATAGTTTTTACACTATAAAAAGAGGGGTAAAACTAGAGTTTGGAAATTAGGGTTTTTCAAAAGAACTTCCACTTCTATTTTTGATTTTTGATCTTTGATCAACACAACAAAACATTAAGGCACAAAACTGAACAAGATTACACAGAGCTAGACACAGAGGTGAAATTACCATTTGCCCTTATAGGAAGATTTGGGCATTTAGGGTTTTCGAAAAAGGAAAAGGTAAAAGCAAAACAACTATTAGGCAAACATAAATGCATGGCAAGAATGATTAATGACTAAAGATGATGACATGTCAGGTTAATTACATTTTAAACACCAGAGGTGTTACAAGCTCCTCGACGCCCTTGCTGCTGGTGGTGCGCCCTCCTCGCCGGCCTCCGCTCGGCCTTGGGCAGATTTGGATGACGGGCTCCCGCTGGCCTGCGTTTTCTTCGAAGACTCACCTGGCCTGCTTCGGGAGGTCCTTGACCGCGGTCTTGGGGAGCGGGTTCTCCTCAGTGACTCGGAGGACCTCTTGGAGTCGGATTCTGAGATTGAGTCTGAGGCCGAGCCTGGCCACGGTCCGGCGTCGCCGCCGGAGGGGAAAGGAATGGAGCCGGTGCCCGACACGGTGGACCGCCACCGGAGGAGGCGGCGCCATCGTCGGCACCGTCATCGTCGGAGACCAGGGGGCTTCATGGAGGCTGCCCGTCAGGCGCAGCAGGCGCTGGGCGAGAGGCGGAGATCCCCGGGGTTCCGGCGGTCCCCGGGTCGATCTTCCCCGCCGACGCACCCGGCCTGGCCGTGGGGTGTGCCTGACGAAGATGGGTTCTTCTCAGTGCGTAGCCGGTGTTTTGGCCGCTCGCGCACTCCACCTCGCCCGCAGCGCGCGGTGCCGCCGGAGCTCGACGGAGTTTGCTTCAAATGCCTTCAGCCCGGGCATGTCAAGGCGGACTGCCGCAACGCTGTTCGCTGTCAATGGTGCTGGAGGGAGGGACATCGGGCTGCTGATTGTCGTGGGTCTCCGTCCCGATGGTTCTCTGGGTTCAAGCGTGCTCGTTCGCCGCGCTCGGGAGCTGATGATCATCGGGCCGAGCCGCGGCGACGGAGAAGATCTGCGCGGTCTGTGGAGCCTCACAGTGCCTGCTCTGCGGATACTATCTCGGGGAGGTCCGTCTCTACCCCGGCGTACTCGGCTGCGCCGACGATGGCCGTTTCGGAGGGGTTTGCCTCCTTTCCGGTGTCTACAACTGCGGCTTCGCCACCGCCCCCACCCCCCGCCGCCGCATGCGCAGTTTCGGCCTGTCGGGGGCCGGGGACATTCTCGCGGGGGCCAGAGCCAGGCAAACCCGCCTCCTCCTCCGCCCCCCCAGCGGCCGCCTCCGGTGATGGGCCACAGTGGTTGGGGTTCTGGGCAACCTCACCCTAGCCATATGGATGATGTCGCGTTGCGGGACCCTCAGCGCCCGCCGGGTTGCGGGCGGACATCCATGATTGTCGTTCCAAGGGATGAGGGGATTCAGGGGGCTGAAGACTCCCTGCAGTTGGCGCTGGTGGCAACAGTAGCCGGGTCCAGGCCGTTCGTCTCCCCCTCAATGGTATACGCCGCGTTGTACAACCATTTCGAGATTCGCTGTGATGAAGTCGATGTGCGTCGCCATGAGCCGGAAGACTTTCTCGTGCGCTTCAGGCATGGGGCGGACCGGGATCGCATCCTTGCTTCGCCGCCCTGGGGTGCGCTAATTCCTCTCAGGTGGCGGCCGTGGACTCGGGTCAGTGGAGCCACGGCATACGCTTTCACGTACAAAGTCATTGTTGCCTTGAGGAATGTTCCGGCACACGCAAGGAACGTGGTAACAGCGCAGATGGTGCTTGGGCGGTGCTGTGTCAACGTTGAGCTGACGGATGTTCGGGATAGGCCGACGGAGGATGACAGGGAATTTTTTGTACAAGCATGGTGCTGGCACCCAACTTTCCTTGAGCCGGAGAAACTGATCTTCATTCCGGAACCGAGGTCCTAGGTGTCGATGAAGATATGCGAAGGGGCCTCAATTATCTCGTTCGGGTGCGCCTCGTTGCTGAACGTGTTGGCAGTTTGGATCAGCCTCCTCCGCCGGGAACCAATGGAGGCAATGATCATGACAGGGAGGATGACTTTGGGAGCAACGGCCTGCATCGCGCCGATGATGACGGCGCGGACTGGCCTACGCCGCGCCGTGATTCTGAGGATTCCGAAAGTTCTGATCCTCGCCATAGAAACTGTCATCCCACTTGTTCTTATAGTCCAGCACGTTCCAGTGGCTCGGACGATGGTGGTGTGCCTGCTATTCTCATTGGCGGCATCTGTTGCCCGCTATCGGGGGTCAATCATGACCCTGTGGCGGCCCGAGTCGAACGCTGGGAGCTCTTCTCCGCGCCAAGGACACCAATCGCCCCGCGTGTGCCTGCTGTGGTCCTGGGCAGGGCGCGGTCACCCCTCTCTTCGCCCCCTATGGATGTCCTGCGCGCACAAACCCCACCGCCCTTTGGCTTCGTTGGGCGGTTTCTGGGCTCTCGTTCGGACTGGTGGGACTCGGTGGCGGATGACGAGCCGCCTTGCGTGACCTCTCTGCGCAGCAGCCGATCCCTCGGCATCGATGGAGCTGGTTTGGCCGCGGGCGACGTTGAGGCGCCGCGCTTGGCCGCGGGCGACGTCGAGGCCTCTGGCCTTGGCCCCTCAACGGATTGGTGGTCTGATTTGGTGGCCGCAGAGTTTATATCTACGGCACCTGTTGGGGTTGTGCCTTCTGCATGAGAGATCGTAGAGCCGCCTGCCGTGATCCTGGGCTCGGGGAGTGGCCCCGATGCCTCGTCATCCGATGATGACTCGAGGCCGGATGCAGAGCTGGTCAACCCAGTTCAGCTGGATTTGGAGAACGCGGTTTGTATTCCATTGCTGACCCCTCTGGTGCAGGCCAGGCCGAGGCTCCGCCGGGCTCGTACGCCAGTGTCCGTTCAGTCGTTACGCAGGAGTGGAAGGATCGCCGCACGTCCAAGGGTCGCAAATGCGACGGCGCAGGCTCAACGCGTGCTGCTCAAGAAGCTTGGGGTCGCAGTGCGTGAAGAGGAACCAGCTGCTGACGTCGAGCGTAAGTTCAAGCTGGCTTTCAACGGCGCCATGTCTCAGAGGAAGCAGCGGGTCTTGCAGCTCTACCTAGCTGGCGGGGTCAACGTGTCGGCCATGAATCTAGACCTTGACGGCCTAGACGACGATGCGCCTTGACTGCGTGGACGTCTATTGGAGCTACCCTGTTTGGTTATCGATGTTACGAAACCACGCCTTCTTAGTCTGGAATGTGAGGGGCCTAAATGAGAGGGCCCGCCGCAATGTGGTCAGGGAGCTGGTGTTAGCGCATAGGCCTTCGGTCGTTTGTTTGCAGGAGACTAAGCTCTCTGTTATCTGTAATGCTACTGCTATTGAACTCCTAGGTCAATCGTTCGACTATGACGTTGTACCGGGGGTGGGAACAACGGGTGGTATCTTGCTGGCGTGGGATCGTGCGATCTGGGGTGCGTCTAACGTTTCCATCGGACGCTTCTCCATTTCTGCAAGGCTGGCGCTGCTGGAAGGGCCGGCGCAGCCGTGGTGGTTTGTGGGGGTCTATGGGCCGCAGGATGATGATGGCAAGGTGGCTTTCTTGGCGGAGCTCTCGCATTTGAGAGCTGTGTCTCATGGGCCATGGCTGGTGACCGGGGACTTCAACATGATCTACCGCGCCGCTGACAAAAACAATGAGAGGCTCGACAGGCGAGCCATGAACAGGTTCAGAGGGTTCCTTAACTAGGCAAATTTAGAGGAGATTGAGCTGGTGGGGAGAAACTTCACATGGTCGAATAGAAGATTTGTGCCCACGCTGGAGCGTCTCGACAGAATGTTTGTCAACGCGGATTGGCTTGCGGCGTTCCCTGCGCATGTTCTCAAGCCGCTATCTTCTGATTGTTCTGATCACTGCCCCCTTCTGTTGATGTCGGAAGCACACTTGGGGGGCAAGCCACGCTTTCGGTTTGAAGCTTTTTGGGTTCAGGTGCCCGGCTTTCTCGAGGCGGCCTCTGCGGCTTGGGGCCTTGTTCCGGCGCTGGGTGGGCCGTTCAGGACCTTGGACCAGAAGATGCGCCGCATGGCCAAAGAGTTGCGGCGTTGGAGCAATGCAAATGTGGGGAGCATTCGGCTGCAGCTGGCCACGGCGAGAGAAATTATCCTGTGCTTTGACGAGCAGCAAGAGAATAGGATTTTGCAGGACTGGGAGCTAGAGTTGCACCGGACCTTAAAGCTCCGGGTGCTGGGCTTGGCATCGCTTTCCCGATCGATTGCCAGGCAACGGTCAAGGGCGTTATTCCTCAGGGAGGGCGACGCAAACACCAAGTTCTTCCACCTCCAAGCATGTCATAGGCAGCGGCAAAACAAGATCCACTACCTTTCTGTGCATGGATCTCAAATCGTCTTCGATCAGTCTATGGCCGAGGCGCTCTTCCATCACTTCAACTTCGTTCTAGGCTCTAACTTTGAACGGTCAAGAAGGCTGAACCTGCAAGCTTTGGGGGTTCGGTCTATTGATGCCCAGGCCGTGGCGGCCCTTGAGGCCCAGTTCGCGGAAGAGGAGATTAGAGCGGTAATCATGGATCTGCCAAATGATAAGGCTGCTGGGCCGGATGGGTTCACGGGCCGTTTCTACAAGGTCATGTGGAATAGGATCAAGCCGGAATTGCTAACTGCCATGCAGGCGTTTTGGGCACTTGACTACAGGGGTTTCCACCATGTTAATGAGGCGTATATGGTGCTGCTTAAGAAGAAAGAGATGCCTGCTGAGATCAGAGATTATCGCCCCATCAGTCTTATGCACAGCTTCGGGGAATTGGTCACCAAATGTCTCGCCAACCGCCTAGCGTCGGTACTGGATACGTTGGTGCAGCGCAATCAGAGCGCGTTCATCAAAGGAAGAAGTATTCATGACAATTTTAGGGACGTCCAACTCACGTGCAAATACCTACACAGAAAGAAGATTGGATGTGTGCTTTTGAAGGTGGACATTGCCAAAGCTTTTGATTCCGTTGCATGGACTTTCCTGTTAGAAGTCCTTCAGCACATGGGGTTCGGTGTGCGTTGGCGCGATTGGATCTCGGTCATTTTATCTACGGCCAGCACCAGAATCCTCCTCAATGGTGTTCTGGGCACGCGTATCTGTCACGCGCAAGGGGTCTCAGGCAGGGGGACCCACTCTCACCCATGCTTTTCGTGCTGGTTATGGAGGTGCTCAACTGCTTCCTCGGTAGGGTCGAACGGAATGGCTTCCTAACACCAATCAGTGGCATCCCGAGTTCAAGGGTCAGTCTCTACGCGGATGATCTGGTGGTGTTCGTCTCTCCGTCGGAAAGGGACCTGCTATCGATTAAAGGTGCGCTCGCTGTCTTTGGCCTTGCCTCGGGGTTGTTCTCCAACCTTGACAAAAGCCTAGCGACGTCGATTCACTACTCACAAGAGGACATGGCCAGGGTGTCTCATATTCTGGGCTGTCGGACGGAAGGCTTCCCCTGCCGTTACCTTGGAATACCGTTGTCGGTTCACAAGCTCAGGAGGGTCGACGAGCAGGTGCTGGTTGACAAGGTGGTTGCGCGCCTGCCGACATGGAAGGGGAACTTGCTCAGTGTCGCAGGGAGGACGACGTTGGTCTCCTCTACTCTATCGGCCATCCCGGTTCACACTTCGATCGTTCTTTGCCTATCTCCTTGGGCCATTGAGTTGATTGACAAGCTGCGGAGAGCCTTCATCTGGGCAGGCTCAGACTCTGTCTCGGGCGGCAAGTGCCAAGTCGCATGGTCCAAGGTTTGCCGGCCGAAGGAGCTTGGGGGTTTGGGTATCTCGGACCTCAGGAAAGTGGGGGTGGCGCTACGGATCCGTTGGGTTTGGAAAGACAGAACGAACGGTCGAGACCCAGCTACAGCCGAACGGCAGGTCATGGCCTTGTTCCAGGCTGCCACCGTTCTTCGGCTTGGGGACGGCAGATCCACCTTCTTCTGGACAGATAACTGGATAGATGGCCAAAGCATTCGGCACCTAGCACCGACCGCGTTCGCTGCGGTGCGAGGTAGGAGTAAGAGGGCCTCTGTCGCCGAGGCGCTGCCTGGGGACGCCTGGGTGTTGCATATTGCCGGAAACTCATCGCTTCAGATGCTCCTGGACATCGCCAAGATTTGTGATCTTCTTGAGAATGTCCAGCTTTCCCAGACACCGGACACGTTCTTCTGGGCCTTGTCGTCGGGGCAGGTATACTCCTCCGCTTCCGCTTATGGCGCCATGTTTCTGGGCTCCTCGCCGGTGTTTGGGGCAAAGCTCATCTGGAAGACAGTGGCTCCTCCTCGGGTGCGCTTCTTCTTTTGGTTGACCTTGCACGGCTCCTGCTGGACGGGGGACCGACGTTTTCGTCATGGGCTTCAGGACTCCAATGTGTGCATCATGTGTGATCAGGGGGCCGAGACTATGGATCATATCCTACTTGGCTGCAGCTTCAGTCGCGAGGTCTGGCACCTGTGTTCCCTTTCTTTGCGATTGCAGGTACATGCTTCGCTGCAAGATGACTCCGCTGTCCATTGGTGGATAAGAGTACGAAAGTCGGTTCCCAAGCTGATTCGTCGGGGTTTCGACTCCGCGGTGCTTCTTATTGGATGGATGTTATGGAAGGAAAGGAATGCTCGAACCTTTGACGGGCGGGTGATGGCTCCTCGGGCGCTCGCCGTGCTGATTCAGGATGAAGCCGCCCGCTGGCGCTCAGCTGGAAACAAGCCGCTGGGCCTGCTGCTGGACCGAGTGAGTCTTTCGTGAGCTCGGACGCCCTCTCCAGGGCTTTTGCGGCTAATCATGTAGTGCTCTTCGCATGTATCTAGTGGGCTTGGCTTGTTGGTAACAAGGTTGTTACCACGATGTTTGTTAAACTCGAACTTCTTCTCTCCTTAATGAAAAACGCGCTTTGGCGGGCTCTTAAAAAAAATAAAAGCACATGAAACTATTCCAACCGAGAAAAGGTTCACGTGTAACTTTTTCCAGTTTCATATAATTATCTCTATGTTAACAGTAATGAGAAAATTCACCTCCTTGTATTTAAAAAATGAACACAACTTCAATTTATGCTCAGGATGAAATTAACCTTCACATGCTGCTACAAATCAATTATCAAAGATGTGTGGTTCTTTTTTATCAAAATCTTGATTCATCTTCATAAAAGACAAGAAACTTTATTCACAATCAGAAGGACCTCACAAAGAAACCCCAACATCTTCAGCATTAGAATATGGACTCAAAATAGACATAATAATAATCAAAACTCCAGAATGCATTGTTTTCTTACCTTGAAGCTATTGTATATATGTGATTCATAGCACTTGTGTGGCATGACACACGATCTGTGCAAGAAGCATCAGGAACATGTTGTGAGCCACTGGTGACCACCAATGGCAATTAACATCTTTGTCATATTCTAGGAACAACCTTGCACCAGCTAAAGCTTGAAGCACTTGAAGCTGAATGCGTAATTAGGGAGGATCCTCGTGTTTATATCCTTGTTCCACATAATGTATCATTACTGATTCTCTAGCTTGTCCACATCGCTGACATAGTCATGGCTGCAGGGGCAGGACTACGATGACCCTGCCGGGATAGCCTTCGGCTGGCCCATCAGCACGCAGCACAGCTCGATGTGCACCTCACCACTCTTCTCTGTCTTGGTTAGCATGTCACTGAAATAAAGACGATTTTAAAAGGATTAGGCTCATATGACGAGTTGCTTAACCGGGCCACATAGTGTTGAGAAGATGAGTTAACTGGAATAATCAGATTCAGAGATCACTCCATGGTAAGCTGCTGCCCTGTTTTTCCTGGTTCTCATTGAAGTTACTCCTACTTCACAGCTACACTCCCATATACATTTTCTGTTTATTTCAATATACAAATTTGGAAGTGCTCAGATAAGCAAAAAATTCATTGTAATACGAAACGACCGATTAGTATCTTCGTGATTAAACAATAAAAGAACATTAAAACAAGATATGTAAGAACTCTGTATTTATTTTAGTGCAAAGGGCAAAGAAACAAGAAATTGGTTCAGACTTTAGCAAGATTTGTTGGTTGCTATTAAGCTATTGGAATACATGGCAAAAGGAACATGAACTTTGCTCTAGTTTGATATGGTAAACTGCATGAATATATATAAGCAACTCTATGATCTATTTAGTGCCCAATAAGCTAGATAGATAAAAGAGGAACTATGGTCAAAGCATGTGGATCCTACTTATTTTTTTTCTAATTTCAGACAACAAGCAGTAATAAACATATGTCATCCTATAATTTTAGACCTCAAACACAAAACTGCCTTAAACTAATGTTCTTACATACATGCTATTGGAACCTAAACTTACTGTACATCTACATGTTCAGAGACATGGTTCCAAGGAAATTGGCATACAACTCTAGATTAGAATTCCAATAGCAATGCTATTGGAACCCAAATTGACATGCTATTGGAGCAGATTGTGCAGTCAACTCTAGATTAGTGCATTGGTTTGCAATAGAGATTTCTAATAGCACAAGGCCCGTACTGTACATCTATATTGACATGCTATTGGAGCAGATTGTGCAGACAACTCTAGATTAAAAATCCGTATAAGAAATCCTCTTTTCCCTAAGCTGACCTCATCGTTCGCTTGCAGTTGCACAGGTTGCCTAATGAATTTTCAGAATTCAGAATCACCGCAATAGGATATTTAAAATTACCTAGCAAAATTACTCAGAAAGAAGTTGAACAAGAATTACATGTCCTCCACCAAGCGGCCACCTAACTCTTGTGTCCACGGACACGCAGAAGCAAGCGCAGGCTATCGAGAATAAAACTCATCTGCATGTGTCAATCTGCGGCGTCCCCTACTGATCCCTTGGGCGAGGGAGTCGAGCTGCCACTGGAGCAGGCCGAGCGCATGGGCGCTGCGGCGGCGGGACAGCGAGAGCACGTGGGGCGAGCTAAACCGGCGGACGGGACTGCCGCATCGAATCTACTTTAACCAAAACCAAAAGGAAAAAAAAACGAATCAATCAAAGTCAGAGATGAGGGGCCGACCAGTGGACGAAGAACACGACGACCACGAACGATTCCGGTGAGTCCTGGAGGAAGGCGCTGAAGTTGGACGCGTTCAGGTCCACGACCGCGGTCATCTGGTGTCGGTTTTCGCGACGCGCGTTGGGGCGCCGGGCTAGGCAGCAACCGGGCGGGGCACGGGCGGAGCAGAGTCGATGTCGCGAAAGTGGGCGGAAGGAACAGGGAGACGCGGTTGGTTCCTATTCGGCGGATGTGGCGTGACCGAACGGGGGAGACATGGTTGGTTCCTGCTTGGCGACGGCGACGGAGGCGGCGGCATTTGGCGGAGCTGCCCTTGGTGCCCATGGCGGCGGTGACCTTGGGGGCGTTCGGCGGGCTTCAGATCTGGCGCAACGAAGGACCTCAGAAGTGGGCGAGGAGGCTGAGAGGTGGTCGTGGAATCGTGGGCGGGGTAGGAGGCGGTTCTGCGGTCTGGCATCGCGCCGGGCGGCCGGGGGAGCAGGGTAAGCGCTCGGTCGGCAGGGAAGAGGTGGTCGTGGAATCGTGGGCGGGGTAGGAGGCGGTTCTGCGGTCTGGCATCGCGCCGGGCGGCCGGGGGAGCAGGGTAAGCGCTCGGTCGGCAGGGAAGTCGCGTGGTGGAGGGCGAGGCGAGGAGAAGCCGGGCGGGGTGAAAACCGTCGCTATGACGATGAGATTCGGTTTTTTTTTTTTTTTTTGGTGTACTAGTTGAATGCCCGTACGTTGCTACGAGATCTAAAGATTAGAACAAATCATACAATTAATAGACACAAATAAAACTATGAACATAATAGATTATTAGATTATGTAATTAAGTTACAAATCCAATGCAGGCACTCGTACGGTGCATGGTCATGTCAACAACCACCAAGCTAATGACAAATACATGGTTAAACAAGCTAATCACCAAAAAACACTAACAAGTGTTACCCTGCCTTACTTCACATGTGCTGATTAAAGCAGAAGCACTAACATAATTTTTCTCGAAGAAAAATAATGATCATATTTGCCTGAAGAATAAAGATAAGGTTCCAAAATAGTCCAATTTACTATTTTTAGTGAGCCATTGTAGTAGTTCTGATTTGCTCTGAGATTTAGCCTCATCAAGTAGCTCTACCAATTAGACATCCTCAGTATTGTGTGGGTTCATAACCGCTTGCCATCTGAACCAAGAACAAGACCAAATCCAACAAGGCTTGTTTTGGAAACATCATTTCACTTGGATCTGGGAGCTTAACGGCCATCCTTGCAACCTGTAGAAAGACAACATAAGAGCATCTTCAGTAGCTCACCGATAATATGGTAGTATTAGTGATCATCAATACTACTTTTTTAGATTATTGGAGGAGATGCTCTAGCAGATCACCGATATCATGTCCCCATTCTTGTATTTCTCTCTATTTCCGTACAAAACCATGACAACTCCATTTGCAAATCATAATACTTCTCTTCAATTGCCACCTTGTGCGCCTCCATCGCTCATCGATCTTGATTCCTTTTCTTGCTTCTTTTCAGCTTCGAACTCCTTCCTTGATGCCATCGTCTCTTAGACTGTTGTCTTAAACACAACATGATCCTCTCCCTTCTTAACCCTCCCCTTCCCTAGCTTCATCCCTGGAGACCTCTCATTGGTGGGTGCCTTGGGACTTGATTCCTCTCCCTCATCTTCCTCATGCACTTGCACCAAGCCTAGAGAGGATTCGTTGGACACCTTTTTTGATAGATAATCATTGTTCCTCTGTTTCCACTTCTCATTGTGTTGGAGCAATGACGAACAGTGTTGCATCACAAAGGTCTTGTGCTTTGGATCTCGCTGCTTGTAGATACATCGTCTGACAGTGTTTAATCAACCCAATAGAATAGTTGATTAACAAATCAGTGTTTAATCTACCAAGCAGACTACAATGCAATATTTGACCATCATTTACTTACCCATTCCTTAAATATTGTTGGACTTGGTGGGACACGTTTAATATTCTCAATACAACCTGCCCACCGGACACTGGTTGCAACACTCTTGAATTGTACTCCATCGGTGGTTGAGTGAACTTACTCCGCTTCCAGTAAGTCTTCACATTTTGATGTAACCCCTATTACCGGATCAAGACTGACACTTTCACATGCCCTGACCAAAGGCCTCATCCTCATCAGCAGAATAGTTCGACGATCTTGTCCATTTTTTTTAGCCGAAGTAGGTGCTAGGTGCAACCTCAATAACTTCTTTATCTGTATATGCAAATCCATTGGAGAAGGAGATACCATCTAAGTCCATGGCCTCATTCATCGTGTTGAAAAATGATTGATCACTACATGCACACATAATATTAAATTAGAGTATGATCAGAAATGTACTATGAAAATATGCTGAAAATATACTCCGAACAGAAATGTGATGGAATCAAATGTACTTTGAAAAGAAAAGGCTAATACTCTAAAAATGTACTCTGGATTTTTATGCAGCTAGCTTTCTCCTAGATTTTAAAATATATACAATTCAAAGCTGTAGAGCAGTACTAATTCCTTCTAATAGAATCTAATCATTAACAATCTTCATTCAATTCAGTACGTAACTTTGTTCAGAGGATCATCAACTTGCTACATATTCATTTGTTCAATTTTGTTCTTACCATTCAATTCCCTAGGTTCACAGATTACAAACCCATCGAGAAAGACATGATCTCTATTGGTTCATTAGGTTCATGGTGGATGTGCATGTGTTCATGGACAGATGCAGGTTTGTACGACATACCAACAGCAAGCAGCAAACAGTTAACTGTTTGTATTATAGTAAATGTCTGTGCAGACATGACAATTCAATTAGCTGACAAATTCAATAAATATATTGTAGATTGCCCACATGCATCATTGTGAACTGTGAATAACAGGAGTATGAACACAACGTAGATAGCCAAGCAGTTCATGGCATAAGCATAAACATGTTTTTTTTACCTTATTGGCATTCCGTCGAACACCTCTTGTGCGCTATCGATAACAACGTCGAGGCTAGCATCGAAGGTGACTGTGTTGGGTGTTGCCAGGGCAGTGGATGCTGCTGTAGGTGTCCCGGCCACCGTGCTCATCGTCCCCTTCGGCTTGGGGGCGCTGGTGGTCCCTTCGGCTTGAACACCATGCTCGTCGTCCCCTTCGACTTGGTGGGCAGTGCAGTGTGCAGCCAGATCCCCGCCATGGCTACCATCCATGGCACCTTCCGTAGCTCTAGTTCTCCCAGACAGCTGACGATGAGTGGACGCGAACAGCAGCGAGCTTCGACGGCGGAGCGTCAGGGCACGGCGCTGTAACACTCGCGGAGTTCCATTGGAGCCAGAGAAATACAAGAAGAGGAGGCATAGACACACAATCATAATAAACCAGAAAAACACCGAACGGGTCGGAAGCAATCGCACAGGTTGGGAGGGCGGCGGCCGGGAGAGCGGCGTGGCGGCGGAGCGCCTAGCGGCCGAGAGAGCGCCGAGAGGCCGGGAGAGCGGCGCTGCGGCTGGGCGCGGGCGGAGCGGCCTGAGCGGCCAGGTGAGGGTTGAGCGGCACGGCGTCCGGGCACGGCTGGCCCGAGCGGAGGTGCCGAGCGGCCGGGGGAGCTAACAAGTTCACACAAGAAATCTTACACAAACTAAAAACTTCAACGGCGCAGGGAACAACGTCTCCGCCCTCTGGAGCAAAGCTTGGATGACGAGCGTGAGGTCGCCAGAGGGGTGAACTGGACTCTGGAAGAAGAACTGTAATGCAAGAGAATGAGACACAACACGCAAGGCTCAAGCAGACAGTCAGCTTCAGATGTGATCCAGTAGTACACAAGCAAAGGGAGGATGGGTATTAGCAAAATATTCAGGACACTTCTCTGAATATTATTTTTTTCTCGTATTAGGAAAAGTATGCTCAAGGGACCAGTAACCAGTTGCAGTTTTATAAGTTGAGATGAGTTGGGCTTACTGAAATCTAGCCATTGTTTATGGGTCACTCACTAATACATTGCACAAGTGGCCCTTCATCATGGTTTTAACTTTTAAAGTACCACTCTCTCAGATCTGAATGCTAGATTGATTTGAGTTTGGGCAGTACCTGCTACAATGGCAGTGGCCGTCCCTGTAAAAATCAGGAAACAAAGCAACAACAAAATTAGTACCTACTGCCGAGCCCGCCACTTCCGCTGCTGATGCTAGCTAGCATCGTTGAGCCTCCGCTCCTGAAGTCATCATCCCGATCCGCCTCGCTGTGCTCTCCTTTGCTCCAGCTGCGGCAAAACAGCGAACACCTGGCACGCAACGCAAGAGAGCTGCTCAACTACTCGTTGTGCGTGGGATGGATAGCCCCGGCCCGACGCATGACGGAGTGAGAGCGAGTGTGAGGACGAGCGAGAGAGGAGAAGAAGATTGCTGCCCAATCCGCCGCGCTCTACTTCACGTGGCCTCGCCGGCCGGTGGAAGCAGCAAGAAGACAAACCGATTGTTTTCGTTTTCTCATGCGTTCCAGACGCAGGGGGCAGACGGAGGGAAACAACCATGTGGTGGCCGGTGGAGGGGGTAGACGCGGAGAGAGGTCTGCGCAGGGGGGCAACCCGTGGTGGCCGGCGTAGGCGTCCGTCGGAGCTCACGAAGAAGCCGACGGGGGCAGCGCTCCCAGGAAAAAGCACTGGGGACTGGGGAGCGGCGCGGCCCAGCAGGATCTTCCCCAGCGCTCGCGAGCTTTTGCTGGTCCGGGACCGCGGCGGCTCCACGACGGCGAGGCAGGACCTCCGCGCCGGCGGAGCACCTCGACGCCGACAGGGCAGGGCCTGTGGACGACGACGACGAGGCGGGGTGGGAGCGGCGCGGCTCAATAGGATCTTCCCCCGGCGCCCGCTAGCTGTTGGTGGTCCGGGACCGCGGCGCCTCCACGACGGCGAAGCGGGACCTCAGCGCCGCGGCGGCCGGGCGCGGTCGGCCCGAGCGGAGCGCCGAGCGGCCGGGAGAGCGCCGGGGTGGCCAGGCGCGGTCGGCCGACGGGAGAGCAGGTGCGGGGGGCGGTTGCGATGGGAGCCGGGGAAGAAGCGGCGTGCGGAGCCGGGAAAAAAAAAGAGCGATCGGTTGCGATGGCCAGGGAAGAAGCTGCGTGCGGAGCCGGAGAAGAAGAGCGGGGCGAATGAGACGATGTAATTTGACTCTTTTTAGGAGTAAAGATAAGATATAAGATAGTATAAGATAAGAATAAGATAAGATAAAATTATTATTATCACTCACTCACTAAACTGTGTAAAATGGGCCACTCCCAAAACATTATATCAGGCCGACAGACGGCAACCTTTTGGTATGCTCTTGATTCTCTTTATTACAACTCTTCTCTAAGCTTTGTATTTACAAAACTGAGCTACCCCTTTAATGCAGCATTTTTTTCTCCTGTGAGGGGGGTATATCATTCCATCCCAAAGCATATCAACTTGTTGAGTGATCCACTAACCATTTGTGTTATGTTTCAGGCTTGCCGAGAGCACATATTTCATATGTACGAAACAATAAGGACTACCTCTCTTCCTCTTCAACTATGATGATCGCAGATTGTGTATGGTATTTACGAAGCTGCAGGGAATGGCAAGTTCTGTCCTGAATCAAATTCATGGTCACATGATAGCATGGGCAAAACAAGCTGTCCTGCCCAGGTACAATCCCTGGTGTCTGTACTTTGAATGACATCTTCCTTTTCGCTCTCAGTAAAATGCCTTCTATATTCATGCCCTTTTATTTGTTTAGATTGCAAATGTGGGTAAGGGGTAGTGTTTTCCGCTAGCACAGAATCAGTTCAGAAATGCTACTGTAGCAGATTACTACCAGAGAACATACCCAGTGTCCCTGGTCAGAAGCTTCATTTTTTTTCAAGTTTTTTTATGGATATGTTTACTGCTCCTCCTCCCAACAATCTCTGGATGCTCCCTGCCACAGTACCTGCTGACGAGCACGGGAGAAAGTTAGTGCTGTTACCTGGATGGGCGCCAGAGTGTGAAGGGAACAATAACCTCAAATCAGAAAAGGTTGTGTAGTCATATGCAGACATAGTGAAGAAGAACAAATTTGAGGATGCGGAACATGCAAGGTCAGGTAATGAATCTTCAGGTGGTTTCTATGAACTGGATTGTCAATACACAACACCAGAGAGGGAGGACTGTGCACTATCAGGTAGAGGGGTGGTTCTAGTGCAACAACGACAGTACCCTGATAAACAGGGAAAATGTTGAGCCTTGATCAGGTGTTACAAGGGCGCATGACTTTTTCCTGGTCAGAAGTGGCGCATTCTGATTTTTATGCCAATGCAACTGAAACTGAAGATTATGATGCATATAGCTGCAAGAATGCCCAAGAGGTCAAATGTGCAATTCTGGATGGGAACTCTAATTTGCCAGAAACCTTCGGTTCTGAAGTTGATAAGCTGTCCTTGGGGCATTGTTTGCTGGTGCAGTTATTGCACTCTGAGGCCCCGTTTGGCAGAGCTCCCAGAGCTGATTCTCTGCTGAATCCAGCAGGAGCTCTGCCAAACGGTTTTTCAGAGAGAAGTGATTCTCTGCTAATTCCGTGAAGTGATTCTCTGAAATGAACTAAGGGGCTGGGAGCTGAAAAAAGTAGCTTCCCCTGATTCTGTGAAGTGATTCTCCATGCTGATTTTAAGAGTTTATGCTAAAGAATCAAAGAGAATCACTTTCAGCCACAGAATCACTTCTCTCAGAGAATCAGCTTCTATAGAGAATCAGAATCAGATGGAGCTCTACCAAACTGGCCCTGAATCATGCACAGAAGCTGAGGTTATAACTTTGAACTCAGCTGATATCTGCATCCCATCTTATCATCCTTGTTTCGTGCTTCAGTTCACAGTCTAGCTAACATGCTTAGTTGTTGTCTATCTATTGCAAAATTTCTCACAAAATTTTGTTCTATACCATTCGGTTGTTCTATAGAATCATGCTTAGTTGTTGTCTATCTATTGCAAAATTTCTCACAAAAAGAACATGGAAAGCGGATAAAGAATCATCCTGTGCTAGAAAAGGTATCAGTTTCTACCATTCGATTGTTCTATAGAATCTGAAAGCTTTTCTTCTCATACATTACTGAAGAACTTAGTAGAACGTGCATGAATTTGCCTAAGACACAAACAACTGGGAAAATGTGATTAATGTTGTCGGTGCCTTCAATGGTGTTCAATATATACCTGAGGTGCTGTCCTTTTCCTGCCTGTACTTGGTACTTGATTGGTTTAGTTTTGATCTGGTGGAAATACAACAGCTCATAAAACCTCCAAACATCAACAATTAGTTAAACCTCATGTGGCAGCCTACGGTTTAGTGCAAATCTGAATAAATTGAATTATTTTATAAATGTTCATTAGCCTATTATCTATTGCTATAATGGCAGTGATATTTGAAGTGAGAGGAACACAAGAAGACTCTTGTGATAACTTTGTGATGTGTATTGCCAGCTCTGCTGAAAGACTTCTCGGGAGCCTAACTGGAAAATGCTGCCAAAGATGAGTGCAGGAAGGAGCTGTCATACACTTACAGTGCTTAATGTGAAGATGTAAGTCACGTAACTCATTCTTTTTTATGTTGATTGAAAAGCTATGTATATCTTAATGCATAGCAAGCTATGAATCTAGAATCTAGAAAAGCCAAAACTTCTTATAATCTGGCTGCTATGTATCTAGAATAGCCAATCATCACAGTGAATAATGTAAAAGTATTCCTTACAGTACACATAGGAAATTAAGAATAAATGATACTGGGTGCTACAATTCCATCTGGGGACATTTGTCAAATCAACACAGCTATAGATTCCTATTGACAACATCATATGCAACCTGAACGAACTGAATAACATTGTTAATGAAGCTGGAGTATGCACAATGAAAAAGTTTGACACAAACAGATCAACAAAAGCAATAGGCCACAAAAATTGCCATTAATGTATTTAAAGTGCACATATGAAAATCAATCTTCATTTCAAATTGCATTCACAATAATCCATGCATGACAGCATATTCACAATTTCACTGTACATGTCATGTACAAACTGAGAAAATGCGGAATGGCACACTCCTACAAAAAAACATATTATGTGGGAAAATAAATAACTACAGTTAGCTTAGTACTTAAACGAAGAGCACCTCTATATGTTGTACTGTACTAATCACCACCATATGGCTTGATTAGTAGCCAGTAAAATTGAGCCATGATTCATCCTACAAGTTTGTTGACATATCCCGCATGTTGCGTAATCACATCATGTCTTCGCCAGCATTACTCAATCCAGCAAACATACCTTCTAATTAGTGTGTCCAGCCAGTCCACTAATCAAAATTAGTTGAAGTACATGTTATTGTATACAACATTTCTTTTTGTAATACAGAAAACTCTCCATAATTGGATTCAGCAAATAGACTTAAACTAATTAGATTAATCATGTTATCATAGTGCTTTTATGTTTATCATAGTGATATATATATTTTTTGTTTCTTTTGCACAGATCAACAGTGATATCCAATAGCAGGCACTCGCAGCAATGTAGAAAAAGAAAAACGCCCTGTATCCATTATGCCGCAGCAGCAGGCATCTAGCAGTTGGCATTCAGATTACTACCAAACCAACAAGCGCAGATATCAGAATTTCATTGCCAATTCAATGAGAACAAACACACACAGATTAGTTCTGACCCACCGCATATCACCTTCTATATATCAGAAGACAGAGAGAATATTCTCAGCACATCAGACTGCTGTTTGAGCAGATCTCGGAACAGGGTTACAGCACATCATCGAGATAAACCGAGAGATATAGACGACCTAATACTCTACTGTTATGCTATGGCAATTGAGCTTACTGGTCCATATGACGGAACGTGAGGATGCTCCTCATCGAAAGACAGACCGTGTGGTCGGTGTGGAGGATCCTACTCCAAATGGAAGATGAGCGGGTGATCCTCGTACACGCCCAGGACACGAGCCAAGATGTCGTCGCAACGCGATGCGATCCACCCGGTTCCGCGGCGCAGCGCCTTCCCCGCAACGTTCTGTAGGTAGTTGCCGAGGGAGACAGGGTGCTGGCCCATCAACCACGGCAACTCCTTCCCCACGCGCCGAATCCTCCTCCCGTGGCTGCGGAGGCGGCGGAGGGCGGCGAGGTCGGCGGGATTGTTGACGAGTCGGGGCACGATGTCCGCGGTCACCTCCTCGAGCATGATGCCGAGGTCGATGGCGCGGCTGAACGGGACCAGGTTGTCCACAACCCACCCGTCGGCGACAATGACGTCGTGGTGCGCCGCATTCGCGCCGCCGCCCGCGTGGTCGGAGCCGAAGTCGTCGACGTCGAGGGCGGACACGACACGAGGACGAGGCCCAGGTCGGGGTCCTGCTTGCGTTCCGCGACCCATCCGCCCCAACCATCGTCACCGTCGCTGCTGTTCACGGACGAGTCGTCCGAGCCCTCCTCCTCGGCGTTGTCGTTGAGGAACGCGCACGCGCCGCCGCCGAGCTGGCTACGCAGTATGCCCTTGGCCCTGAGGACGGAGAGGATTGCACGAGAGCGGCTGATTGACTCCGCGCGCTTGAGGACGAGAAGGTAGGGGCCGTCGCGGGTCGCGACCCGCTCCGCGTCGGAGAGGCCGTAGATGTCGACGGAGGGGAGAGGCTCGGCCATGGCTGGCGCGGCTGCTTCGGGCAGGGACTCGGGGAGGGACTGGGGACGAGCGCGCGTGCTTGTGGGCAGGGAGGCACTCGCGGTAGACGACGGGCGAGATGGCGGTGGAGGTGGACGAGAACCTCTCCGCCGCCGAACCGACGCTTTTATAGCGACCGGCGATTTTTTTTTTGTTCATTTTTAACCCTTTTTATTTTAAATAAAAATATTTTAAAACTAAAACTGTTTTTTATTTTTTTTAACTAACGCTTTTGGCAGCGTAACCGAAGCCGGCGCGACTAAAGCGCACCGTGTCACGTCGTATATGATGGTGCGATAAGTCTGTCACATGGCACGGTATGACCCCCGACCGGACTTACGTGGCGGCTAGTGTGGCAACCCCTGGCACCGGTCACGGCGCGGCAGGGCGCTACATACTGCCGCGTCATCACCCCTGCCCTACCTTCTCTCTCACACACACACTCTCTCTCTAATGCCCCCACCCCCTCTCCCTCCGGGCACCTGTCCCACGTCGCCCCGACCACCGTCTGTCACTGTGGTCGCCCCTCATCGCCCCGGCCCACCCCCACCGTGCCCCGTCGCCTCCCCCACCGCCCCTGTCGGACCCGACACCCCGGCCTCCTCCTCCTTCTCTTCCCCCCCCCCCCGACGGCCCGATCGTCCCCTACCGCCTTGGTCTCGCCACGGCCGTCCTCCTTTGCCCATGTCATTCAACGCCGTCGCGGTCGGCCCCCACTACCACCTCCCCTCCCCCCCCCCCCCCCGCCATCGATGGCCCCATGCATGCCCCCGTCGGTCGGCGCCGCCCAGGACCGCCACCTCCTAGTCAATGTATGCCTTGATTCATGTTAATATTACTACTAGTAGTGTAGTTAGTTTAGGGTTTAGGGTTAGTGTAGTTAGTTTAGGGTTTAGAGTTAGTGTAGTTAGTGTTAGGTTAAGTCTAGTTAAGATTAGTTTAGTTAGTTATATGTTCTATTATACTCTCTCCATCCCAAAATATAAGGCATTTCAAGAATCTTGGAGAGTCAAAGTTTTACAACTTTGACCAAAAATTCTAGAGAGAAACACAAAATTTTATGACATCAAATATGTATATTATGAAAATATAACTAATGAAAAATCTAATTGTACTTAGTTGGTATCATAATATTATTATCTTATTATATAAATTTGGTTAAAGTTAAAAAACTTTGACTCTCGAAGATTCTTGGGATGGAGGTTGTAGTTAGTTAGGTTAGAGCTAGGCACATGCATGAATATTTGCTTCTATTATAATGTGTCTTCGAAAAACACTTTGTGTATATATTGTAAACAAGTCTTTGTTTAGTTCTAGTGATCAGTAGTCTCGATAAATTTAGTGCCCGTGATCTAACGTAATTTTCCCATAAAGTTTATTAGAATGAGAGGAGTTTAATTTAAGATAAAAAACACATTTAGCATTTTCAAAACCTTGAGAAAACAAGTCCTCTCATTTGTTTTTTTATCCAACATAAATTCGAGAAAGAGTATTTCTAAAAAAACAATAAGAGAAGGAATGTATAGGAGGGAAAGCAAAAAGATCACGTCCACGAGCTCGTTCACGGCTTCTTCCAAAACTACTGAGGTAAAGAAAACTACAGCAGGCAATTTCCATTTCCACTTTTCATAGTAGCAATATAATTTTATAATTTTATTTTCTTTTCCCCGTCAGTCTCTCTCCTCGGCTCCCCTCGCTGGTGTCGCGTCGCCTGCGTGCTCCCTCCCTCCCGCATCGAGACGCCGCTTCCGGTCCCCTCCCCCTTCCTCTCTCTCTCCTCCTAGCCATCCAAACCCTAACCCTAAACCCCTCCTCCCCTACCAACCTTTGCCCAGTCCCCCACCGACCTGGCTCCCCACCACCGACTCGCCACGCTGGCCCATAGTGGCCGTAGACTTGGTCCACGCCAACCCACACAGCAGTCCACGCCAACCCGCACAGCAGTCCACGCCACTCGCACGACGCCACGTGGCCGACACGTTAGCCGGGCAGCACGGTCAGCAAACACGACGCCCTTTAGCAGAAAAGCCCTCCGACTTTGCAGAAACTAACCCGCAGTCCATCGCAGTTTTAAACAGCCCTGTTTTTACCACTGAGTTTTCGGAAAATAGTGGTCGTCGTCCATATTGCGCACAAAAGGCGAATTTAATTGTTTTAATTCGAAAAAGACTTTGGTTTATTTACCAAAGTGCCATTGAACCTTGTTTTCAACGTACCTTCCTCGCTTTAAATTCGATTAGAGTGATCTTTACATTCATGTGATCGTATCAATGCGTAGAATAGTTTTATAAGCTTTTTTATCTTGTTTTATTAGTACTGTTTGGTGTACTGTTCTTGTCGGGGGTCCACAAAAGGGGTACCCCCAATCGACGCAAAACAAACAAGTTAAACCTAGAACACCAATTAATAAGAGACCTGCATGGCCCACCAAGCCGAAGCCCGAAAACCCATTAAGCGGAAGTAGGCCTCGCCCGAGCCCTCCAAGCCAGGCCTCGGGCGAACGCTCGTTCTCCGTCTCGCCCGAGCCCTCCAAGCCAGGCCTCGGGCGAACGCTCGTTCTCCGTCTCGCCCGAGCCCTCCAAGCCAGGCCTCGGGCAAACGCTCGTTCTCCGTCTCGCCCGAGCCCTCCGCGTCAGGCCTCGGGCGAGCGCTCCACTACCCCTGCCAACCGCCTCGCGGCAACCTACCCCTTGAGCCCTGGCATATAGGCCTCGGGCCCTCCACAGCTGTACACCGCTCCTCGAGACCCCACGCGGGGACCTCGAGCCTCTCTGGCACGACAGCCTATCCCTCGAGACACTTCATGCTTCCCTCGAGCGGCGCAGACATCGGATGCCAGCCCCATACCGCGCATTTAATACATCCACCTACTCCAGTCACGTCCTCTGCAACCCAACGTGTACCACAGTGAACTAGGGCAGAGTCAAGTCTCGTTTTCACCACAAGTATGGGCGAAAAGGCACCAGTAAGGCACTGTTAACCCATGCCCTACACTGTTGCACGTCCAAGCCACGTCTCGAGGCCCAGACGCCTGCTGCTCAATCAATTTTCACGGGACTTGCCCATACCTGCGGAGGCTCGAGCCCCCCGTAGGCGCCACCTCGAGGCCGGCTCCGCGCCCCTCGAGCCCTAACTGCTTTCACGCTATTGGAGGACAGGTACCCCAAGACCCGGAGGGACCCCGCCGTGTCCTGTACGTGCCGGGATGGGTGTTGTACGACTTCCACATCGCCACGCCTCCACGTCCGCGCCCAGGATGGAGGCCACGCATCAAGGACGCCTCAACAGCAACGCCCACACCGGCTCCAGTGGCCCCGACAAGACAGGATTCCTACCCTTCGCCATATCGAGCGCTGTACACGTCATTCCCGTGTAACCCTGGCCTCCCCTTGCTCTATAAAAGGGGACGCCGGGGCCCCTCGCGCACAGGTGGATAGAACTCCTTGATAGACAAGTCTAGATCCACACACACACGAGTCCGGACTCTGGTCCACGCTCATTGAGCTTGTATTCGCCCCTGTACAAGCACTTAGGTGCAAGTAATACAAGAACCTCCTCCCCCGCTGGACGTAGGGCCTTCTTTGCCCGAACCAGGATAAATCCTTGTGTCATCTTGCATCACCATCCAGGAAGAGAGCACGCGATCATATTACTCGTTGGTGTCATACCCCCAGGTTCGAAACACCGACAGTTCTAATAGAAATACTATTTGTTTGCATGTGATGATTGGATTGGATGATTGTGTGGTGCCGATGAACCCGTTTAGAGTTCAAGCTATTCAAGATTATCAAGAAGAAGATCTTTGAACAACTGGGACCAACAACATATTTTTGGAAGGCAAGTGTAACATGAGTTCCTTTGTTACCCAGCAACCTTTTAATCACCTTTTCATATGCATGTGTCTAATATGATGAACCCTTAGAGATATTACCTAGAACTTTGTTATCATGTAATTCCTTGTTACCTTGGGTTATGCATATGGTATGCATATGGGTAGCTCTGCTTAGCCTACAACTACCAAATAATATAATGATAATCTTGATTAATGATTTATGGAACTAATGTTAGTTCTGAATGTTAAAGTGACAACCTAGGATTTACAGTACAACCATGATGACTACATGGATCTAGTCTCAGCCAATTACTTAGATTAGTTCTAGCTCGTGTGTAGCTTACCAAAAGGGCAAGAGGGGTGTACCATGTAGCTTATGAACCTAGTCCCACTAGGGTGAGCACTATTTAGGATGAGTGTTTCCTTAGTGAGGAGGTGTCCATAACTCTTGGGAGACTGAAACCTTAGCGGCTACGACTTGTTAGGGTGTCTTTGGAAAGGCTTCGTAGTGATTCCTATCGACTTACCTTGGTACGGAGTCAAGAGGTTGGCCGCCTCGGGCAATGGCCAATCACGACTCGTGGGTAAAGTTGTACACACTCTACAGAGTTAATTATAAACTGATATAACAGTCGTGCTCTCGGTCATGAGCGGCCTGAATCCTTTTTGAGACAGTTCTAAGGATAATATGGGAAATAATAATCTTGATGATATTTAATTATACTTTCACTATGGGAGCTTAAGCATGACATAGCGACATAGGTCTAATAAATAAAATATGATCAACTAAAAGTGCTTACCGCAGTTCAGCCATGTCAGCCTTTTGAGCCTTGCATCCCCTCATGTTATACTTGTTGAGTATGGTGCTGATGAGGACATCGCCACGCTGGACACACCGACGCCATGGTCTTCCCCAAGTTGCAATCCGTCTCCAACTCAACTACCACGTCACCCTCGGAATTCAGGAGCAGTCCCGGGTAAAATCAACGTCCGGGACACATACGGACTCCGTTTTCGACGAACCAGATATGCTTGGAAAGATAATTTGATAAGCTAACCAATAGCTTTGAAATCATGTCAAAATTCATTTGGAGTTAACGGAAATCGTCGAAACAAGTCAGCGTCCAGAATCTGCCAGGGTGCTGCAACACCGTCTTTTGGTTTGATGGGTCGTGTATCGTCTTAGAGCCCATTAGGGGGCGCGTCTAGCAGGGGCGACGACCTAGACACTATAATTAGCTGCCGCCATTGTTGTTAGGGTCAGGTTTTGAAATGACCTGATTTTTCCACGAAGGGAAAATCCACAGAGTCAAGTGTAATAAAACTCTTTCGAGTCAAATTACCCGATAATCCAGTCGAATATCACAATCCACACCTCGAATAAAAAGAGTACATAGTACGTTATTACATTTATTACATCGCCACATGGCGGGAATTTAAATAAACAACATCCGGAACAGCTTGCAGTAGACGAAGAAGCGTGATCGATCTCCACACTCGAGCGTAGAAGCGAAAATGCCCTATCCACCGGACTCCTCGGAGTGGTACTCCTCCTCGGAACCTGAAACCTTAATTTTCAGTACGATTTGTACTGGCCACACTTTCCCATCCTATATGATTTATATGTGGTAGTGGATGCATCAGGTAAAAGAAATTCAGACCTATTAGGCTGGGTTTTCCTATACAAAACAGTATCGTAATAAAATATGTTTATCATGTTTCACCAGTTCACCATACCACCATATTCAACACCAATTCCCCACACATACACACGCATACTCTCGCTCAGTCGACAGAGGCCAGCTCCCTCCCGGCCTTGTCTCAACGGCCCGCAGTCTCGCACCAGACTCGCGGCCGGCACACTCTTACCAGGGGGAGAAAAGACAGACTCTCACTAGTTGGCAAAAGGTCAGGGAAAAAGGTCCGCGGCCAACGAATTGGCCAACGTATCGATCGATCAACCATACACTCTGCAGAGGTTCTACAATTTCCACAAGATCGCCATCATCAGCACCCCGAGTGTGCCTAGGCGGATACCGGTCGCTTGCCAGCCTAGAGTAATGCCACCCTACCACTCAGCCCCTGGAATCATCCCAAGTCCGTCTGGGATGGCTAAGTCTGTGAAGTCACGTTCCCTTCCCCGAAGTGGGAGCCGTGATCGTCTCGGAAGGGTGTGAGACTCTCATACCCGTACCTTCCTCGCACTCTCTCGCCTAGCAGTAGTGGCATTACCCTACCAGGTAGTCCGACCGTCCCCGTCCATAAGGAGCGAGTGGCTTGTAAAGATATTTCCCCGTGGTCCAGATCCCGCGCCATCTAGGGTGACTAAGCCGGAATGTCTTCACAAGGGTTTTCATTATCCGTGCCACCACAGCACGCTCCTGACCCGGGCTCCACCAACGGCTCACACCCGAGTCCACCTTAGTCACCACATAACCCGCCACAGGTTTCACAATACAGGGACTTCCAGATTGGTCCCAAGGCAAGACTTGCACCAGGCTCGTCGTTTATTCCGGCTTGGTCGACACAACCCTCACCAACATACTCACCCAAGACACACGCAGCACACTCCCCGGTATTCACCATATCACATTATGCTCCGGCTTTCACCATAGCACAAATAAGTATAGTAAAAGTAGTAATAAATATTCTTAGCAGAGCGGGTGACTATTCTATCAGCTGGGTAGCAGGGGGTAGGTTGCGTCAAGGTATGGGCTTACAAGCAAATCTATCATGCAAGTCCTATACTGAGCATCATTAAATTAGAAATGTAATTTAGCATGCGTAATGGGATCTACGAGGTTGGATGGGCTGTGGCACCTTGAGATCGGTCGTCGCCTTGTTCCTCCTCGTAATCGTGATCTTCGTTGTCAGGCGTCCCTTCCGGCTCTGAAAACGGACGAAAACGGTCGCGTTAGCGACTTCTACAGATTTACACAAAGAACGAATGAAAATTCAAAAGATACAAATGCACTCATACATAATATCATTGGATAGATCTCTATTTTAGATGAATTTAGCAATTTGAACCACTATTTTTGGAGTCCGTATGAATTAGTTATGAATTTCCGAAGTTTATTCTATTTTCTGAAAATAACAAATGACCGATTTAACCAGGTGATGACACGTGTCGCTCTGTGATTGGTCAATTCGGTGTCACTGATTGCCAGGTGGGTCCCACGGTCAGTGTTGATCTGGTCAACGGATGTTGATGTCAGCATGACGTCAGCGTTACGTCATCTCGGACGCTTCTGTTCGCGTCCCTCGAGCGAGCCGAGGCCTCCCTCGCACTGTAAGCCTCGGGGACGCCGAGACCTACCCTCGAGCCTCGGACGAATCGGGGTTTGCTCCGAGGCCCCTCTCGAGCCTCGGGCGAAACGGAGTTTTGCTCCGAGGCCTCCCTCAGCCTCGGGCGAGATGGAATTTTTCTCCGAGGCCTTTCTCGAGCCTCACGCCTCGGGCGAGACGGAGTTTTGCTCCGAGGCCTCCCTCAGCCTCGGGCGAGATGGAATTTTTCTCCGAGGCCTTTCTCGAGCCTCACGCCTCGGGCGAGACGGAGTTTTGCTCCGAGGCCTCCCTCAGCCTCGGGCGAGATGGAATTTTCTCCCCTTTCTCCTCTGTTCTGACACGGCGGCGTCCGCCGGTGGCGAGCTCCAATCGGCGCCGTGCGGCAGGCCCTCGGCTACAATTTTTTTGGTGTTCCCGTGCCTGCGTCTCTTCGACGAAAACACCCGCGACTCTAATCTCTTCCCCAAGTTCTCTCGTTGGCCAGCGTAGGTGATCCGGCGGTTCCCGGCGGCTCCCGATTGTCTAGTCCTTGGTGCTACGGAGTGCAACAAGGCAGTCAAACACCACGGTTGGTTTCACGGCATCGCACGTATCATTCTGAGGTTCCTTTGGGGCTCGGTCGATGCTTGCGCTGGCCAGTACGCCGGTGGACCGACGACGGCGGCAGCGACGCGTTCGCGTGACATGGCAAGGGGCACTCCTATAGCACTGGTCAGCTTCTAGGGCGCGCACGGAGTTCACCTTGTTGTGGTTGACCGAACGAGCTAGATGGTTCCCTCCCCCGTGGCTCTTGGCGACTGGTATCGCATCTCGCCGCGGATTGCCAGTCCGTGGCGTCGTTCTTGCGTTCCCGCTGTGTGCGCGGCAGGACTGCGTCCTAGGTTCTCGTTCAGCTCCATGAGGTGCTTGTGCGTGTGCGCTTGTGCATCCGAATCCGAGGCCGGTAGTGGCCTTGGCCTACGCGCTCCGGTACGGGCGCCATGACCGGTGTAGCGGGCGGGGTTGGTAGAGAGGACACGGCGGCTTACCGTGGTGGCGGTGGAGAGAGGATAGCGATGCAGGGCGGTTCGAGGCCGTGTAGCTCCGGTAGCAGTGCCGTGCCGCGCCTAGTTCGTCACCGGCTTGCTCCAGAGTTCGCCAGTGTCCTGCTCGCGGTTCTCTCCTTCGGCGCCGGCGTCTTCCGCGACAACGCCCGATCCTCCACGGCTCCGCTCCTTCGCTACTCTCTTCTCTCAGCTGTGTGGTGTGGTGAGTGCGCTACGGTGTGGCGACGCTTGCTGGAAACCCAGGGGTTCCGGCGAGGGCTCGGTTTATGTGGGCACGGATGCGTGTCACGACGGATGGCGGATCGGCCGCGCAACCTTGATCAAAGGGTCACGAGACACTCCGATTCCACACGTCTCCAATTCAAATCGCAGGGGACAAGATTCCCTAGTTTGTTAGGGGTTTGTTGGCCGCGGTCGGCCGAGGTGGCACGGTGGGGGCCACCGCCGTTGCCGTGCTCTGCCTGCCGGCTTGCGCAAGAAGAAGAACAGAGGTGGTGCTCGCTGACGCGTAGGGCCAGTGTGTCAGGGTCTCGGCGCGGGAGCGAGCGGGCGCACGCGATGGCAGGGCCGCTCCGTGTAACACCTCTGGTGTTTTAAAATGTAATTAACCTGACATGTCATCATCATTAGTCATTAATCATTCTTGCCTTGCATTTATGTTTGCTTAGTACTAGTGTAGCAATCTCTTTTCAAAACCCTAAAAGCCCTAACCTTCCTATAAGGGCAAAATGGTAATTTCACCACTGTGCCTAGCTGTGTGTAATTCTTGTTCAGTTTGATGTCTTGAAGTTTTGTTGTGTTGGCCAAAGTTCAAAAATCAAAATCAGATTTCAAATCCCTTTGCAAAACTCTGATTTCCAAACCCTGGATTTTATCCCTCTTTTTGTATTTCAAAATTATTCAAAATTTGGGGTTGGTCCAAAAAGCAAAGTTGTAGATCTGGCCAAGAGAAACAACTTTGGTATTTACAAATTTTCAAGTTTCTATACAAAGTTTGAAGTAATTGCAAATTCATTCAAATTCCAGTTTTTGTCCCCTTTTCAGTTTTCAAAATTTATTCAAAAACTATTGAGTTTCAGAAAAAGTGTATATTAGCAAAGTTGTAGGTTTTGATAAAAGGAACAACTTTCATATTTGCAGATTTCCAACTTTCAATGTAAAATCAAAAGTAATTTTGAATTTATTCAAATCCCAAAAGTGTTCCCTTTTCTTTTGAAAATATTCATATTGACAAAGTTGTAGATCTCCTTTTTCTGCACAACTTTGGTGTTTTGAGTTTTTCCCATGCAATTCAATTTTTGGAAGTAATTTGCAAAATACAGAAAGTCAAACCCTAGACCTAGCCCTGTTCATCCCCTACCTCTAGCCGGCGCAGAGCAGGGGGGGGGCCCGGCCATGGCGCCTCGCCGGCGCTGCGCACGCCGCGTGCCTGGCAGCCGCACGCGCGCCTCCAACCTGCCGCCGCTGACCCCGTGATCATTTCGCACCCGCTCGCGAGCGCTGACCCTTGCCCCCGTCCCCTACAGTGCCCAGGGCGTCGCCGCCGCGTGGCCGTCACCGGCGAGCCTTCGCCCAGGCCCTGGGTGCACGCCCGTCCTCCCGCCGGCTTGCAATCGAGTGCGCACGCCTCGGCCGAGCTCATCCACACCATCCCGTGCTCTCTACCGTCCCCGACCGTGCCTATAAAAGGGACCGCCGGAGTCCGAGCTCCTCACTCGTCTCCGCCGCCGTCGCCAGCCCACTCCGAAGCTCCCGCCGCCCAACCACCTAGCCCAACAGCTCCGTCTTGAGCTCGTAAAGCTTCCCCACCCCTCATTTTGGTCTCTACCGCCTCCTATCGCCCGGCGTAGCTCGCCGTTCCCATCTCCGGCGAAAACCCGGCGAGATCGGGTTCGTCAAATACTACCTCTCCGGCCACGATTATCTTCCCCTGACCCCTGTGTCAGCTTCCTTGGCTCCGTGCGACTCTAACCAGGCCCTTGCGGTCTCGTGTGTTGCGCAGGGTCGTCGGAGCGCCGATCGCCGCCGTGAACCGTCCGCCGGTCACCGTCGATCATCCTCTCCGTCCCTTCCCTCACCTCGCTGTGCTCCTTAATCGACGCCGCTAAGCTCCCTGAAGCTTCCCATGCCCTTGGTTTCGTCTGCCGAGCCTCGCCGTGGCCGGCGCAGCAGCGCCGCCGCCGTCGGCCGGCCGCCGGCGAGCGGGAAGAGCACAATGCTCTTTTCCCTTTTCTTTCAAAAATGTGAATAGTATTGCTATTTCATCTTTTTGTATGATTTTCTGTATTGCTCTAAAAATTCTGAAAAATTTACAATTGACTCTCTATACCATGTAGTATTTTAGAAAAATATGAAACTTGACTTTTCTGCAAGAATTTGAAAATGTAAAATCCCTCTTTTAATTAATAAATGGATGGTTTTGGATTTTTAGAAAATCATTTATAACTCCAAAAATCATGAGATAAATTTTTGTGAGCTTCCTATGCCATGTTTAGTCTCTGGTGAAATTTTGAAGTCTTTTGGAACAAGTTGATTTTTGAGCATTTATTTTAATTGTTAAATAGTGCCTTTTGTTAATTAATGTCTGATTTTATTTGAGCACCTAAATGACCTCCAAAATTATGAAATTTGTTTTTCCATCTATCTACACCATAAAGAACTTATCTGATTAATTTGGTAATTTTTGGAGTAACTGCATAAAATGACCTTTTTAAATAATTAAGAAAAATAGAAAAAGTGATTAGGGTTCATGTTGTATGCCCTGTGTTACATTGTTCATGCTAGCATACTCATGTGCATGCATCATTGCATTCGTATAGTCACCGAAGAAGGAGTCAAAGTCAAGGCCGCCGCCGACGAACCTGCTCCCGAAGTAACCCCGAGCTTCGACCTCTGCACCTCCAACCCTGAGCCAGCTGTCTTTGCTCTTCAAGGCAAGCCCCGGTGCATTTAGCCTTTCCTTGCTTTTATAAAAGTTTTACTTAAATGCTTTTGAGTTAAATTACTGCATTAGGTGATAGGAGTTGTGTGATGACCTATTACCTGCACTTTACCTCCACCAAAGATTCCCTACCCTGTTTAAAAACTATTTGCAAAAATGCTTAGCATTGCTATACAATAGATTTGCGATAAAAATGTCAATTTCAAAAGTGTGATCACTTAAAGAACTTTTATGGGAATTTGGCTTTACTCCCCGGCCATTGACTTGGTATCTGATCCGTACCTTGTCAATTGCGAGGAGAGGTTGTCCGAGCGTACGGTGCCGTCATGTTGTAGTCCGGGACTCAACAGTTGACACTGACCGGGACAGGGTTGAAAAACTGACAGGACTATTACGCTTGGGTGAGATATAACCAAGGTATAGTTCTGGCTAAAAAATTAGGGACCATCCGTATGGGGGCCTGCTGGTCAAGACTTGTAACTATTCACATACTTCGGAAAGCTCTGGCTCCGAGGAATCCTTTATTGGACCGACAACCGCGCACTGGGAGTGGAGAGATGGCGGAAGTAGCATGTACCCACGTGGTCGTCGTACCTGGATAGGAGTGGTGTATTGTACTTCCGGGTGGCGTAGGACCGGGCCCAATCTTGGAGGAATCGTGGTAGACGGGTTGGCCTATGCAAGCTTGGGTGCTACATATGCCGTGTGAATAGGGATCCTCAGCTGAGTATTCTTTATCCGGATTAACGTTGCTCCTCGGTCATGGAGACTTGGTCACTGACTGTCAACGGAGAGTGGTTCTCAACTAGGAATGTTTTGAAATGTAAAATGAATCATGAACGATGAAGAATTGAGGAATACTGAATCTTTCCAAAGTAAAATAAGGTTTACAAAAATGCTTTTCTGCAAAATACTTGATCTTGCTTAAGCCTTACCTTGACTACCCTAAGCCTCTCATTCCTGAGTCTTCTCCCTTTTTCCTTAGTCGGGTAAGTCTTGTTGAGTACCCCAGTACTCAGGGTTTGTTACCCATGCTGCAGGTATGGCAGAATCCCCGATGTGTCTTGCACCCTGCTGCGTGACCATCGTCCAGGAAGAGGCCGATGAGGCCGAAGAATAGTTGTACACCCTCGGGCTGGGTGATTATAAGTATATTTGCTGTTCTCCACTATGTTGCCTATGTCTATTTCTATTATCAGAACTTGGTCTGTAATAACTGCACCTTAATTTCTATTTGGAACCCTGCTTTGTAAAACTATTGTTATTTAAGTCTTCCGCTCTTTATTCCGATGTTATTTGTAAAAGTATGCAATGCTGTAACCGAATTGTGAGATGATCCTGCGGACATTGGGCGCTGATGTAGCCCAGTGATGGACAGTCTTAATTAAGTGGAACATGGGATCGGCTGTCAGAGGTCGACAGGGACCTGTGGGCCATGAGATTAGGGCCGTTCCGTCACACTCCGCGCGCAGTTGGGCTATCCGCGAGGGCCGCGCATGCGCGCGCGTTGCTCGGTTGGGCCGTGCTGTGCACGCGTGGTGACGCCGGGCCGCAATGGCCGTGCAGGTGGATTCCCTCCGGCGGTTAGCTGGGCTGCGCAAAGGGTTTCGGCCCAGTCAGTCCGTTTACCGTTTCTCCATTTCCTTTCCTAATTAACTTAATGCTAGTGTTGCTCCTTAATCCAAATATTGATCTTAGGTTATGGGTTTGTCAAGTAACATGCTTTGCAAAGTTTATATATATGTAGTGATGCATTTCACACAAGAAATCCAAGAAGAGCCAAATCACGTATGCTTATTAATTGGTTAGTTAGTTACTTACTATGCTACTATTCATAATGGTCAAATATAAATGTTAATGCATATGCTTAAGGGTGAATACAAGTAGGTTGTCTCACTCATCATGCAAGGTGAAAAGAAAAGAAAAATTTTGTGGTTGGGATTTTGAGGTAGAAATTTGTGGGTTGTTACAGGTTTTGTTTAGTGTTTAGTTCTGAATCATTCATTGTAAATGTGGTGTCGAATCCTTTTACAGTGGTATAATCTCGTTTGCCCTAGCTTCATATTTGTTCATTACCTACAGTCCATAAAAAAGCTAAAAAATATTTCAATTTCCGCTGTCCCATCGCCCTTTGTGCCTTTGCAATTTCGTTTCAGATTCGTATTGTTGAGTTTGTGTCCGTGGTCGAGTCTTGTTGCTGGTTTAGGGTTGTGTTCGTCGTCGTAGTTCAACGTGCCCGTTGTTGTTTCTTTGTTTCCGCCGCTATTCCATCCACCGTTCCCAAACAATAAGTCGAAGCCACCACATTCCTCGATTTGCCCCGCTAGTCGCCTTGTGTAACTTATCGCTGCCGCGCAAACTGCTCTAATTTTTGCCTGCATCGCAGCCATCCTTACATCATCTAGCATCTACCTACTGTTGTTAGTCACAAGGACGATTGATCTAGTGATCGTTGTTGGAGTTTAGGGTCGCTTTGACCTAACTGCCGCTGCCGAGTTGCCATAATTGCCGTTTTTGTGTTGTGCCTCCAGCAAACATAACTTGAGATACCTTCAGTAAAACAGACATAACTTTTCGCTCATTTATCAGAAAAATCTGAATTTTTTTTGGAGCTTCTTGACACCGTTTGGAGCCAACCCAAACTCGGCTTCGCCCTGTTTGGTTCTCTCAAAATTGCCAAAAAAATTCAAGAAAATAAAGACAAAAAATTGTTAAGGTTTCTGCACGCTTTTCAGAGATATTGCTGTTTTTCAGTAGATCACATCCCACCTCAGTTGCAGGTGCCAATTTTTGTGGTTATATCTTTTATGCTCCTTGTTCAAAATAAAAAAGTTTGATCCAAATCGGGGAAAAATTTAGGAAAAAGGAAAATCTGAGCTAGTTGCTTGTTCTGTGAGTTTTTTTCATCGTGCTTTGTTTTCACCTTGTTGCGCTACGTCTTGACACGTCTTAGCCAGCATCTGTGACTTGTACTTTAGATACTTATTGAACTTTGCTAATCTGCATTCGTTAATTGCCTAATCATTGCTGTCATATTGTGCCTACCCATAGCTTCACATATACTTCTGTCAGCACAAGTTCCTCTCGCAACTGTTACCCACGCTCAACAACAGATTGCTTCGTCACTTTGGTTTGCTCTTGTTTGACGTTGGTAAGAATACAAGCAAGACGGTGGTAAGCCGCTTTTAATTTTGCATTCCACTTTCACCACCACCACCACTTCGTTCCTTTTAGTTGATAGGGATAATACTTTGCTGTTGTCTTTTTCTATCTTCTAACAATGACAGGAATTTCGACGGACTTCAATGAGTGTGTGTCCAAGGGCAAGCTTACAACATTCATGAATGAACAACGCAACCTTATGATCGAGCTGATGCGCAACGTGAACAATATGATCAACCGCATTGAACAGTTTGAGCAACGCCCTCAACCTCATCGTGATGACGAAGATGTGGATGATTTTGGTGATGAAGATGCGGATGCTGACGCTGGTCCCCGTCGTCGCCTCAAATTCAATCGTCGTGGTATGAGAGGTAATATTCATGGTAATAATGATCCTTTTGCTAAAATTAAATTTAGTCTACCTCCTTTTGCTGGTAATATGGATCCAGAGACATATTTAGATTGAGAACTTGCTGTTCAACAAAAAATTGATTCTCATAATGTTCCTGCTGAGCATAGAGTTAGACTTGCTACCTGTGAGTATACTAATTTTGCCTCGTTCTGGTGGAGTGATCTTTGCAATGCTAATAATGTTGCTGTTGTGCCTCAAACTTGGAATGGTTTAAAGCAACGTATGAAATCTTGTTTTGTTCCTCCTTATTACCAAAATGATTTACGTTTGAAATTACAAACTTTAAAACAAGGTGATAAAGGAGTAGAGACATATTATCAAGAATTGCTTATTGGTCTAGCACATTGTGGTATACATATGAAGATGATAATGATGCTAGTGCTAGATTCTTTGGTGATTTGAATCGTGATATCTAGGATATTCTTGATTACAAAGATTGGAACAAGTTCAGCCAATTATATCATCTTGCTTTTAAAGCTGAAAGAGAAGTACAAGGATGCAAACAACAACACCAGCCTTTCAGGTATAACAATGAGAGGACTTTTCAGCAACGTTCCAAGCCGGAGACGCCCAGGCTTCTTGTCACGCCCCAGCCATCTACACCTTCTGCTTCTTCCGGGGTAAGTAAATTGTCTAATGTGCAGTTCCCACAGCTGAAGAAAGGTGCCACTTCGGGTGCTTCTACTAGCTCATTCTCGTCCAGCTCTAAAATCATTTGCCACCAATGTAAAGGCATGAGACATGTCATGAAGGATTGCCCCAGTCGTCGCGTTTTCATTGCTACCAAGGATGGATATGTAAGTGCTAGTGATGTTGAAGATGATTTAGCCCTTGTTGCTAACATTGATGCAGATTCTACCAAGGATGATTTAGACAAGGAGACCATCACCATTGACTCTGTGGCTACTGCCGCGAACTATCCTAGTCTTCTTGTGCAGCGTGTGTTGAGTACACGTGTGAGACATGAAGAAGAAGAGATGAAGATCCAACACCACAATTTGTTCCACATGTATCTCATTATGTAGGGTTGTCGTGTTCTCACCATCATTGATAGCGGGAGTTGCAACAACTTGGTGAGTTCAGATTTGGTTGAGAAGCTTGGCTTGACCACAAGACAACATTCTTATCCGTACAAACTTCAATGGTTCAATAATAATGGTATGACTAAGGTAACTAAGTCAGCACGCATTAGCTTTTTCACAGGCTCTTATCACGATACTGCTGATTTTGATGTTGTTTCTATGCAAGCTTGTTCCATGTAAAATAAGCAGTCCTTTCACCCTTGAGACAGAGTCCCTTAGGTTTGCAGCTTATATTTACTTGTCTGGGGATCATGTTAAAGTCAACAGCACTGCTGAGCTTATTTCTTCTATTTACTATTCTTAACCCCCTGTGTGTTTTGCCATGGGATGGTTTGCTAGTTATAAGTTTTCTGCATCTTTTACATGATCTTTGCTAACAATGGATTTTGTAGCGCAGATGAAGACAGGAGTGTCGCACTTGTATTATGTTTAAACATAACTGTGGATTCACCTGATGTAATTAAAATTTCCCCTTGTGTAAGAATGGAGTGCTGGGTAGGTAAATTCTTAGTGGATTATGTATTTCCAAATTTCAAATTAGTTGAAAAAATTCAATAAATGAACTGCTTTTCACCATTTGAATGAAACTGTTGTCTTTTTTTAACCAATTGCATTTATGAATGCTAGAGGAGAGCGTATTGTTAATTAGAAGTACACAACAATAACAAACAGTGGCGGAGCTAGAAATTTTACGGAGCCTGGGCGAGATAAAACACCATGCTAATAGCAAAGTCACTCCCAGTGTAAAAACTATATGGTTTTCTATGTTCATTAATTAGGATATCAACTAAGGTCTTGTTTAGATGTCTTTCCAAAAAAAAATTAGCTATCATATCGAATATTGGGACGTATGCATGAAGTATTAAATTTAAACTAATTGTAAAACTAATTTGTCAGCCGGAATCACTATTGAGCCTAATTAGTCCATGATTTGATAATGTGGTGCTACAATAAGCATATGCTAATGACAAATTAATTAGACTTAATAGTTTCGTCTCGTTAAGTTCTGTGTGTCGGGGTGTATTTAGTTTTTATAATTAATCTATTTTTAATAGACTAAAATAGTGTCGCAACATTCGGTATAATTAGTGCTAATTAATCTATTTTTAAGATTTAAACTATCCTAATTGATGTGTGCTCCCTACTTCATCTTTGTACTACCTCATTTCTATATGTAGCTTTTTTGAGTTTTTTCTGAAAAACAACTTTTCTTCTTTAGTAGTATTTATACTTTTTTAGAGAGAAATGAGTAGGATTTTTAAGTAGCTTCCAAATTTATTTTTTGAAGGAAGTATGTGCTGCACTACATAATGCAGCGTGTCGTGAGGGAGCTCGGCCACTGGCCCAGGGTGGCCGGGCCTTGGCTCCGCCCCTGATAACAAAGCCATTTAGCCCCAAGCTTGCGAGATAGTGTAGATGAAACCCAACGTGAGCACCAACAAAAAGGAAATAAAAGGGAAAAACTTGTTAAATATATAAAGATATCAACGTTAGTAATATTATCAAAGGATCTAAAGTCTTGTTCATGGTTCAGGCATGTAGATAGCTGATTTCAATGTTCTTCACCAAAGCACAATCTTTGCGTACATTCAATCCTTTTTCCTTTCAAATAATTATTTCTTTCGGTATATTGTTAATTTGAAGTAAACAAGATGGAAACTATCTCGCACCTACTGTTCCATAGTTTTAGATGAAAACTACCTCGTTTTATATTTCAAGCTGACAATTGACATTTAGTTGTAAAGGAATTAAATTGTTTCTAGTGTAAGATACTGCATCTATTGGCTATGGTCATAAAGATATATACTTATTTATTAGCCTTTGTGATGATTATTTTGCCAAGAAATTGATTTCAGTTCTTAGACAACAATTGTAACTTACATTTGTTGATAGGTTTGCACTTCAATGCTGTTATTGCACTTGGTGCAATTTCCTTTCAGATCCTTTTTCTATGGCACCTCCTAAAGCCCTTGAGAGTATTGGAAAAACGTTGCATTCACAGTATGAGCGCTGAAAACTACTTTTATTTTGCATACTCGAAGTAACTTAACCTGCATAGATTGATAGATAGTAGTCATCAACTCAGTAACTTCAGTACAATGTTGCATCAATTTCCTGTGCATGTACATGCATCAGCAGCAGTTCTAGTATTCAGAACGAGATGTTCTCAGTTTGGTCGCATACCACGAAACGATTCTCTCCTGCAGCTGAGGCGTGGTGAAATTATACAGTTTGACTATCATTCTCTATCTGATGGGGGTCTGGCATTAATTTTTGGAGACTAGTTGCAGAGATGAGATCTGTCAGTTTGGGGCTCATTCGAGAGCTGGCAATCATACTGATCTCGGATGTCCTGTTTATTTGGGTATGTATCTCAGATTTGTGCTTGTCAACTCGAGGTCACTCAATCTTTAGAGAATTGTTATTTCAGTGTGGGGAGTTCTATAATAGGAAAAAAAAATGCATACAGACTCCCTGCACCCATGCCTTGGTGCAGCCCAGCATGGATGAGAGTCACGTATCCTAATGCCTTGGTGCCTTGGTGCCGCCGTGATGCCTCCAACCAGCCGCCGCGCAACCGAACCGCAAACGCTATATGTAATAGGCTAGTGGAAAGGAAGAGGGCATGAATAATTTGTGTAAACATTACTTGCTTCCCCTGCAGGAAGAACTCATCTGAACTCAACCTATGCTCTAGTAACTTTTCGCGAACTGAACAAGGCCTGAGCCAACTTCGCTTCCTCCCCGTCGCCCTTGTGACCATAAGATTCCTTTGGTTCAAGGTGCCCAACCAGTTTCAGTCAGGCCCTATCGGTATAGCCCCGCTCTGAAAACTGAAATTGAGAAGCAAGTGTCCGAGATGTTGAGTTCTGGTATGATCAGGCCCAGCTCAAGCGCATTTTCGTCTCCTGTCCTGCTAGTTCTGAAAAAGGACAATTTCTGGCGTTTCTGTGTGGACTACCGCCAACTCAATGCGCTGACTGTAAAAAGCAAGTTCCCCATTCCCGTTATTGATGAGCTACTTGATGAGTTGTCCTCTGCCCGTTGGTTCTCTTGTCTGGACCTTCGATCGGGATTCAACCGGATTCGTCTAGCCCCAGGGGAAGAACATAAAACAGTCTTTCAAACTCACTGGGGACACTTCGAGTTTACAGTTATGTCTTTTGGTCTCACCGGAGCTCCAAATACGTTCCAGGGGGCCATGAACAGTACTCTACATTCCTTGCTGCGCAAGTGCGTGCTGGTATTCTTCGATGATATTCTGGTTTATAGCCAAACCTTGGATGACCATGTGCAGCATCTCAGTCAGGTTTTCTCCCTGCTGGACAGTGACGGTTGGCTCATCAGGCTCTCTAAGTGTCGCTTCGCGCAGCAACAAGTCTCCTATCTGGGCCACACAGTCAGCTCTCGTGGTGTGTCTACTGATCCATCTAAGATCAGCGATGTCCAGGCCTGGCCTACGCCACAAGATGTCAAGCAGTTGCGCAGTTTCCTGGGGTTAGCTGGCTATTATCGTAAATTTGTGAAGAACTTCGCCGTAATTGCTCGGCACCTCATGGATTTACTTAAAAAAGGCACTCTGTTCGTTTGGACGTCTGTGCACACTGTGGCGTTTGTCACTCTCAAGGAGGCCCTCGTTTCTGCTCCCGTCTTGGCGTTGCCGAACTTCGACCGCCAGTTTCAGATTCAGACCGATGCTTGTGATGGTGGTGTCGGTGCGGTCCTCATGCAAGACGGTCACCCCCTGGCTTTCGTCAGTAAAGTGCTAGGCCCCTGTACCCGTGGCCTCTCCACATATGAAAAAGAGTACCTTGCTATACTCATCGCATTGGACTAGTGGCGTTCCTACCTCCAGCATGCCGAATTTGTGATTTTCACAGACCAGCGCAGCCTCGTGCACCTTTCAGACCAACGCCTGCATACTCCTTGGTAGCAGCGCCTGTACACTAAGTTAGGTTGGCCTTCAGTTCAAGGTGTTGTACAAGCCAGGAACCTCTAACTCAGCAGCTGATGCGCTGTCCCGTCACCCGTCCCCGCCAGTCCAGCTGCATGCCATGTCTTCAGCGACACCTGACTGTCTGATTGAGGTATCCACAGGGTATGCTGCTGACCCCTTTTCCACCCAGCTGTTACAGGAGCTCGCGGTATCCCCCACTGCTAGACCTCCATTTTCTTTGCTCAATGGGGTGATTCGTACACAAGGTCGCATTTGGGTTGGTGATAATAAACCTCTTCAGCTTAAACTCCTCCAAGCTTTGCACAGTACAACCATTGGTGGCCATTCGGGGTTTCCTGTAACTTACAGCAAGATGAATAAACTGTTTGCCTGGAAAGGAATGAAAGCTGATGTCAAACAGTTTGTGGCCTCGTGTATAGTGTGCATTCAAGCTAAGGCTGATCATGCTAAGTACCCAGGTTTGCTGTCCCCACTGTCGGTCCCTAGTGAATCTTGGCAGGTTGTTTCTATGGATTTCATTGAAGGGCTACCACGTTCTGGCGCCGCCAACTGCATTCTAGTGAAGGTTGACAAATTCAGTAAATATTCACACTTTATTCCTCTCCTGCACCCCTTTACAGCTCCACAAGTGGCTCAGCTCTTCCTCGATCATGTGTATCGCCTTCACGGGATGCCCACACACATTGTGTCCGATCGTGACCGCATCTTCACTAGTCATTTCTGGAAAGAGTTGCTCAGGCTTGCTCAGACTACTCTCTGTATGAGTTCAGCTTACCACCCCCTGACCCCCAGTCCGATGGTCAAACCGAACGGGTCAATCAATGTCTGGAAACCTTCCTCAGATGTTTCGTTCACTCTTGTCCGCGACAGTGGCTTAAGTGGCTCCACTACTGGAAACGGTGGCTTTGCCGAGTGCCTCTAGCACTCGGCAAAGACCATCTGGCACTCGGCGAAGCCTATGCCGAGAGCAGCCCTCGGCATAGACCTCTCGGCAAAAAACCTCACGGCAAAGGATCCTTTGTCGAGGGCCATTTATCGGGCTCTCGGCAAACCTTTTACCGAGGGCCCCATTGGCTCTCGACATAGAAAAGTGGCCGTTAACGGTTGTCCCTATTGACGGTAGGTTTGCCGAGGGCTAAGCCGGCTCTCGGCAAAGGCGTTACGTGTGCCGAGAGCCGGGCCCTCGGCAAAGCGATAATTTTTTTATTATTATTTTTCTGTGCCGAGGGTTATCCGGGATCAGCTCTCGGCAAAGAAATTTCGAATATTTTTTCTGGAACCTCTTCGCCGAGGGCTATCTTAGCCGGCTCTCGGCAAACCTCGGACTTTGCCGAGGGCTATGACCAAAGCCCTCGGCAAAGCCTTGGAAATTACGTTCTGTCTCCCCAGCTTTGCCGAGGGCTATGGCCAAAACCCTCGGCAAAGGGCCTCTTTGCCGAGAGCAACCCTCGGCAAAGCTGGGTAATTTTTGTTTTTTTGTTTCCCAGTTCTGTTTTTCCTTTTCTCCGACAATATCACACAGATATATATCACATTTCACGTCACAGAACATATATATATATCACATCACATAGTTCAATAACATATATGTCCTCAAATCACATAGTTCAACAACATGAGACTTCAGTGACACACGAGGAGATCTACTACACCCCCGGCCAACCGGGCCACCCCTGAGAACTGTCGCCTGCTTGACCCCCGGTCGGGTTCCATCCAGGAGCGTGGCGGTTGTTCGAACCTTCTGACGGAGGAGGCTGCAAAAGGTCATGTTAGACAAGAAAATGAAATAAATGAAACACTAAAGTATTGATACTCACAGGAGCAACTCCGGGGTCCAGAGGCGGCGGTGGAGGAGCCATGAGCGTCTGAGGCACGGCCATGCCCTGGGAGGCCATGAAGGCGATGAGCTCCGCCATCTGCTTAGCTTGAGCCTCCATCTGGGCCGACATCTGTGACCGCATCTGGGTCTCAGACACCTGGCGCTCCTGCCTTTCTATTTCCAGGCGGGCCTGCGATAATACAAAGTGAATGTTAGAACAATGCAAACATTTAAAGATCAATGTACGATGAGTTAAATAGAAATAACCTCGAGCTCGGCGACCCGCGACTGCGCAGGCGACGGGCGTGGGCGTATGGGGACGCTCCCGCTCGTGCTCTGTGCTCGGAGCTGGGACAGAGTGGGAGTGGAGGCCGTGTCGATGACGCCGTCGCCAAGCCAGAACCGCCCGTGCTTCTTCCCTCCTCCAATCCTCATGACGATGCTCCCGTCCAGGTCCGCGGTGGCGGGATCAAAGTCGTCCCCATGGACCGCCCTTGCCGCCTCTGAGTAGTCAGTGAGGCGGGAGTGGACGCTGGAGTTGGTGTACGCGTCGGCGGGATCGTCGGGGTTGTAGGAGGTCTCCGCTGCCGTGGCCTTGCCCTTGTGGTACATGGCGTATGCCGCCACCGTGCCGCAAGGCTGGCCACCGTGTGCCTCCGACTGCGAGGAAGACAACAAGATGATTAGCAATCAGGCAACATTTGATCGAGAAATTGATAAAGTCTTTCACGTACCCAAGCTTGTGCGTACTCGGCGAGGTTGCGGTTGCCCTGGTGGTGTGGTACACCTGGCATCTGCAGACGCGCCTCCCGGGCCTCGGCGTGGTGGGTCGCCCACTCTTTAGAGAGCCACCGGTCCACGATCATCTCCCAGCACTCGGGAAACGACTGGCACCATTGGGGGATCATCTGCACATCATCAAGTATTTCACGTCTAAGCGTTAGATGAAAAGTACCAAAAGCTTAATCTCAAAAGAAAACACTTACCTGCAAGAACTGCGCCCGGCCCAACGTCATGCCTCTCGCCTGGGCCTTCGTCACCCTCGTGGCCAGGACCGTGGCGTTGTAGGTGATGATGGCCTGCAGTCTCGCCTCGTAGATCATGTCGGTGACGAGCTTCCTACAGGCCCGGGTAGCCATCACCTCTGCCACTGCCTCCTTCCCTGGCTCGCACTTGAAGTAGTTCTGCATACAGACACAATACGAGGCGAGACAGTAATTAAAGAGAAAATATGATGAATTTGATATTGTTTGACGAAGACTTACCCACAGCTCCGCTCTAACCCGCGCCGCCTTGTTGGGGAAGTCTGGGTCTGGGGCGACGCTGTAGTGGTCAAAGGTGTAGGCCGGCTCGTGCCTCCCGGCATACTGTACTATGCCGGGGTAGTGCTCGCGGCACAGGAGACCCAGGACGCCGTTGGGTTTGCGGCCTTTAGGCCCCACAAAGTCCCATCCCCTGCACAAGTGATTAAAAAAGATTATTAGCTTCTATTTCTATTTTGAGTCTCATCGTACGAACAGGTAGTTAGAACATGTACTTTTGTCCGATGGGCGTGATCACTGGGCGTCGGGCACGTGCCGGCAACGCCGGGAGGCTGGCGGGGCCTCTCAAGTAGGGCGTGGACACCCCTGAGGCACCCGAACACCCGTCCGCCTCGTCCTCCTCCTGCTCGTCCTCCTCCTCTGCCTCCTAGGCCAATGGTGCCTCCTCCTGCCGCTGGGCCTCGGGCGTGGCCGGCACCTCCTCCTCGACCTCCTCCTCCTCCTCCTCCTGTGGAGACGGCTCCCTCCGGCGGCGGCCACTCCTCGTCGAGGGCCCGTCGGCCTGCGAGCTGCGGTACAACCAACTCAACCGCCTCTGACGTCCTCCCGGCATCTTGCCTCGACCTCCTGCATTTAAAAAGAACAAGCAATGTTGTATTAGAAATAACATAACCAAATATGTGCAATATAAATAAAACAATAGATCCTAAAAATATAACATAATATTACATGTATTAGAAATAATCTGGATCATCCGGATTAGCCGAAGCATGAGTCTCCTCATCACTGTCAACCATGTCTAAGTACTCCTCAGTATCCGAAGACAGGTCGTCATCTTCATTTGCTTGGCCTAAACGGAATCGTTCTAGCATTTCTATGTCCTTCTCATTTACCACCTCATCCCCAGCGTCCTCGTCATCATTCTCTACTTCCATTTCCATCGCTTCGGTTAAGTCTATCGTGAACGTCCCTTGCAACCCAGATTCTTGAAAGAACTCACCGTCATACGTGTTTGTGTTAAAGTTATAATCCTCATCATTGGGGAGAGGTAGTTTACCATGTGGTGATATCTTGTGCACAATATACCAACCCAAGAGATGCTCTTTGCTTTTGCACGCGTATGGCGTGTAATAAACCTGCGTGGCCTGTTGAGCCACAATATACACATCGGAGCCTGGATAGACAGAATCCTGTCGAATTTTGGCTAGCCCGAGATTAGGTGTCAGCCTCGTTCTTCCAGGATCAAACCAATGGCATTTGAACATGACAGGATTCAAAGGCTTTTCACCATGAAATGAAAGTTCGTATATTTCTTCAATTCTTCCATAGTAGTCACGGTTGTCATTGCCTGGAGTACAAACTCCGCTATTTGTGGTTTTTCGATTGGGCCGACTCTGCTCGTAGCTTGATGTGTGGAAGCGAAATCCATTCACGTCATAACCGTTAAATGACTTGACCCTACGGTCAAAGCCTTTTGCAACCTGTCTCAGCTCTTGACTCATAGACGCATCGGTTTGAGCCTGCAAGGTGACGCAAGATATATCGTTATACGGTCAGAACGTAAGAGCAAGTTGGAACGTTAGACTAAGTACGACCTACTGTTGGACGGTACCTTCTGTCGAAACCAAGAAATGAAATCAGGCCTCCCTTGCCCCGCACCATTTGCAATTAGGGTTTCAGCTGCCGCATCAGAAAGAGGCCTTGGTCCATTCGAGAACAAATGAAGAAATTCACTGTACGAAGCAAAAAGAATGGTGTTGGAAAGTGACGACGAATTGGATGAAGATAGATAACAACTTACCCCATGTACGGATCCAGCTCATCAAGGTTGGTAAGCACGTATAGCATGATCTTTCGCCACTCTTCATAGTTCAACTGCTTAACTGTGGATCCACTTGCCGTGCCGAGTTGGCCTCGAAAAAGGCTAAGACTCGATTCATTTTCTCCAGCATTGTAACGAGGGGGTGGATTATGCACGCTAGGAAGGTTCTCAGAGTAGTATTCTTCAGTGAAGTTGGACACCTCCTCCAGAATGGATGCCTCTGCAATGGAAGCCTCAATTTTGGCTTTGTTTCTACATTTCTTGCGAAGAGTCTTCATATTTCTCTCGACTGGAAAGCACCAACGCCATTGCACAGGCCCTCCCATTCGAACCTCATTTGGGAGGTGTACGATCAAATGAAGCATCGGAGTGAAGAAGCCTGGTGGAAAGATTTTCTCCAGCTTACAGAGCAACACAGGTGCAGCTTTCTCCAAGTCATCAATGACGGACCGAGATATCTCATTGGCACATAGCTGGCGGAAGAAATAGCTCAACTCTGCCAAGACAACCCACATAGGCTCAGGAACATAGCCTCGAACCATCGCCCGAAGAAGCCGTTTGATTCATACGTGGAAGTCATGACTCTTCATCCCTAGGACTCGCAGAGTAGATAAGTTGACTCCTCTCGTTAGATTCGCTGCATATCCATCAAGGAATGTCAATGTCTGGATCCACTGAAGTATTTCTTTCCTTTGTGGCCTGCCCAAGACGAAATCGACCTTGGGCCGTGTCCATCTCCTGCCGGGCTGAGGAGGCAGCATCTCTTGCTTTGGTCTATCGCACAACAGTGCCAGGTCTAGTCTAGCCTTAGGGTTGTCCTTAGACTTTTCAGTGTCCATGAGTGTTCCCCAAAGCGACTCAGCGATGTTCTTTTCAGTGTGCATTACATCAATATTATGTGGCAGAAGAAGATCGTCATAATAAGGGAGTCTTTCCAAGCCTGACTTATGAGTCCACATATGCTCCTGACCATACCCCGCAAAACGACCGTCTGTTTCGTTGAACTGGAGAGCATCTATCTGAGCATGAACCTCGGCACCGGTCAGCATCCGAGGTGGAGGATCTCTCACCACGACACCTTTGGTAAAGTTCTTGGTGTCCCGTCTGAAAGGATGGTCAAGAGGCAGGAATTGTCGATGTTGGTCGAACGCCGAATACTTGCCACCCTTCTTCAACCAGATAAATCTCGTAGCTGTCTTACAAACGGGGCATGAGAACTTGCCATGGACACACCAGGCACAGAATATCCCATATGCCAGGTAGTCATGTAGTGAGTACTGGTACCAGATGTGCATTGTGAAGTTAGACCTTGAAGCTCGGTCGTATGTCAATACCCCTTCATTCCAAGCAGTTTCCAATTCATCAATCAGAGGCTCCATGTACACACCCATGTTATTCCCCGGGTGTCCAGGAATTATCAACGACAAGAAGACAGTATGACGTTGAAATAGGACGCCGGGGGGGAGATTGAGGGGGATAACGAAGACGGGCCAACAGGTGTACGGGACAGCCATGAGTCCATAGGGATTGAAACCGTCCGTTGCAAACGCAACACGAACATTACGAGCCTCTCTAGCTTTGTCATGATGGATGCGATCGAAATGGGCCCATGCTTCACCATCGGCGGGATGTACCAACTTCTCAGGATTGTATCGGGTACCCTGTTTGTGCCATGTCATCTGTTTCGCGGATTCCTCGGTCATGTAGAGACGTTGGATCCTCGGTGTGAACGGCAGGTAACGCAGGACTTTCATGGGGATAGAAAGCTGCCTCTTTGGGCCTTCACCATCGTCTACCTCCATGTATCTCGACGCTTTACACTTCGGACAGTAACCTGCATCCGTGAGATCTTTCCTGAAGAGGACGCACCCATTTGGACAAGCATGTATCTGCTCATACGGCATCTTCAGGGCACGAAGCAGTTTCTGTGACTCGTACAGGCTCTTTGGCAATATGTGGCCGTCCGAAAGCATGCTACCAAATAGGGCCAACATACCATCGAACGCATCTCGACTCAGGTTGAACTGGGACTTGAACCCCATCACACGGCCAATGGCATCCAGTTGAGAAACCGTTGTCCGCTCGTGAAGGGGTTTCTGTGCCGAAGACATCATCTCGTAAAACGCCTTTGCGGTCTTCTCCATCTCCTCCTCCGTACGTCCTTCAGCGTACTGTGCTTCTTGGAAGTCATCTAACATGTCTGCTACCCCCGCATCAGCATCAAAGTCCTCCAGACGTGGTCGCACTGCCTCCGCTCTCAAACGATGTGCTTCACCATGGTAGATCCACCGGGTGTAGTCCGGCGTGAATCCATTGTTCACAAGATGTTTAGCCATGTTCTCCTTGTCTTGCCTTCTTCGGTTCCCACATCTGCTGCATGGGCACAACACTTTGATCTCTCCTCGCCGAGCCACGCCAAATGCATTGTTCACGAAAGCATCTGTCTTGCGCAACCATTCATCGGTGAAATCACTTCTGCTTCTACGGCCCGAGTACATCCACTGACGGTCATCCATCCTACTGTCATGCATCCGAGTACTTACATATCTACCTCCGAGTACTTCTATCCTACTATCATCTAATAGGTGAGGATAGGTCCTAATCCCACCCGCGGATGCGTACATGAGGCCAGTTCCCATTGTCTGCCCCGAGCCGAGACAGAATTTCGGCAGCACCTCCCCGATATTCTCAAGATACACGTCCCTGTAGGGAGAGTGTGTATCCGGAGAACAACAGGGAGGTGATGCAGAAACTCCATCTCGAATCGGGCTAGACAATGGGAACTAGCCTCATCGACGCATCTACGGGCTGTCCAAGTAACGTGGACAATCCAAAACAGATACGGTTATCGATATGCAGAGACCTGCATACCTCCAGCCGTATCTCTTTCGGACGGGAGACGCCTAACTGGGTTCAATGACCTACTACCCTTTTCTGGGAGGAGACGTTATTTATACCTAGGGTGCCGGTGGAGTCAGGCTAGCGGCGCAGTGGCGAGTCGGTGCAGTGGCGAGGCGAAGCAGTGCAGGCAGACCCGCGACGACGACGAAGACGATCGAGGTCGCCGAGGATCTCCGGCTTGGCCCCGGCAGGTCCTCCTACAGAAAAGACAAAAAAGATAGTATCAATTAGAAATTTCGGCAGAACCTCCCCTGCACGGTGAGGTTTCGAAACCTGCAAGAAACAACGGCACGATGGCCGACATCCACATATATACGACACGATGGCCGACATCCACATACATACGACACGATGGCCGATATCCACATACATTCACATGCATACCACTACTACTAACAACTACTACTTACTACGTGGGGCGATCGACGACGACGGAGCGGACGAACTCAGGGTCGAGGCGAAGGCAACAACGGTCTCCTCACCTTCTCCTCCTCCTCCTCCTCCTCCTCCTCCCGCTCTGCTTCTTCTCCTTCTCCTTCTCCTCCTCCTCTTCCTCTACTGCTCTTCTCCTCCTCCTCCTCCCCCTCCTCCTCCTCCTCCTCTACTGCCTGCGGGGCGAGACCCGTGGCAGCACCGACAGGGCCGCCGGCGAAGAGAAGGATGGCGGCGGCGGGGCGAGACGCGACGGCGCGCCGGCGGGGCGGGCGCCGGCTCGGGGCGGGGTGCGGGACGACGGTGACTCGGCCGCGGGGGGGCGGGGCGCGCCGCGGCGGCGGCGGGGTGAGGGGCGGGGGCGGGGGCGGGGCGCGGGGCGCCGGCAGCAGGGCGCGCCGGCTCGGGGCGGGGCGCGCCGCGGCGGCGGCGGGGCGAGGGGCGGGGGCGGGGCGCGCCGCGGGGGCCGGTCGCGGGGCGCCGGCGGCGGGGCGAGCGGCGGGGCGAGGAGGCGGCGGCAGGGCACCGGCGGGGCGAGGAGGCGGCGGCGGCGGCGTGCGTGTGTAGCTGGCTCGGTTGGTTTGTGTAGTGGGCCGGCCGGGCGCTTTTTTTTTAAGTGTTCGCGGTCTTTGCCGAGGGCCATATCGGGCGGCCCTCGGCAAAGAGGAACCTATGCCGAGAGTCAGATGTATCAGCTCTCGGCAAAGGCTTTGCATTTTATTTATTTTTTTATTAAACTATATGCCGAGAGCCCTAGTCCTAGCTCTCGGCATAGGTTCTCTTTGTCGAGGGCTTTAGGAAGCTCTCGACAAAGATTATTATTTTTTTTTGTTTTTTTTTGCTCCCATTTTTTCTGTGGCCTTGCTACAGTACTAGAAGCCAAGATTTGAAATTTGAAGTGTTTTCCATAAATCTTGCTATATTTCGCGCATTTTCTTTAATTTGATGATTTTTTCCGCGGGACGCACGTTTGAAGTGCAGGTGCATGAAATAATGAAACTCAGCAATTCGAAAAATAGTATTCATTCTTCAGAGGGTATTTCGACACCGTATCCAAGGACAGGCGCGGAGACTCGACCGTCTCGTGCACGAGAAACGGCGACCAAGTTGCGTGATATTGGATTTAAAATTATTAAAAATACAAACGAAGTCAGAAAATCATGAAAATGGATGGGTGACCTTGACATCGCATGTAGAGGCTATGAAAAAAATTTGGGAATGTTTGGAGCAAGTGGTGGCGAAGATGGTTGAAACCCGGATATCTCTGCATATCATCGCATGTGAGGCTATCCGGATATATCAGGGTTTCAACCATCTTGCGCCACCACTTGCTCCAAACATTCCTAAATTTTTTTCATAGCCTCTACATGCGATGTCAAGGTCACCCGTCCATTTTCATGATTTTCTGACTTCGTTTGTATTTTTAATAATTTTAAATCCAATATCACGCAACTTGGTCGCCGTTTCTCGTGCACGAGACGGTCGAGTCTCCGCGCCTGTCCCTGGATACGGTGTCGAAATACCCTCTGAAGAATGAATACCATTTTTCGAATCGCTGAGTTTCATTATTTCATGCACCTGCACTTCAAACGTGCGTCCCGCGGAAAAAATCATCAAATTAAAGAAAATGCGCGAAATATAGCAAGATTTATGGAAAACACTTCAAATTCAAATCTTGGCTTCTAGTACTGTAGCAAGGCCACAGAAAAAATTGGGAGCAAAAAAAATAAAATTCTTTGCCGAGGGCTTCCTAAAACTCTCGGCAAAGAGCACCTATGCCGAGAGCCAGGGCCAGGGCTCTCGGCGTAGGGTTTATCCAAAAAAAAATTTCGGTCCTTTGCCGAGAGCCTAACAGAGGGCTCTCGGCAAAGGTAACGGCGCAGGACGAGCCGTTTGCGAACGACCCGTTCGCCGAGGTGCCGTCTACGCCGAGGGTTTAGCCCTCGGCATAGGGTATCTTTGCCGAGAGTCGGACTTCGCCGAGAGTCTGGCCCTCGGCGTACAAATCTTCGCCGAGATCCGTACAGTGCCGAGGGCTGACTCTCGGCAAAGACCTCTTTGCCGAGTGCCCGTGTTTTAGCCCTCGGCAAAACGGCGGGCACTCGGCATAGAGCCCGTCTCCGGTAGTGCTCTCTCTTGCGGAGTTTTGGTACAACACTAGTGACCATTCGTCTCTTCGCAGGTCTCCTTTCGAGGTATTGTATGGTCACCCTCCACGCCATTTCGGCCTTACTCTGCTGTCTGTTTCTTCTGTTCCTGAAGTTGACTCCATGATCTCTGAGCGCGCCACCATGATTGAGTATGTCCGGCATCATCTTCACCGGGCCCAGCAGCGGATGAAGACTCAAGCAGACAAGCGCCGGTCTGAACGTTCCTTCGTGGTGGGCGATTGGGTGTATTTGAAACTACAGCCATACATCCAATCGTCGCTCGCTCCACGCGCCCACCAGAAGCTGGCGTTCCGATATTTTGGCCCTTACAAAATCATCGACAAGATTGGGGCGGTTGCTTACAAGCTGGAACTTCCGCCTTCATCGTCCATCCACCCGGTCTTTCATGTTTCCCTGCTTAAACCAGCTCCATCAACTAAATATCCAGTTATCCAGGAGCTCCCCGAGGTGGAAGACAATCTCCAGGTACTGGTCAAGTCGTCTGGCCTCAGTCCGGATCTGGCGACTTGGGAAGACGCAGCGCTTCCCCGGTGCGCCGGCTTGGGGACAAGCCGGCACCCAAGGAGGGGGATGTCAGCACTGCCCACAAGGGTGCCTCGTCAGAGGACATAGCAGGGAGGCCCCAGAAGGAGTTCTAGGGCCCGGTCCAAGAGTGTGCGTGTGTTCGGCCCACAATGGGTCTGTAAGCGGGGTTCCGTGTCTGGCTAGCTTGTGGAAGGGATAAGAAGAGAGGGTGAGGAAGGGGAAGGCAGGAAATATCTGAATCTTGTATTACGCTATGTTAAGTTCTAAATAGAATATTGTCGCATTTCTTTCTCCAGTTCTTCCTTGGCTACTCCGGTGATCCGCTGGGGTGCTGACATGTGGCCCCTCCACTTCTTTCAAAAAAAAGTGGATTATATTTAGGTGACATTTCAGTTCTGGACAGTTAGACCAAGCGCAGTGGATCACGCTACCTGGTCCGCTACCGCACTTAGCGGAAGCAAACAGCCGCAGCGGGGCACGCTAACCGGTACTCTATGCGCGCGTGCACGCTAAAGGAAGAGGAGGGAGCGGCGTTTAGCGGAGAAGCGGCGGGCCCGCGGCTCGCGCGCGCGCGGAGACGAGCCAGCGGCCAGCGCACGCCTGCGCGCTCTGCAGCGGTGGGCCCCACCAAATTTTGCAACAAAAAATACTATATCTCAGAAACCGAAAATCCAAATTAAATTCTGATTGCACCATTAAATTCGTTGCAATTAATTCTTCAAAACAAGATCTTTCATGGATATATTTAGATAAAGTGATAAGTGGGTCCACAGTGGATAGAGGATGATATAGAGGATGGATGGATGCGGGAGAAATGAGTATAGAGGAGAGAATCTTGATGACCAGGCAGTATAGATGATGAAAATAGAGGAACGTGAGTGGCGGATAGTCTTAGCTGTGGTTCAGACTGAATCCAATACTATTCAGAGAAAATCAAATGGACAAGTATTCTGCCTGGGCAGCTCTACTGGACACTGGATTATCTGGCTTCATCATTATATACACTTTGCTTCTTGGCGAGCATTTGTATTGTTGGAGAACATGATTGGCAACGGCGTGCTTTTGTCATTAGTTGCATTCTGGCTTAACTTAAGTTGTTGCCGACGTCTCATTACGTGCTTAATGTCTGAAGCAATACTACTCCATTTGTTGGCTCCAGCATTACTTACTTTCTCTACCGACCAGCGAATCATCTCGGGATAATTAGGTATATGACCCTGAAAAAAAACTCAGTTTAGGTATTTGACCTTTTTTATTTTGAATTTGGTTCTACGGCCTCAGATCAAATTTTATTTAGGTGTAGGACCTTCTGTCCATTCAGATATGTAACGGTGTTAACTCGGGTGGTAAAAAGACCATATTACCCATGACAGAAAAAACCAGAGTTTTATTTGTTTATTGTATTTTTCTGTACATTGATATATCCATATTTATATATGTGGAAATGGGACCTATATATATAATCACATATACATTATTGCAATACATAAGCACACATATATTCTCACATAACCACATACATAAATTGTCACATATATATAAAATCGCATATAGTAAATTGCTGACAAAATATGTTACAAACCTTTGTTTCATGAACAGGATTAAAACAATTTAGTAGTTGATGACATGGGACTTGCCAACTTGGTTAACTGTAGAAAATAAAAATTAATGTGCATGGCGTAGATCTTACATTTGCATTGTAGTCCAGTAAAATCTTCATAACAACACCCTAATTATACATTGCAGCAACATGGAGTAGCGTCCCGCAGGACACAAAATTAATATCAGCTCCTTTTGAGAGCAGGAGTTCTACCATTACACATACTCATGTATTAGATATAAAAAGAATTAGATTTAAACAGTTGAGAATAAAACTCTAGTTTTTTCTGTCAGGGTAATATGATTTTTTTACCACCCGAGTTAACACTGTTACATATCTGAATGGACGGAAGGCCATACACCTAAATAAAATTTTATCTGAGGCCATAGAACCAAATTCCAAAAATAAAAAAGACCAAATACCTAAACTGAGTTTTTTCCAGGGTCATACACCTAGTTCAATTATGCTGCCAAGGGTTCCTATAATGAAGTTTCGAGCATCTACAAGTCCACGAACGTGTGGAGTCTTCTACAAGACAGCAAGGAGTTTATGGGTGCTGCGAAATCAATTCTATCATCTCATGATCGAGGACCAGTGATGGTTTGGGCTCCAACGAGGGAATATTACTATGCTAGCACAATCTTTTATCAAGTAATAATGTCTCTGGCATAACAGTTTTTTTTAGAGGAATATTCACATAACAGCTTGGGGGCAAGTTGTTGCTTAAGCGGGAAAATGTTAGGATATGAGCTACTATTAGTAATAGCTAATGGAGTTCGGTATTGGGCGAGTATGTGTATCCTTCGCTGTTGAGAGAGATAGGGACATCAAGAATATTGTAATAAACAACCATATCTCAACTGTTCTAGATCTACATCCCATTATTACACCAAGTTATAGCAACATTGCTTCAGCACATCTGAACAGAGACTGCAGCATAGGCACTGAAGTATTAGGGCAGAAACTGAGACCCAATCTAAAGTTCAAAAGCATGGCATCGTCGGCAAGTCTCAACAACATGTAGCTTTACCATAGAGGGAACTTTAGGCTCAATGTACGTCCTGATGGCCAAGAGCGCTCGTTGAGCTTCCATGCGAACATGAACAGGCAATGGGGAGCACTTGTTACTTTTACCAGCAGACTCGAAGCACCTAAAAGAACTCTGACGGGTCTCCAATGTAAGGCATTCAAGTGATGTCATGCTCTCAACAATATGGCATGTTAGCTCAACAAGACTCTTTGCTGATGTGAATCCTAGGATCTTCACTGTCTTCATCTTGAGGTGCTGCTGTCCTTGCATCTTCCTCAGGTCTGAGGGATCTGCGAATATGGAGGCGCGTTCCTTTTCATATTGGGATACCTATAACATATATAAGATGAAAAAGGAAAAAAAACAGTTATAGTCATGGTTCAGAAGTCTTTATACTGTAGATTAGAAATATGAACAGCAACTTACATCCAAGACCAAAGTTTCCAAGGAAGGGCAACCATCAAAAAAGGAAACAAGAGAAAAATAATCGTAGGCTGGAGGAAAGGCTAAATCGACGAGCTTAATATTAAGGCTTTTGAGGTGAAGATATTTGCAATGCAGCAATGTTGTATTGATCTGCAAACAAGATGAACAGGTTAGTTTGACTCCAAAGTATGACTGCCGTGTGTGTGTGTGTGTGTGTGTGTGTGTGTGTGTGTGTGTGTGTGTATTATGGTATCAAAATATGAATATTGCTGGTCCAGCCAAGACTTTAGAGTATAATACCTCTCTTCCCGACGATATAGTGGCAACTTTAAGGTTTGGCATGCTGGACGGAAGTTCAACACAAACGCAATGAACTGCGCCACAGAAGGACAATGTTAGCTCCTTCATTTGCAATGTTTCTCCGAGTGACAGTTGAATGCGCCTTCCTTCGTAGTTAAAGCTGGAAATATTTGGAGCTTTGCTTTCTATCCTTTCCAGCTTCCTCCAACAACCTAAAACCTCTAGGTACCTTAGGAGCTGCAGCGTGCAAGGGACCTTCAACCAACCCATCCCCTCACAATACCTGATTCCCAACACCTCCAAGGCAAAAGAATTAGAGAGAAGCCACCATAACTCGTCCCCAGTAAAACTGACATGATAAAGATACAACTTTGTCAGGCTTCTTAAACAACCAAGTTCAGTTGCGGGACGGAAGGAACAACCTAAAAAGCGTAGGCATCGGATCGAGTCTCCACTCCCATTAGATAAGAGTGAGCATGGGAACCTGTATTCTGCTCTCTTAGGCATTCCCAGTGAAAGTTCTTCGATTCCTGATCTAACAGCAACCTGGAGCCAACTGTCGACATAACCATTGTAACCTTCAAACATGTGAATGATGAGTTTCTTCACACCAATGCCTGAGTGCTTTTTCATAATCTGGTCAACTTTGCTACAGAAATCTCTGGCGATATCATCATCATCATCATCATCATTTTCATATCCCTTCTTATTCAATCTCAGCGTCCTCTCAGTGAAAGTGAGGTTGGGGTGGCATCTCCAGGAACGTAGAAAAGCACGAGACACACAGGCAGCTCGGGCAGCAGATCTCATTGGCATCAGGGAATGTATATGACACCAGATGTCCTGCACGCATGTTACAAAAGCATGGAAGAGAAATTTAGCATTAGAAAAAAAAGGAAAGCGGTTACTCTAGATGGAGGGGAAAAGAACTGAAGAAAACTATGACACCGTAACCCAGGTTCTACACACATTGTTGCACAATGGGTTTTCAATGGCTGCTTCAAAAACAAAGTACTCCCTCCGTCCCATTGAAAGTGTCGTTAGAAAACCGTGTCCCCCTCACAAACACGCTTCCCGGACGACACTCTCAATGGGACGGAGGGAGTATGCAGCTAGAGCTGATTTGATACTTGAAAATCTATTCATACTTCTTTGCTGTAAAAATACACATGTCTTCAAAATCAGGGTAGATTGGACATAGCAAACATGCACATATGGAGTTATGGACAGGGTATCTCAAACTACCAATGAAGCATATTGATATTCAAACAACAGGAGGTCCATGCAATTGTGTTGTATCGATCAACTTTGTCAGCCACAGTGCAAGAGAAATGATATAAACCTTAACCACTAAAGTGATAGGATAATAGGCTGAACAGGCAGAAGTGGAGGGACAGGGGGGCGTGCAGGGGCAGATAAAAGATTGCTATCCTACAGGGGTATGACTATGCACATCCAAATCACAAGTAATTGCCTGTAATGGTCCAATGAACATAGACATGGCACACATCAAGGAAAACAGTACTAAATGATGCTGTGTTCAGAGACATGTCATGGCAAACCTAAAAGGCAATCATTTTATTAGAGCATACCCCCGCTATTCCAAAATATAAGGTGTTTTAGTGTTTCTAGATACAATAGCTTTCATTATGCACTTAGATATACACTATGTCAGATACATAGTAACAACAATTTGTATCTAAAAAGCCAGAACATCTTGTAATTTGGAACGGATGGAGTAGATTTTAAGGATTTTATAGATGGCATAATGATTAGTGAAAAGAAAAATCTATTGATGGTAGGTTGAGAGGCTCCAAGTCCAAGAAATTCCAGCTTTTACACATTGGAGGCCAGAAGAAGGTTTTCAGCATTATTATTGCACTTATTTAGGAGCAAACAATAGCTGTGCATAAAAGTTAACTATGCACAGTTGGAAAAGCGCAAGGGTTTGGGTGCCATTGTGACACATGATTTACTGACATTTCAGTAGCAGTAGCACTAAGCCTACCATTAACAAAATGCCATGGCGTACCTCTGGAAGCCTAGGTATCTGTACCTCACCACCTTGAGAATCAGCTTCTTGCTGGCAGGGTGAAACCTTATTATTCCGTGAAGCAACCAACCCATCTGCAAGCATAGGTGATTAAGTAATTCGGACATTTGAGGTGCAAAACAACCAATGCAAACAGATCATGCATGTTTTTATCTTTTCTCCAGATTGTGCATAGTAAACTCTCCTCACGTTTTGTCAATCTAATGGAAAGGCGGGGGCTGTGGCCCTAAAACTCTAAAAAAAAAAGGTTTTGTCGATCTCGTCGAAGCCATAAGAAATAATACAGTGCAGGCCCATCAACCACTGCTTTCATTGTCCCCTCCCTCACAAGGAGAGGGGCTCTCATCTCGGATTTTACTTATACAGATAAAAGAAATTAACGAATTCAACTGAATGTACTACAGACTGTAGTAGCAATATTTTAACAATGAGAGATTGTATTCCTCTGGAAATTTCCCTTGGCTTAGATTTTTTTTCCTGCAAACAGATTCACATAAAAAAACTACTCCCTCCATCCCAAATTATAGTCATTCCAAGAATCTTGGAGAGTCAAAGTTTTTCAACTTTGACCAAATTTATATAATAAAATAATAATATTTATGATACCAACTAAGTACAATTAGATTCTTTATTAGTTATATTTTCATAATATACATATTTGATATCATAAATATTTGTATTTCTCTCTAAAATTTTGGTCAAAGTTGAAAAATTTTGACTCTCCAAGATTATTGGAATGACTTATAATTTGGGATGGAGGGAGTACATGATGGTGGAGAAAAAAGTTTAGATTTTTCTATCAACCAGATTATATATATATATAATATATGGAAAAAAAAAAACAGAGGAAGGGAAGGCGGCGGCGGCTTACGAGTGGTCTGCGCTTGTCGATGAAGGCGGTCCGGCTGCTGCTCCATGGACATGTGCTGCATGAGATCTACAAGTCCCATGTCTTCCTCTCTGTGGAACATATATAATCTATATATCCCGGCCCGGAATCGAATCAATCTCTCCCTCTCTGCCTGCCTTGAACTGAATCCCCTCCAGATCCAGCCTCCGGCGTCTCCCCTCCGGGTTCCGGCCCTCCCTACTAGAGGAGCGTCAGATTCGGGAATCCCACCCAACAAAGAGTTTGGGTAGGAGGACGGACAGGAAGGACTGGAGTTCGGTCCGATTTGGGTTTGGCACGCCAAAAGGACAAGTACACTGTACACCCTCCGTCCCTCAGGTGCACGCGCGACGCGATGCCGGGGGCCGGCGCCGGCGCCGGCGAGCTGCCCGGTGGCCTGATCCTGGCCGGCACGGGAGCTCTGCCCAGCAAGCCAAAAATAGGCCGCGAGCTCCACGCCACTCCTGTCCTGCAGCGCGGCCGCCCCGCCCGCAACCGCTCGTACCCAAAAATATGCGAACAAGGAAGGCCCCGAACTCCCGAGGGGGATAGACAGGTGTGGTGGTCCACAGATAATAATAATAATAATAGGGTTTAAATTGGATCCATAAACATGAAAAACAACATACGTATTTTTAGATCTACTTTCTCTCGCTGAAACCTAAACCCTGTTTAGCTTCCCCCAATTTTGTAAAATTGATAAGATTCTCCGTCACATTAATCTTTAAATAAATGCATGAAACATTAAATGTAAGTAAAAAAAACTAATTGTACTTTTAGTACGTTACATGTCGAGACGAATCTTTTGAGCCTAGTCAGTCCGATAAAGTTTGTCAAATAACAACGAAAGTACTAAAAAAAATTGCAACTAAACACACCCCTAATTTAGAATTTGGAAACTCCATTCCCTTCAAGATGCTGGACTTTTTTTTTTAGGGTGAATAATTTATGAGGACGAGAGTTTTCCGTCCCTGGATAATGCTCTTCCTAAGAGTGTGTCTGGAATTCTAAGCTCCGCTCTACGTTTTTTTTTTTACCAAACAAGTCTAACTTTATGTTACATGAAAAAAGGTAGAGCTGTGAGAGCATATAAAGGAAGTAGACTCCATAAACTCTAGTCTTTTTTTTGAAGCTGCTCCACGGTAAAGTTTGTAAAGCAGAGTTTGTGTAGCAACCCCAAACACACCTCCTAAGTAACTGTTGTTGTTGTTTGTGTGTCATGATTTATAGAAAAACATGAAATATTTGTATCTTTAATAAATTTATTAAAAAAATCTAGATTCAAAGATATTTTTAATAATACTAATTATGTATCATACATATTAATATTATATATATATTTAGTTAGATTTGTTTTTTTAAAACACAGACGACAGATATTTAGGATCAAAGTATACCATCAGAAGATGTAACTTTCTAGCTGCTTACCATTTCTGTGAACTCCACGTTAACACACGTAAACCGTAAAAGAGGAATACAATTTTAGATTTAGAAATCAAACTTCCTTTAGTTTGATCAAATCTATAAAAAATACTACTAATATAATATTTATGAAAATACGCGTCTATACAGATTTGCTGAAATTTAAAGTTTTGTTTGTGAGAATTTTGTTTTGCACGAAGGGAGTAGTAAACTAGAAGCGAGATGAGCACAGGGATTCGGATTCGTCCCCTCTCAAAATTGATCGAGCTGAGCACAGATCTCAACAGAAAGGCACAGCACCATACACACACTCTCTACTTGCTGAACAAATTTATCTATCCTGTCCCTCTCTATCGCATGGTAGGAATGCTTTCCACGCTATTTATACGGTAATACGGTATACCATCTTGCATTATTCACTATTTCAAAGAATATAAGCTCAAACGGACCTACAATCTGATCCAAGGAAAACACCCTGCCACATGCCAGGAACCCAACAAATTTACAGTAGAACCTTCTCCAGACAGCTCTGAACTTCACATGATGATATGCAAAAGATAGATCATTATTCACAAGCTTCTGTCAACCAAACAAAAACAGGTCCCGTACAGCCGGCAACAGCCAGTCTACGACGATTACTGTAGGATACATCTCACTATCTCCGGCCAACACCAAAAGCTACTTTCACTCGTCTTTCATGGCCATCTCATGCCTTCTCTTCTGCGCAACCTCGACAAGCAGAGTGAGCAGGGCTTCACACACCTGCGACGTGTCCGCCTGATCCCCAGGCTCTTCTTTCAGCGACGAATACACCATCCACGCGTGGTCTAGCTTCCGCTCTGGCCGGACCGCCACTGACCCAGGAACCTCGGCGTCCTTGCGCGTCACGAGACCGTCGCTCTTCTCGCCATACCTCGCCACCAGCAGTTGTGAGCATGCTGCCATCGCGGCTGAAAGCGGAATTACAACTGGGATCCTGGTGGAATTGCCGGTGGCAGCAATTGGGAGCTCCAGGTGTGCAACATGAGAGAGCGCTGTGAGCACACTGGGAGTGATGCTTGCCTCTGTGTGGAACGAAACGATTGGAAAATCCTGAGGTAACGGGTGCTGTCGCAGGAATTCTTTCCGCCTTTCGTAGGTCAGATCTTCTAGAGCCTGGAGATCACCCTGAAGACAAGGCAACGAATCGAGTCAACAACACTGTCATTCATTCATAGGCAAGCTGGTTATTAGTGGCTGGAATGATCAAGGCAAATACCTTAAGGACCTTGGATACCAAGATCTCCATGATCTTACGCAGCCTGACGTAGTCACCAAGCTGCCCCTCCCGTAGGATATCTGAAGCAACCGGACTTCCACCATACGGACTTTGGGCTAATGCTAAACCTGCGACTTTGTCTTTGAGTTGTGGCCAGTAGAGGGAGAGGGCTGCGGCCGCATCAACACCGCCCTTGCTGTGACCAAGAAGTAGCACACGCTTCCTTGATCCCCAGTATATTTCTTCTATGTATTCCTTTATCTCTCGTGCATTTTTACTCACTGAAGACTGCAGAGTGGGATTTTTAATGTACTGCTTTGTGTAATTAAGTGTTAAGAGCAAAGTTCAGGTTAATGTATGGTAGTACCTCACTATGAATTTTGGCAATATGACAAGCTAGACCCATCTTGGAGAAATATGCCTTAGTCTTGACAAAGTAAAGCGGTCCATGGTTACTAAACAGTCCTATAAACAGCCAGAAATATAATGTTATCATAAAAATTTGGATACTGATAGCTCACAATAGGAGAGACAGCTGACTAACCTGGAACCAACAAGTAAACCACTGAATCAGGTAGCCTGTGCTCATTTTTCCTGGAGAGAAATGAAATGGTCCATATGAGATAAAGCTCATATTAAATCTATCACTAAAAGCATGTTTAGATATCATCAGCATCGAGTTCCAGTTTGGTACTTCTGCTAACCTCACAGACTCCAAAATCTCCAAGAATCTGGCTGTCCCATCCTCAGTTGTTGGTAAGCTTTGATCCCGCTGGAGCCAGCCAATATCATCTGCTGAACCACGGACCGTTTTCCGAGCACGCTCAACAAGGCTGCACAAGATATCAGGGACATCTTAGGGGACGCTATTATATCCACTAGAGTTCGATTTACCATCCAAATTTGATAAAAAAATTATTGCATCAGAATGGCATACAATATCAACTTACAACATACAGTTTTACTTTTTAGTACAGGAAAGATAGACCCAATGTGTATCAAATTCTAAGAAAGGTGCTGCACTGAGAGACACTGTCAAATTCTAGTAGGATTTGCATGATAGGAGAACCAGAGCAATCTTGTACCCTTGGAACAGTGAAGCTCCATTCTGAAAAACATGTGAAGGCATCATCTGTCCTGTGTTTCCTTGGGAGGGGCTTCCACCACAATCTGCCTGACCAAGGGATGAATTGGTGCCAGCAGGCTCTACTGAAGAAGTCTGAACAGAAAGCCTGCCTGAGGCCGATGCAGGCGGCAGTGTTACTAATTCTTGGTCCTCCTCAGATAGACCTGCATTAAGATGGTAAACATGACCTAGCAGTTAAAATGGAATTATCATAAGAGCTGACATCTCTTACACAATTGACATGAGGGACTTATTTTCCCAGAGTAATTAAAAGAACTAACCCACATAACCAGGTACAGGGAGGCATTGGGTGAGGAATGAAGCTGTCTGGGCGAGATAAGATGCAGCTTGGTTTAAAGCTGGTACAGAGAGGAATAGTTGCAAATCTTCAACCCTGTCGGCTGAGTAACTATCATCAACCTGTATTAATCAAACAGCCATTAAAGAAAATAAATTAATTAACCAAAGAGACTAAAATACAGTTAGAATTTTTTTTGCCTATTTTTGTACCTTCACATACAAAATCATTTAATGAGATTTAGTTATGCTGTTCTTGTTACCTGATTATGTACATGTTTCAAGCATCAAAGAAATCACTAATATAAGTGGTGCGCGGTATTATAAGAATCATACCAACAGAGCCTTCAAAATTCAACTTCCAAAATTTGGTATTCATAGGACAGTGGTGCCAAGGACAACTAGTAGACATAGTCTATGTACTAATGTCTACGTGATGCAATAATCGAGCATACTTGAGAAAAGAGGGTCAGGATTGTTTGGTTCAGCATAACATGACAAGAAAATGACTATGATATATAGTAAATACAAATTCCTGCAAGTCGAACAAATTTATGGAAATTCAGTGCATATAGGATAACAAAAGGGAAAGATTTGGAAAGTGCACACACCGCAGAAGATGTAGATGGCTCCCCCTGCGTTGGAGGTGATTCCCTCATGACTGGTGTGGTTATCCAGAGAAGAGAGACCTGCTAGCAACGCTCCCATTTGTCAGGATAACGAATGCGCAATGAACTAGGAATGAATCCCCACAAGTAACAGGGAAATATAGGAATGGATCCCCTTATTAAGTGAAGTAGCAGGAAAATAAGGTTACAAGGCTATCCGCTATGGCATATAGAACTGAGAAAGAGAGACAACTGAAGAGAGCAAGCAAGTCATGAGGGTCCTTTTAGAGCAAAGGAAGCACAACTGCACAAGTAACAAAAAGGCGGGTTATTCTTATCATCAAGAAGAAGGAAAGGTGTCAAAGCATCTCCAGAATCCAATCACCAAAGCGATAGACACTTCCAACAGGTGCCTTGACATGACATCAGGCTAATTTCTTTTTTCTTTATTGCTACAAAGATATATACAAGAAAAAAAAATCGCCAGGGGCAAGCCCGCACTGATAAGATTAAGAGCTAGGTTTCTCCGGATAAATGAAGCTGTGAAATCTTGCCCGGACAGAAGCAGCCGATCGATCTTACAGATGCGAGATAGTAATCGTGAACCGAATCACATCAGGAGATGGGTTCGAACAATCTCAACCAGAACATGAAGGGGAGGGCGAGAAGATTATTGATTTACCGGCGATTGGAGTCGTGGATGCCGCCAGGATACCGGGATTGCGTAGAGGAGAGGCAGTCCTCTCTTTCCCGCGGCCGCGTCTCAAGAGCCTCGACCCGCCGCCGCGCTGTTCCCCGTTTCTGTTGTTTTTTTCTTCTTTTGATTTGACTGTTCTTCTTCTTCGGCCGGCGTCGACCACCCGGGTGGTTCCCACCGGAATGCTGGGCCATAATGGGCTTTGACTAAACGCGAATGATGCACCCGGCCCAGACGCCCAGTAATAAGTTTATATAAATGGATAACTTTTGTAAAAAAAAAAAAAATCTCAAGAACCTCCCAGCTGCATATACGAATAATACTTTCTTTCCATATATATATATTTAACAAAGCAAGAACACATAAGATTGGCCTCTGTCTAGCTGACAGGTCCAAATATTTCTTTGATTCTTCCTCCGGGAAATGCACATGATGTGCATGCAATGCTTACACGACGTCGAGATAAGTCCATTTCTTAGTCAGCATGGGCAACACAATTTTACACAAACATTCATCAGCCAAGCTCCGAACCTATCTCATCGTCAAACGTCAACATTCTGCTCACAGGCTAGTCTCTCCCCCTGCATCTACAACCGCACATTTCATCACAAAACTTGCCTTCACCATTACTCGTCCTCTTCCACCTCCACTTCCTCCTTCTCGTAGTCGGAGCCAGAACCTTCTTCGTCTCCAAAAGGATCCTCGTCGTTGCTACCATCATCCTCGTCCTCGGAAAATTCATCAGGATAATCGAAAAGCGGATTGTCTTCGGCTGCATATTCGGCATGGAAAGAGTTTCAGCTAATCCAAGTAGCTATGGATCTCACTGATTAATTAAAGAAACATCATGATGATGGTATGGTTACCATTTGAATCATCTGTGTCATACGGACAATCTTCGCAGCATTCATCTTCTCCATCATCCACTTGTAACCTTATGTAACAAAGACCACTCATTAAGAAGACACTCTCACATGCGCTGAATTGAATAAAACACATGCAATTTGTATTTAGTTATTCACCTTGGATATGAAGCTGCTGACGTGGCCTCCATGTTTGTATCATCCACCTCCTTGACAGTATAGATATCATACACTTCAGAATCTGCTAAACAGCAAATTTAGACTCGTCAAAAGTAGTGCTGGAGCTAGACAGCTCACCGTTACTACATGGGCGCTAGTACTAATACTAGAGTTTGAAATCAATTTGTATTCCAGTTAATAAAGAAAGTGCCAAGAACCCTTCCATTGCTGTTGAGAGCATCTCAAGGCAAGAAGCTTCAATACCTTCTGATTGTGCCAATGAAATTATATCCGCCTCAATTTCCTCTGCAGTTGATGGCAAGTACTCCCGTATAAGTGGAAGAAAGTTGCATAGAACAGCACCCTCTTCGAAAGAGGTAATCCTGCAGGGAATATTGTAAGGAAACATGCAACAATACAACTACACATTCCAAATGACCTGATAAATTTGTCAGAAATCAAGACTTGCCGTGGTTCAGCTGGATGCTTCTCCTCATGGGGATCTACTTGGACAGCGTCATAAAGATGGCATATTTCTCTCAATGAGTCATCAGCATCATCCTTTTCTCCTTTTCGACTCTTCCATATTTGTGCAAAGCGAGCATTTCTTCCCATATCCTGTACAGCATGGAATTTACAAAGAATTTAAAATAAAAAACTATCACAGTTTTCTACTCTCAGGATAATTAGGAAATAGCACTTCTCTCATGAAATCCTTAATACACAATCTAACACTACAAGGTAGATGATATAGCAACTCCTGAAAACTAGCCATATTCCGTGATGGACCAAATCTGATCACTTGCAACAATCAAATATGTCTCTCCTAAAGAACCTGATGGACACATTATTTAAAACATTAACAAGTGGTGTCCAGTGCCATCAATCAATATAAACAACTGTACCCAGGCTTCCAGGTTTTTTTTTTGGTGGGTAGGGGGGGATACCAGGTTTGGTAATGTAGAGCATGCAATAATTAAAGCATGTAAACCTATTACTAGCTAAATCTGCATATCTAGCTTTCTATGTGCTTCTGGCAAGGGAATGTTACCAGAGTCTAACTCCCAACCAATAACCTTATTTTGGAATTGGGATGCAACACTGTTAGCATAGATTCGTTAACCTCGTTGTTCCCACAAGATTATGTTGCAATCAGGCTCAACATGGATAAATCTGGGGTGAGGAGCTAAAACCATGTAATGTACGGGCGCGTGTACTCCAGGCGTCGCAGGACGCGCGACGTTCGCCGCGCTGCGGAGCGCGCGGCCCGCCTGGGCCAGCAGGCGATCGGGCCAAGTGGCCAGGAGTAGATAGAATAGAATACGGATTGGTTGCTTTCCTTTCATAGTCCTAGAATTCAGGAGTTTTGGTTGGGCCATAGGCCATATATATATCTATGTAATCAGACATTAAAAGGCAACAAAGATTTATCCCATCTAATCCACCTCTTCTTCTCAAGCCGGTGACCGGGGGCAAAACCCGTCGACGACGACAACGATCTGGGGGCATAACCCGATCGACCACCACGGACAGAGGCTACGATCTACGTAGCCGCGGTCCGCCTACCCTAGGACTCGACGATCTTGACAACCTGGTCCTCAACCTCCTCCACGCCGCGTAGCCGCCCCCCATCACCCCCGTCCACCAGCAAGCCACCAGCCATGGGCGATCAGCCGACCCTTGCTGACCTCATGGAGAAGCTCACAGCTCTCACCACTGATATGTCCGCCATGAAGGTTGAGCTAGCGGGCCTCAAGGACCGATCGTCCTCTTCGGAGACCGGCGGCGGCAGCCGCACCGACGCGACACGGGACACCGACCGTCCCCCCAAGTTTCAGAAACTCGACTTCCCCCGCTTTGATGGCAAGTCGGACCCCCTACTCTTCATCAACAAATGCGAGTCGTACTTCCGATAGCAGCGCACCATGCCGAAGGAGCGCGTATGGATGGCGTCTTACCAGTTGGAGGGTGTCGCCCACTTGTGGTTCATCCAGTTGCAGGAAGATGAGGGTACGCCGTCATGGGGCCGGTTCAAGGACCTCCCCAATTTGCGGTTCGGGCCAGCTCTCCGGTCGGCACCCTTTTTCGAGCTCACCGAAAGCCGCCGAACGGGCTCCGTCGAGGAGTACGCCAACCGCTTCCAGGAGCTCCTTCCCCGCGCTGGCCGCATGGACGAGCCACAGCGGGTGCAGCTCTTCACGGGGGGCTCCTCCCCGTTGAGTCACGCGGTCCGCATCCACAACCCGGAGACGCTGAACGCGGCGATGAGCTTGGCACGCCAAATTGAGCTGATGGAGCTGGACCGTCTCCACCAGCCTCCTTCCCGGGCCGCACCCCGTGCACCGCTGCCAGCTTCGGCGCCTCGGGCAGCGCTGCCTGGCCCTCCGCCGCTGTTGGCGCTACTGCCACCAGCGCAGCCGGGCCCTCCACCGGTCCTCCCGGTACCCTCCGCCCGTGGGGCGGCCACGCCGACGAAGCGACTCTCTACCGAGGAACAGGCGGAACGGCGGCGCCTCGGTCTCTGCTATAACTGCAATGAGCCGTATTCCCGGGGCCACAACCGGGTTTGTCGTCGGATCTTCTACATTGGCGGCGTCGAGATTGAAGGCGACGCGCCAGCAGCGCAGGACGCGACGGCGGTTCAGGAAGCACCGGTGTTCTCCCTCCGGGCCGTGGCTGGTATGCCTATTTGTGATTCGATGCAGGTGCGCGTGTCCGTCGGGGCTGCATCGTTCACCGCCCTCCTGGATACGGGCTCCACGCACAACTTCATCGCGGAGGCTGCGGCAGCACGTACAGGCCTCGTTATCCACCCCAGCCCGCGCCTCACCGCCACAGTGGCCAACGGGGAACGTATCGCGTGCCCGCTCGCCATCGCCGGCGAAGACTTCTGCGTCGACCTCTACGTCATGCCGCTCGCCGGCTACGACGTTGTCCTTGGCACCCAGTGGATGGTAACCTTGGGGAAGATGGTGTGGGACTTCGCCACCCGCACCGTGGCGTTCACTCACCAGCGCCGCTCTGTCTGCTGGACGGACGTCTCCGCTCGCCAGGAGTCGCGCCTCGCCACCGTCACGTCACCGGCCGCCCTTTTGGACGAGCTGCTGACTGCCTTTAGAAGTCTCTTCGCAGAGCCAGTCGGGCTGCCTCCGCAGCGCGCGCGTGATCACAACATCATCCTCAAGCCGGGCGCGCTGCCAGTGGCGGTTCGGCCATACAGGTACCCGGCGGCCCACAAGGATGAGCTGGAGCGGCAATGCGCCGCTATGATCGAGCAGGGCATCGTGCGGCGCAGCGACTCCGCGTTCTCGTCCCCGGTGCTCCTCGTCAAAAGCCGGATGGTTCGTGGCGTTTCTGTGTTGACTACCGGGCCCTCAATGCGCTCACGGTCAAGGACGCATTCCCCATCCCCGTGGTCGACGAGTTGCTGGACGAGCTCCACGGGGCGCGCTTCTTCACCAAGCTCGACCTCCGCTCGGGGTACCACCAGGTACGCATGAGGCCGGGCGACATCCACAACGGCGTTCCGCACTCATGACGGCCTCTACGAGTTCCTGGTCATGGCGTTCGGGCTGTGCAACGCTCCCGCCACGTTCCAGGCCTTGATGAACGATGTCCTGCGGCCTTTCCTCCGCCGCTTTGTGCTTGTGTTCTTTGACGACATTTTGATTTACAGTCGTACGTGGGCGGACCACCTGCGCCACCTCTGTGCCGTCTTCGGGGCACTCCAGCAGCACCAGCTCTTCGTGAAGCGCTCCAAGTGCGCGTTCGCGGCCTCGTCCGTCGCGTATCTCGGTCACGTGGTGTCGGCCGCGGGCGTTGCCATGGACCCGGCCAAGGTGCAGGCCGTGCGGGATTGGCCGCTTCCCCGCTCGGCGCGCGCGGTGCGAGGCTTTCTGGGCCTGGCCGGGTACTACCGGAAGTTCGTCCACCACTACGGAACAATCGCCGCACCGCTCACCGCTCTTCTCAAGAAAGACGGGTTCTCATGGTCGGACGACGCGGCTGCTGCGTTCGCTGCGCTCAAGGGGGCGGTCACCTCCGCTCCGGTCCTCGCCATGCCGGACTTCTCCAAGACGTTCGTCGTCGAGTGCGACGCTTCGTCCCACGGCTTCGGGGCGGTGCTGGTCCAGGACAGCCACCCGGTGGCCTTCTTCAGCCGGCCCGTGGCTCCCCGGCATCGTGCTCTCGCCGCCTACGAGCGCGAGCTGATCGGCCTCGTCCAGGCCGTCCGTCACTGGAGGCCCTACCTCTGGGGACGCTGCTTCGTGGTCCAGACCGACCACTACAGCCTCAAGTACTTACTGGATCAGAGGCTGTCCACCATTCCGCAGCATCACTGGGTGGGCAAGCTCCTCGGTTTCGATTTCACCGTGGAGTACAAGCCGGGGCATACCAATGCCGTGGCGGATGCTCTCTCCCGTCGTGACACACCGGAGGAGGGCGCAGCGTTGGCGCTGTTGGGACCTCGCTTCGACTTCATTGATCGTCTTCGTCAGGCGCACACCACCGACCCGGTCCTTGCGGCTCTATTGGAGGACGTCAGGAGCGGCGCCAAGACTCAGCCATGGTCTCTGGCCGACGGGCTGGTCCACTATGGTGGGCGGCTGTACCTGCCCCCGGACTCCCCGCTACTGCAGGAAGCTTTGCTGGCTGCCCACGAGGAGGGACATGAAGGCGTCCAGCGTACCCTGCATCGACTACGGCGCGACTTCCACTTCCCTCACATGAAACGGGTGGTGCAGGATCTCGTCCGTGCTTGCGCCGTGTGCCAGCGCAACAAGCCAGAACACCAGCACCCGGCCGGCCTGCTGCTCCCTGTAACACCTCTGGTGTTTAATATGTAATTAACCTGACATGTCATCATCATCATTAGTCATTAATCATTCTTGTCATGCATTTAAGTTTGCTTAATACCTGTGTAATGATTTCTTTTTCGAAAACCCTAAAAGCCCGAATCTTCCTTTAAGGGCAAAATGGTAATTTCACCTCTGTGACTTGCTTGTGTAAATTCTTGTTCGGTTTTGTGTCTTGAAGCTTTGTTGTGTTGTTCAAAACCCAAAATCTAAAACAGATTTCAAATCCCTTTTGAAAAACCCTAATTTCCAAACCCTAGTTTTTACCCCTCTTTTTATAATTTAAAAACTATTCAAAATTTGGACTTGGTCCAAAAAGCAAAGTTGTAGATCTTGTCAAAAGGAACAACTTTGGTATTTGCAGATTTTCAAGTTTCTTTATAAATTCAAAAGTAATTTTGAAATTATTCAAATCCTAAAAGTGTCCCCTTTTCTGATTTCGAATTTAATTCAAAAACTGTTTGGAATTTGAAAATATTCTTTTTGACAAAGTTGTAGATCTCCTTTTTCTGCACAACTTTGGTATTCTGAGTTTTTCCTGTGCAGTTCAAAATTTGGGAATAATCTTGCCAGCACAGAAATCAATTTTCTAAAGAACCCTACCCTAGCTACTGTTCTTCTCCTACCTAGGGTCAGGAGGGGGCCCCGGCCATGGCCGCGCGCCAGCGCTGCGCACGCCGCGCGCCTGGCAGCCGCCCGCCTGCTCCCGACCCATCGCCCTCAACAGTGTTATCATTCCGCCCCCGCACGCGCGCCACAGTTGACTTCTATCCCGTCCCCCACTGCTCCCCGACGTCGCCGCCGCGTGGCCGTCGCCGGCAAGCACGACGCCCGGGTCCCAAACTGATTTCCGTCCTTTCTTCATCATGCGTTCGATAGCACGCGCCACGGGCATTCTTATCCACCCCGCGCGCTCTCTATCTGCCCCTGGCCGCGCCTATAAAAGGCCCGCCGACCGGCCGGAGCAGCTCACTTCCTCCGCCACCGTCTCGAGCTCATTCCAGTGACTCCGCCGCTCAACCACCTAGCCCAGCAGCTTCGCCTCATCGTCGCGCAGCTCCCCAACCCCTCAATTCCACCGCTACCGACTCCCACCACCGGGTGCGAGCCCTTCTTCCTCAGCACCGGTGAGAGACCGACCGGCTCGGGTCGACGGAATTCGCCGCCGTCGCTCCATCCCTTCTCTCTCTGACCCTTAATCTTTCTTCCTTGTTTCCTTGCGTTCCTAACTGGTTACTGGTGACCGTGCCTGGTGTACAGAGTCGCCGGATCGCCGAAGTCCGTCGCGGTCGTCTCCTTCCTCGACCCGCACCCTCGGCCGTATCGAGCCCCAAGCCTCGAGCGTTCCCTCGAGCCTCACCCTCGAGCACGTTCCCGAGCCACACCCTCGAGCACACCCTCGAGCCCCGCCCCTCGAAGCAGCCGAGGCTAGCCTCAGCCTCGGGCGAATCGCACTACCCTCGAGTCGCAAGCCTCGAGTAAGCCGAGGCCTCCCTCGAGAAGTCTGCCGCAAGAGAACCCCGCCGAGGCCTCGCCCGTCGAGCCCTCTTTTCCATCCGCCTCGCCGAGCCTCGCCTCTGACTCTCGGTGAGCCCAGCCTCTGTTTTCTCAGCCGAGCCTCGAGCCTCGACGTCGAGCCCGCTCCGACTCGAGCTCGGTGCTCTTTTCTTTTTCAAAAATTTGAATAGTCTTGCTATTTCATCTTTTTGTATGATTTTCTGTGTTGCTCTAAAAATTCTGAAAATTTTATAGTTAACTCTTTATACCTTGTAGTATTTTAGAAAAATAAGAAACTTGACTTTTCTGCAAAAATTGAAAAATGAAAAATCCTCCTTTTAATTAATAAATGGATAGTTTTAGATTTTTAGAAAAACATGCATAGCTCCATAAATTATGAAATTTGTTTTGTCACCTATTTATACCATAATGAACCTATGAGTTTAATTTGGCAAAGTTTGGAGCAACTTCGTAAAAAGACCTTTTGGATAATTAAAATAGAAAAATAATTAGGTTTCACTGTTGTATGACTTTGTGTGTGACTTTCGGATTGTTTGCTGTTCATAGACCCCCACCCATCTGGTCTATGATGTTTGTGATGTCAAGCCTTGGTCTATGCTTAGGTTAGATCAATGAAGCTTAATAGGTTTAACTAATCTTGTTTAAAGATAAAAGATAGGTAACCTTGTGTCTACCCTAGAAGTTACTCCCTTGTTAGAAAGTTATACTCTAGGATCAGTGTTTTGTCCTGTGCTGCATTGTTCATGTGAGCATCCTCATAAGCATACATCCTTGCATCCGTTTAGTGACCGAAGGAGAAGGCGTCAAGATCGAGGCAGCCGCTGACGAACCTGTCCCCGAGGCTACCCCGAGCTCCGACACCTGCCCTGCCGCCCTCGAGCCTGCCCTCTTTGCTCTTCAAGGCAAGCCCCGGTGCATTTAGCCTTTCCTTGCTTTTATAAAAGTTTTACTTAAATACTTTTGAGTTAAATTACTGCATTAGGTGATAGGAGTTGTGTGATGACCTATTACCTGCACTTTACCTCCACCAAAGATCCCCTACCCTGTTTAAAAACTATTTGCAAAATGCTTAGCATTGCTATACAATAGATTTGCGATAAAAATACCAATTTCAAAAGTGTGATCACTTAAAGAACTTTTATGGGAATTTGGCTTTACTCCCCGACTGTTGGCTAAGTATCTGATCCGTACCTAGTCAACAGCGAGGAGAGGTTGTCCGAGCGTACGGTGCCGTCATGTTGTAGTCCGGGACTCAACAGTTGACACCGACCGGGACAGGGTTGAAAAAAACTGACGGGACTATTACGCTTGGGTGAGATATAACCAAGGTATAGTTCTGGCTGGAAAATTAGGGACCATCCGTATGGGGGCCTGCTGGTCAAGACTTGTAACTATTCACATACTTCGGAAAGCTCTGGCTCCGAGAAATCCTTGATTGGGACCGACAACCGCGCACTGGGAGTGGAGAGATGGCGGAAGTAGCATGTACCCACGTGGTCGTCGTACCTGGAAAGGAGTGGTGTACTGTACTTCCGGGTAGCGTAGGACCGGTCCAATCTTGAAGGAATCGTGGTAGACGAGTTGGCATATGCAAGCTTGGGTGCTACATATGCAGTGTGGATAGGGATCCTCAGCTGAGTATTATTTATGCGGATTAACGTTGTTCCTCGGTTATGGAGACTTGGTCACTGACTGTCAACGGAGAGTGGTTCTCAACTAGGAATGTTTTGAAATGTAAAATGAATCATGAACGATGAAGAATTGAGGAATACTGAATCTTTCCAAAATAAAATAAGGTTTACGAAATGCTTTTCTGCAAAATACCTGATCTTGCTTAAGCCTTACCTTGACTACCCTAAGCCTCTCATTCCTGAGTCTTCTCCCTTTTCTTTAGTCAGTCGGGTAAGTCTTGTTGAGTACCCCAGTACTCAGGGTTTGTTACCCATGCTGCAGGTATGACTGAGACCCCGATGTGTCTTGCGCCCTGCTGCGTGACCATCGTCCAGGAAGAGGCCGATGAGGCCGAAGAATAGTCGTGCACCCTCGGGCTGGGTGATTATCAGTATCGTTATTTTGTTGTACTCCGCTACGTTGCCTTTGTCTATTTCTATTATCAGAACTTGGTTTGTAATAACTGCACCTTAATTTCTATTTGGAACCCTGCTTTGTAAAACTAATGTTATTTAAGTCTTCCGCTCTTTATTCCGATGTTATTTGTAAAAGTATGCAATGCTGTAACCGAATTGTGAGATGATCCTGCGGACATTGGGCACTGATGTAGCCCGGTGGCGAACAGGTCTTAATCACATGGAACATGGGTTCAGCTGTCAGAGGTTGACAGGGACACGTGGGCCATGAGATTAGGGCCGTTCCGTCACACTCCCGCTCCCTGTGCCGCAGGGTGTTTGGTCGGACATCGCCATGGACTTCGTCGAGGCGCTGCCGCGCGTCCGCGGCAAGTCGGTCATCCTGACCGTGGTGGATCGCTTCAGCAAGTACGCCCACTTCATTCCCCTGGCGCACCCGTACTCGGCTGAGACTGTGGCCCAAGCATTCTTCAACGACATCGTCCGGCTGCACGGCATTCCGCAGTCTATCGTCTCCGACCGGGACTCGGTGTTCACCTCCAATTTCTGGAGCGAGTTGATGCGCTTGAGCAGCACCAAGCTTCAGATGACGACGGCGTTCCATCCTCAGTCCGACGGGCAGTCGGAGTCCGCTAACAAAGTCATCATTATGTACTTACGTTGCTTGACAGGTGATCGCCCCCGCGACTGGCTGCGTTGGCTCCCCTGGGCGGAGTACATATTCAACACCGCCTTTCAGTCGTCGCTGCGTGAGACGCCGTTCCGCGTCGTGTACGGCCGTGACCCGCCCTCCCTGCGGTCCTACGAGCACGGCGAGACGAGGGTACCAGCGGTGGCTCGGACTCTGGCGGAACGTGCGGAGTTCGTCGAGGATGTCCGCCACAGGCTTGAGCAGGCCCAGGCGGTGCAGAAACGCTACTACGATCGGCTTCACCGTCCGGTCGACTACCAGGTGGGCAACTGGGTGCTGCTACGTCTTCGTCAGCGCCCGACGGCCTCTATGTCCCAACCTGCAGCCGGCAAGCTGAAGCCGCGTTTCTTTGGCCCGTACCGCGTGATCGAGCTCATCAACAACGTCGCCGTTCGCTTGGCCCTGCCTCCCCAAGCTCGCCTCCACGACGTCTTCCATGTCGGGCTCCTCAAGAAGTTCCATGGCGACCCTCCGCAAGAACCTCCAGCCCTGCCACCGGTTCGGCATGGCGCCATCATCCCAGAACCGGAGCGGGCGGTCAAGATGCGCCAGGTCCTCATTCACTGGAAGGGGGCCTCCCCGGCTTCATCAACCTGGGAGGATGTCGAGACTTTCCGCGCTGCCTATCCACTCTTTCAGCTCGAGGACGAGCTGCCTGTCGAGGAGGGGAGAGATGTAATGTACGGGCGCGTGTACTCCAGGCGTCGCAGGACGCGCGACGTTCGCCGCGCTGCGGAGCGCGCGGCCCGCCTGGGCCAGCAGGCGATCGGGCCAAGTGGCCAGGAGTAGATAGAATAGAATACGGATTGGTTGCTTTCCTTTCATAGTCCTAGAATTCAGGAGTTTTGGTTGGGCCATAGGCCATATATATATCTATGTAATCAGACATTAAAAGGCAACAAAGATTTATCCCATCTAATCCACCTCTTCTTCTCAAGCCGGCGACCGGGGGCAAAACCCGTCGACGACAACAACGATCTGGGGGCATAACCCGATCGACCACCACGGACAGAGGCTACGATCTACGTAGCCGCGGTCCGCCTACCCTAGGACTCGACGATCTTGACAAACCAATTCACATATACTCGCAGGTGAGGTGTGACATACAAAATTCAAACAAGAATGCAGAAGTAGCAATGATGTAAGCACTTAAAAAATCCATACCAAATCATTATTGTGGGAGCACTCCAGAAGTAGTCAATAAATTGTGTACCAATCAGAGAATTGGAAACAAATTTAATACTAGACTATGTGGAACAAACAAAGTACATAATACAAAACACAATTTAAGCCTAAGGAAATGTTTGCAAGTTAAAAACGGTTATTGGTGAATGATGTACTGAAAATCTGCATAGCAAATTACACAACCCCTTAGTCCCCTCCTATAGTTAATCCTATGCTTGGGTTACAGCCATTTCATGATATGCACCAAATATCCTGTTAGCACTTGCTGAAACTTAGAGGAAGGAATTGGCTGCAGTTAAAAACTCAGAATAATATGATGTGTACCTCATGCCTCTGTCTAGCTGCCGACCGTAGCTGCTCAGGTTTCTGTTCATACAAAGAGGGTCTGCTTTAGCATTTAACCAACTAAATTCATTTCGACAGCTATAAGTATGAAAACAAAAAACACTATTTGCCTGATGTAAATGTTAGTGCCAACAATGTTCCAGGAGAAAATTAAAATGTTTAATTATTACATAATCCTCATGGGAACCAGTGAACACAAAAAATAATGCAGTAGACACTGTCAGTTTCACTTACATTGTCTTGCTTGATTCTGTCATTCCACTCCTTTGTCTTGCTCTTTATCTCCTTGACATTTGAGTCAGCAAGCTGCAGAAACAGATGGGAGTTGTTCACATATAAGTCTTATGCATCTGATATATCGAACAAGTATTGGCTATCCATTGTGTAATCATGTTTGAGTGCATAACAAAAACAAACTCCTGTTTTCAATTAAATGGTGATGAATACTGAAGGTATAAATGGCAACATTCTTTTCTATTTCAAAGAAGCTCTTCAGTTGCAGTAACAAATGCATCAAAAATGCTGTGATAAAGATTACTTGTGTTTTATATATAATACACAGAGAGGAAAATTAATGAAGAAGTCCAATGACACAGTAGTATCACTGAACACATACGACAAATGAAACATCAACCGGAATCTAACCACAGACTAGAAACAGCTATGCCATGCCAAATGCCGAATCTGGATGACAATCCACCTTATAACAAGAAATAAATAAATAACAATTTAAACGGACAAACGAAAAGCAAAGCTACATTACCAGAAGAGATTGCAAAACATCTTCAACGGCTTCAGAATGGTGCACTGTCTCGACGTGTTGGACAAGAAGCTTCTTAACTCGTGGTTCCTCTGAACCTGTGGGCACGGGGAGCAAGTAAATCAATTTGCAGGTGAAGGGTGGCACTAGTGTTGCTTTTTTTTTTCCCAATTGTGGTCTATAAATGTTCGTCCCAATGAGATGAATTTGGTACTATCTCAGGCATAGTATCGATGCAAGGTGACAAATTCGTATGGCAAGTATCATGGCATCCAGCAGACAGGACAATCTTACATTCTCGTGTACCTTTGGCACTGGCAGAGGAGGACGATGATGAGGGTTCGGAGATGGAGAGACGGGAGAAATCGAGCATCGCCTTCTTGGACGGCCTCTCATTAATCTCGAGCCCTGATAATAGAGCAGGAAAAAAAAAACATATCAAAGTAGTCCTTGTATTGAGTGCAAAATGAAAAATCCAATGCGGAAGTGGGCGGGGCTTTGAGAAAGAAAAAAGGAAAGGAAGGGAGCTCACAGAAAGCGTCCGGGCGGGTCTGCGAGGGCTTGCGCTTGACCCGGACGACGATGGGCTTGTCCCTCGCCGCGGGGTCCGAGGTTGACGCCTCGCCGGCGGCCGCAGACGCCATGGCCGGCGATTGGGTTTGGGTAGGGTTAAAACCCCAGCCAGAGCGCGGCGTCAGTGCTCCTCTCTCCTCTCCTCTTCTTCTACTAGCTCTGACGCGTGCTTTAGGATTTTTTTTTTTTTTGAGATGAAAGAAGAATTGTATTAAAGTATAGTTGAGTACATCATCACATTACAAGTACTCTGGAAAAACATATATCCAGAAACTGATATTCATCTATATTGCACCCACACTGTGAATAGCTCAAACTCTCAAATCCAAACCTATTTGACGCTTCATATAGATGACCGCACAGACAAATACTCGGCAACAATTGTTTTAGGCCAGACAATAGATGCCCAACAGACGGCCAACATTCCTGCAGATGGAGTTGAGAAACTTCTTCTTTCTCGTGTCTTCCTTCTTCTTCTTTCTGCCACCGAAGAGTGAGGAAGACTGATCTGAAACTTATTCTCCCTAGTCCTTCATTGTGGCCAGATCTAACCACAACAAAACGAAGAAGAGACCGGAGAAAATTATTCCATGGCAGCGAGATCATCTCCGTCTTGATGCCGCTGTCCGGAAACAAAAGTCTTCATGTCGTCATGTCGGTGAAGATATTGACGCCGCAGTTGTCGCCCTCATCTTCAACAGAGCCGCCATGAAGAAGACAATTCCATCCTTCTCCTTCACCGTCGCCGAAGAGGTGAAGGAGAAGATAAATCTCCAATACCACAATACTTGGCATGAAAAAATTCAAACCCTAATAACTTGATCTATTGAGAAAAAAAATATTAAAAAGGATGGATCCCCACTCCCTCCGGCCTCTGGCGATATGCGAGAGAGAGGAGAGAAGGGACCAAAGGGAAGGACGGCGGCGGCGGCTCTCGGAGTGGCGGCGGCGGCAGCTGCCTTTTTTCTGTGTTGCTTTAGGATTCGTTCTCCTCTTCTTCTACTAGCTCTGACGCGTGCTTTAGGATTCGTGCGAGCGGTATCTGACGGACGAGGAGGGGAGTCCAAGCAGAGCGCTCGGTCAGTCACCGGCTTGCCGCTTGCCGCCGTTGTTGCCTCCTCTCAGCTGCTATTCACTTCGCCATTTTATTTCATCCGAGAAAAATGAATGGCACCTTTAATCTCTTCACTAAGGTTTTGTTTAGCTGCATACAAATCTCAATCCACATTGTTCAGAAGAAAGTAAGATAAAATCTCAAGGCATACAAATCTCAAGGCATGGGTGCAGGGAGTCTGCATGCAATTTTTTTTTCCTATTATAGAAATAGAACTCCCCACACGGCCACACTGAAATAACAATTCTCTAAAGATTGAGGGTGCGTTTGGTTGGTGACCAGAACTTGCCACGCCACAGATTCGTCGTGCCACAGTTTTTCTGGCAGCCGTTTGGTTCACTGCCACAGCTATGGCACGCCACACTTTCTTAGCACCATGTCCCACACGTCATAGACTCATTTTTGTGCCAAAGTTTGCCAGAAGTGTGGCTTCGATTTTGTTCGCCACACTTTCTGTGGCAGCCACAGTTTGCCGAAGATCAGGCGTGGCAAGTTCCGGTCACCAATCAAACGGACCCTGAGTGACCTCGAGTTGACAAGCACAAATCTGAGATACGTACCCAAATAAACAGGACATCCGAGATCAGTATGATTGCCAGCTCTCGAATGAGCCCCAAACTGATAGATCTCATCTCTGCAAAAACTAATGCCAGACCCCCATCAGATAGAGAATGATAGTCAAACTGTATAATTCCACCACGCCTCAGCTGCAGGAGAGAATCGTTTCGTGGTATGCGACCTAACTGAGAACATCTCATCCGAAATGCTAGAACTGCTGCTGATGCATAATGTACATGCACAGGAAATTGATGCAACATTGTACTGAGTTGATGACTACTATCTATCAATCTATGCAGGGTAAGTTTCTTCGAGTATGCAAAATAAAAGTAGTTTCTTGATGGTATTGGAAATTTCTTATGTTGTACATTGCTCTAACCTGCACTGTCTTTTATTGTTTGAGCGTATCACTGCTATTTTTCAATCAACTTAAGTAATCAGATGTATGCTATTGAGACGTATCACTGCTATTTTTCAGTCAACTTAAGTAATCGTATCACTGTTTCTGATGTTCCTTATCTTTTTTTTTTTTTGGTTAATATCAGGCGGTAATGGAATATGTTAATATCATGGATGGCAATGAGGCGGGCCAACCAGGGCCCTGCAGTATTTACACTCGCCAGAGGTGGGTACAGATTTTTGCTAATTAACCAGGCTAGAAAATACACATCGTCCAATAAACCACTGTCTTCAAGCCCCCCCACACCCAATAGTCAAGGGCACATGCACATGCATCAGTATTCAGTACCAGGTAGCAACACAAGGATAGTGTAATCTATGCTCATTGAATAACTTTGTTCATGAACTCTTCGTTTATGGCATAAGCTAGGTTCTATTTGAACGATATCATCTACTCATTTCACACAGCACGAACCATTACCATTATATTAACAAAAAAAAAGGATAAGGAACATCAGAAACCTACTATAATATGTATAGGAATCAGGAAGCAACATACTGTATTTGATACTCCTTGATGCATCCAAAAAAGGAGAAGCATAAAACTACAGAAATACATAAATTTCCATAAAACCAGATCATGTGGGAAGGAACGACACAAATTTGAGATAAAATTAGAACTGGTCATTTAAGGAATGACCACGGACCCGGCAAGGTGGAGAGCAATGAACCAAGGCCTCTGATGACACACGCCACCAGCACCAGCTCTTCCTGCTCCACTTCTAGCACATTCTTTTTTTAAGAACGTACGTAAGAGAACTCACTTGAAAGCCTATTCAAAACTTACTATGCATGTTTTTTTTTTCCCTTCACAGCATAGGACTTTTTTTTTCCTTCACAGCATAGGACTGGACTTTCAATTGACTGAGATCGCTTGCATACCTTTTATAACCAAGCATGGCTAAAACGAGGTTCTGCAAGCAGAACATATTGTTGCTTATGACCTTGATTTCCCCCCCCCCCAAAAAAAAAAACGTTGTAAATGGAATCAAACATTATGGCTGGTCTCACTGCAGTCTGTGAGAGACAACAGAAGTTCAATATGTTCATTACTTCATCCAAATTTATTGTTAACATCACATCAATCCCTAGTATAGTATAGTCAAACAAAATTAACAAAATAAAGGTCCAATGTACTGGAACAGTGGATCACCACCCGCTGCCGCTATGTTAGCGGGGCCCTATTACATGTTTGATGATCATCCTTGCCTATACATGCATATCTACTTCATAACTTCAACACTCCCCATAATCAATCTACACTACAGTGGATACCCACCACCTGCATGCTTAGTTCTTCACCACCACCGCCGCCACCTCCTTTCCGTCGTCGTCGTCGTCATCATCGGTGACGGTGACCTCCATTTCGTCATAGGCAACGCCGAAAGCTCGGTACTGAGCAACGAGGGCTTGCAGATAGGCGAGTTTCTTAGCGTTGATGAGCTTGTTAATGGCGTACACCTGCCGGTACTTCTCAGGACACTGGGCAATCTCCTCGTCAGAGAGCTCTGTCAACAAGTTGCGATTTTCCATAATGTAGTGGATGAAAGCTTCGGGCATGGGTACCCTGACCACCACCTTCTTCTTCTTCGTCGTCGTCGTCGTGGTGTCGGCAGCAGTCACCTGCTGCGTGGCCTTCTTCTTCTTCCTCTCCTCCAACCAGCGATCCAGCGCCCCCGGGACAAGCCCGTCACTCCACAGACGCTCCGCGTCCCACAAATCCTTCCTCAGCTTCAGCATCTCGCCCTCCTTAAACAAACCCTCAGTTCCCTTAAGAGACGAAGAAATAATCACTTGTGCTATAGTTTGGTTCCTGCATGAGAAATAATCACTTGTGCCCGTCACTCCACAGACGCTCCGCGTCCCACAAATCCTTCCTCAGCTTCAGCTATTTCTCAGCATCCAAATTTATTGCTGACACGTTGTATGCAAACGTTAGTTTTTGAAATATATCTTAAGAGACGAAGGCTAAATCAAAATTGTGACAAAATAAATTATGAGAGAAAATATTAGACATTATAAGCTATTAAAAATTTATAAGCTGGTGAGAAATAATCACTTGTGCTATAGTTTGGTTCCTGCATGAGGATACTTTCAACTTGTTACACAAAAAGAATTGGTTAATATATGTAAAGGATATATTTTCAAGTGGTATCACCAATAGAATGCAGTCAAAGCGATATACTTTCATTTTTTTTAACATGATAAAAACGATGAGGATTCAAAATAAAAAATCTAGCATAAATAAATATTATACGCTGTTGTTTTAAATAAATATTATACGTTCTTGGGATCACAGATGAAAAATAGCTTGATAGTGTGATGCTGAGCCTGCAAAGCTTTGACCGCCTTGATAGGGTGGAACCTTCGCAGAGCCATATTTTTGCCAAATCACAGAAAAGAATTGCGGCTCAAACACCTTCGGAAAAAAAAATGATAAATCATCCTTCACGGAAAAGACAAAAACGGAGAAAAATAGGATTTTCAGATCGCGGTTGCAGCAGGGAAAAGGGATTATAGAAAGGGGAAAAAATTAAAATTTTGGAGCTGCCAATCTTGCGGCAGCTGCAGTGCATGGCTTGTGGGCAATTAAAAAAATAGAATTGGAGCTGCAAAGCAAATAAAAAGGGGTGTTGCGAGAATCGAACTCGCGACCTCTCGCACCCGAAGCGAGAATCATACCACTAGACCAAACACCCTGTTGATGGTGATTGTGTCAGTGAAGTTTTATTAAACCTAATATTGGAATGACAGCAAGCAATGCAGAAAAGGCCACACAGGATGACCCGCTTCCTGGTTTTGATGACCAAATCTTAGACTATCTCCAACACGTAACCCATATAGGCACCCAAACACAAAATGGGTAACAAAAGACCTAAAATCAGCCTCCAACATACTACCCATACAGAAGACCTATTTTGGGTTGCCTGAGAGGCATAACCTAAATATGAGTTTCCTCTCTCTTGGAAACCCATTTGCAGAAAGGATTCTTTTTTAGGTCTTGTTGTTGGAGAAAATGTTAAATGAGTATTGAAACTTTTCACTGTAGCGTTACCTAAACTTTAAATGAGTATTGTATTTGGGTGTTGGTTGTTGGAGATAGTCTTAGTTTGGTAAGCAACCCTCCATGTGTTCTTGAACAACATGGAAAAAAAACACTGTCCAAAGAAAGACCCATCACAAAACCCATGCTCATGCTGACGTTGAAGGATGCTCTATCATGTGACGACGTGCCTTCATGTTCTTGGTGGATATTATGTTTCGTTTCGTTTCGTTTCATTTGTTGAGAAGAGGAGGCCCACAAAGTCCTGGATTACCGATGTACATATACAGTACAGATTAGCGAGTGTTTGTAGCTGTTGTCCGTTAGGGATCCTTCCAGAGGCAAATCATTGTAGGACAAGTTTAATTAGGCAATTAGCCAACTCAAAAAGGTGAGATTCGATAAACTCGAGGGGATCTCATCGGAGAAATTATAATTGTAAGATAGGTCAAGGGATTCCAATCCCATTAGAACACCAATGTCAACCGGAATCGGTCCACTTAGCGCTGGTTGCTAGTTATACATTGCTACCATACCTCGCCGTTGCATTGCATCGTAAACGTGATTCCAGTAAACTACTTCTGTACCCAAAGAAAAAAAAAGGGGCCTTGTCTTCTGGGATCAGCTTCAGTTTTTACTCCAGCTCGGATTCTGACACCTCTTCCTTTACCAGCTCAAAGGCGTCGATATCTGCAAAGTATGCTCTCTGCTTCTCCAATAGGTCCTCTAGTAAGTTGGGTGTGCTTGCAATGGACCGCTTCTGTTTCAGAAATGGCAAGCAAATCAGAGAGATGGAAGTCATGGCCACTGTACAGAGAAGAATTGATCTTATAAATGCACCTTTAAGATACTATGAAACTGCAGTATCTAACCTTCAAAAAAATTATATATGGCATAACAAAAGTGTTCCAGAATGGATGCACTTATGCAAAGGAGAACGCGAGTGAAACTTTAACAGATCACAGACCTTATTGCAGGCACAATTCTATTGATCAAATACTACCACCTCTATTGATTAAATACTACCACATGATAAAGTTTGAACAAACACGAGTTTGTGACTGCAAGCATAATTGCACTTCACCGTGTAGACCCATGCAGAGAGCACAATGGTACATGCCTTAATAACAGAAAACTTGGTAGGGTCATTATGAAGAAAATGCACTCAGATTGTGGCCCTGCTTACCTTTTTACCTTCATGACAAGGATCTGGTGCAGAGATGGGCTGAGTATCCTTTTTCCTGAAAGATCAGTGACATTCAATATTTCAGCAATTGAAATCCGCTGAGGCTGTAACTGTTAGGTATCAGTGAAACAAGATGATATAATTCCAGCAAATCCATCCTATGAAAACAAAAAGAATGGAAGGGTTTCATATCAGTCTAGGATAACCAGGGCTTGAACTCATGTCATCAATAAGTGAATTGGAACTAAACATTGCACGTAGTAAAAATGTCAATGAAATTATGCAACGTGCACATTGGATGAACACGCAGCACTCAGCATGACGTTAAGTGTGGTGGATGGTGATTCTCACTGAGTTATGATATCATCACACCCCTTTTAAGAAATACTCCCTCTGTCCCAAAATGTTGGTCGTCTGGAAAGCGTGTCTATAAGAGAAACACGGATTTCTAGAGACATACATTTTGGGACGGAGGGAGTAACTAATAGACAGAGTACTGATTCTGAAAGGCAATCAGGAATGTGCATTATGACAATCAGGTGTACTTATCCGGCGTCTATTGAAAGACAATGATAATGATTGGTCGAAGCTACAAGGGAGGTCTGTGGCACCCACAAAAGAACCTATGGAGTACTAGCGAACAGGTTCCCAGTCACAATCAATTGCACAGCCTGACAGCCGAAAGGCACTAACACTGACGGGGCTGAACTGAACATACACTGATACACCAACGCAGTTGACATGCGAGACATTTGCAAATTTGAATTTCCAATTATTTCCACGACATGTACTGGGGCCAGGCAAGTAAAGTAATCTCACCTGCAGCTGGTACTTGCAGATTTCCCAGGAGGGGGCAGCTCGCCGTTGCAGTGCAGCGGGCGGTGGGGTTCCTCCTCCAACCTCCCTCGAGCCTCGGTGGTCCTCCTCGATCGATGCCTGCAAACGAAGAGGAGGCAGGATTAGAAAACACAGATCGAAGAAATGCCATTACCAGTCTACTGCAGCCGGTTGTAGCGGATTGAGCACGAATCGGTGCCGCTTCACTCACCGGCAGCGGAGGAAGGCTTGGGCGCGGGCGTGACCGAGGCGGAGGAGGGAGCAGGTGGAGACCCCGGAGGCGTCGGAGGTCGTGGGAAGGGACCGGCGTGCGGTGCTCCTGGGCTTGCTCGAGGTCCGGGTCTCAGCGACCCCGCTGCCGCTTGGTGGCGCCGGAATTCGGGCTCGTCAGCGACGCCGGGGGCGCTGCGGCGCTCTTGGAGGGCCTCATCGTCGGGGTCTGGACCACGTGCGGGAAATGGGAGAGCGGGAAGGGGAGCGAGGAGGAGAGGGGAACGCGCGGAGGTGGAGATGGATGGAAGAAGGCTTTGCAGGGGAAGGTTGGAGAAGAACTGAACAAGAGTACTCCCTCCCTCCCTCCCAAAATGTCTGTCGCTTTCGCTTCCCGTGGCAAATGCCGACAATTTTTATAAATAATAAATATTGTCAATTAATATCATAATTAGTATCATCGGAAAGATCTTTGAATCTAGTTTTTTAATAAATTTATTTAAAGATATAAATATTACACATATTTTCTATAAATCAAGTTAAACTTGTGGCACGGAAACTGAAAACGATCAACATTTGGGACGGAGGGAGTAGTCTTTTTTCGTGGACCGACGTGGGCTTTAACTCTATGGATTGAGATGGGCTATAACCCAACACGTTAATTCCCATGATTTTATTGAGATGGGCTTTGAGCCAAGACGTTATTTCCTATGATTTTGGGGCTTTAAGATTTACCGGGTCTATTTAAGCTGTTCTCATTTTTTTCCCCCAAATTTCATCAAACACAAACTTAAGCTGGATAATAAAATATAAAAATGGGCCTTACCCCATCTGAGCAGGATTTTGGCGACAAACCAGGAACCCCATCTGAGCAGGATTTTGGCGAGAAACCAGGAACGTGTTTGTGTGAATACTACTATAATAGTAGATACTCCATCCGTTCTAAATCACATTCCAATAACTATTATGATTATTCATGAGCAGCAACAATGAAACAGGCTAATTAAGTCACAGATGGAAACAGGCTAATTAAGTCACAGATGGAGGACTGCATGATAATGATAGTAATCTGCATAATCATCATCCATAACTTCATGATTCATTGATTCATGATGGTTTACACATAGATAGATAATCTGCATAAGCAGAACAATCTTCCAAAAGGTGCCATCACAGTGAGGATGAATCCACCATTGTCTAGACCATACTAACAGGCCACTCAGTTCAGAAAAGCAGCATCTGGTAACACTAGGTTGCCACAAATGATCCAAGCATCTACTAGTTAAGCTTAACACATTCAGCCAGGTTCTACATGTCTAGCCTGCTCGACAGAACAAAACCATAATGTTAATCCTGCATCTACATGATAATTAACTTGCAGCCATCAGCCATTATGCTGCCCAGATCCATGATCAGTCAAACTTTCAGCCTCTTTCCACTGTCTCCAACCAGGTTTGCTTCCACCTCTCTCTGTCAGGAAAAAAAAGGATTCGATCAAAATATAGTAATTCAAGGGTGCCCTCATAATGAAAAATGTCCAGTTACAAGTAATCTCTCCTTTTAAAGATGAAAGCTAAAACAATTAGTTAAGAAAGAAAACAAAGAGGTAGTGAACAGCAGCTACAATAGCAAAATATAGATAATAGGGGATATGAAAGCCAGGTTTCACATGTAGAGAACTTAACAATGTCCAATTATGCAGTACTTTCCAGATGACACATTGCTATTTAACTGACTCAGAGCAGGTTCATTTGTTACACAGGCAAACACTCAATAGTTTAGATAGAGATTTCATTTACAACAATTTTTTAGTTCTGTTTTACTCTCTCTGCCCATCTATGATTAGCGTATCTGTTTGGGGCAGCAATATCAAGTAGAAGGAAAATTCTCACCGTTATGGCGTTATCCACTAATCACAAGTCACAACCGTTAGCTAGTCCCCAAGCATCGGCGCTTGGAACAGCAGCGTAGCACCTCATTGATGACCTGAGTAGAACTAGCACCTAGGTATAGTGGCTGCCAAGCATTACGCGTTTATCAATTCTAAAAACCTTTTTGGGACTAGCTGGCTACAGAATAATTTATTTTGTAGCCACTTTGAGTTACGATAATTACTATGTTCATTTACGAGATTGTAGTAACTAGTTACTATGTGATTTATTATAATATATGGTAAATATCCCCATGTGTTATAGTAACACAACTTACGTAAATATGTATACACTTTATTGTAAATTAGTATAGAAATTATCGTAAATAGAAGTGGCTACAAAACAACTTATTCTGTAGCAACCTACAGAGTATACTTTCCCTATATATAGAACCACTGTATATTTTCATCAAACTAGGACAGGGGGGCGGGGGGGGGGGGGGGGGGGGGGTAGTTTAAACTTAAACTTTCATCAAACTTGGACAGAGGGGGGTAGTTTAAACTTAAACTAATGCCTATAGGCAAACTGTTACATATCATCAGTTGAGGCTCAATACTAATTTTCAGGACAGAACTTCAAAGTGATACACAACTAGCTTAGTACCAACTATACAAAAATGGTCCTGAAGCAAGGCACTCCTGCTGTGGGTTAAAATTCATTTTGATATTGTCTAGTATTCCACAACTACCTTAGTACAAATAACTATACAAAAATTGTCCTAAAACAAGTAACAATGTTTTCGTGGTGCTGGAGAGACAAAGCTCTAACTAAAATTCAGTTTGATATTGTCTAATCCACAACCATGAGTCCATGACTGGCAAGCGAAGGGTTGCACCAATCTGCCCTACATCAGTTCCAATGTGGACAGAACTCGCCAGGCCAGCTAATAAGCAAACATTCCTTCTGAATTTGAATTGAACTAGATTATTATGACAGACAAGGCAAAATGCTGCCAGCCATGCATTTTTTTTTTAAAAAAAAAGTTGAAGCAATTAGGGGCAGAAAATCCCCATCTGAGATGTTTCATTCAAAAAGGATAGTAAAACCTATCCAGCCAATGGTTTCCGAACATGCAAATTATGCATTACTTATTTAATGAAACTCGATTGTGTTAATAATATATACACAGCAGTAAATTTATGAGCAGTACATATGTATGTTCATTCATTCATGTAGAAAACTCAAAAAACAGCTAACAATATACTATAAGTGGTTAGTGTACAAGTTGCATGTTGGGAAGCATGCAACCGCAGTCAGCAGACATTACCTGGCGGTCCTTTGCACCGGCGTGCAGGGAAGCACAGAAATCAATAGACAGGAGGCGGGGCGTCATCTGCATCAAACTTTCCGGCGGAATACCAGAGCTGGCGGAGACGATCTTGTTGCGGCGCATGTCGATGCCAATAACATACTGGCGTTTGAACTGCAGCTCGGTTCCCAGGACAACCTGACAACCATGGAGGATGAGGCGTTCCTCGATATCATTGACGAGGGCGTAGACGACACCATCCTCGCGCACGCTCAGCACGGGGCAGAGAGGCGTGCGCTGCGGCACGTTGAGCGCGCGGTACTCCTCGGTCGCCCAGAGGTCGTCGAGGGGGAACACGCCGTCTTGCTGCCACTCTCTGAGGTCAGGCGACAGGGTCCAGGTGGTGAGCCTGAACTGGTGGGCGTTACAGGCGGGCACCAGTTCGCCCACCATGGCGACGAACTTGATGCGGCCACCAACGCAGGCAGCAGAGCGGGACTCCTCCACGCGCGGGCGGTACGGGTAGTCGGTCACCCTGACCGCGGGGCAACCGTCGGGCAAGGGGATGAAGCGGAGCTCAGGATCCTCCGGCCCCCAAGGGTTGGTGCAGACGACGATGCCTTGGAGCAGATCCACCCAGCACAGGCAGCCGCCGGGCCCGGAGAAGGAGGTGTCGCCTTTGAACACGTGCTTGTTGCTGTTGCGTGCCCAGCACACCTCACGGGGTAGATGGACATCCTTCCGGGCCCACTGGGGTGTGGGTTGTTCGTCGGAGCGCCACAGGAGGAGCACGGCATCGGGGTCGGGGAATTTGCGCTGCGGCGTGGTGGCGAGCTCGGCGAGGAGGTAGGCGGAGGAAGGGCCGGGGTGGCAGCGCAGGACAACGGCTCCCGACCCGATCCCGCGGGTGCGGCAGCGCGTCTCGGGGGGCGGGGGCACCGTGGAGAGGCGAGCAGCGGAGGCGGCGGCGTCGTAGACGAGGTAGCATCCGCACCTGGACGAGCCCGGGCCGAAGTAGTGGCCACCGTAGAGGACGAGCAGGCTCTTGTCGGCGCACGCGACAAGGGGGCGGGAGGATAGCGAGCCTCGATGGGACTTGGAGGCCCGCAGCCTTAAGGTGGCGATCTCCGGCGGTTGGGGGAGAGCGGCATCTGGCTTCATCGAGCCCAGCATGGCGACGGTGGCCTGATATAGGGCTGGGATGAATGATGCCTTGGTTCCCCCCATGCTATTAACCGCCGCAGCCGACGACGATTCGTCGTCGTCCTCGTCGAAGCTGTAGTCGACGCAGCGGTTGAGCAAGACCCAGGGAGGACACATGGCGGCGCCGGCCATGGAAGGGAGGGGGGGAATTGCTACCCTTTGTCTAGATGTAGATCTAATCCGTGGAGACAGGAGGAGGGGGAGGAGTTGGGTAGGGTTACTCTCGCCGCCGCAGCCCAATAAAAAGTGCCAAGGGAGCCGAAGCCGAAAAGAACGGTCCAGATCGGAAAAAGGATCGGAGGGCTATTGGACGGCGGATACGGCTCCACCACAAACACACCGATTAGCACAGGAGCAATCGTTTTCGTTCGGCCACGAGGGCCAGGCGAAAGCGGATGATAAGAATCACGGCCCACTCCAGCCACCAGTCCAAACCCATCCTCCCGTGCTCCACTTGCGGCACCACGCCAACCAAACCCACATGCACAGTCGGGAAATAAAAAAAAAGTGCCAAATAGATCCATGAACTTTAAAATTATATACTATTATAAACCCTTAAACTTATTTAGCCGTTCACTGGTGGCCCAATCTGACCGCGTCAACGATATTTTTTTTTTGCCAATGTGGACTGAACAGCGTGGTCTGAACTGTTTGTCAGGCACACGTGACGGGCGCGTGAGGGCTGTTGGCCCATGGATATATGCAGCTTGCCCTTCTGTTTTCCTCCCTCATTCATCGCAGCTCCTCCCAAACTCATTACAGCTTGCCCAATATGTTCCGTTCTCTTCCCTGCCGGGTGGCTCTCTCTCGTTCTCCGTTGATCTCGTCTATGGCGCAGCAAGATGGTGGCGCGTCACCCTAGGCACAAAATACCGAGAACCGAGAACCAAACCAAAAATACCGAGAACCAACACGAAAAATACCGAAACCGAAAAATTTGGTTCATGTTGGGTTCCTGTTTCTCAGGAACCGAATTTACCGAGGTAAATATCGAACCGAACCGAATTACCAAATTTACCTGAAATGTGATAAGTTTGAGCGTTGTTATATTATTTATTGTACTATGATAGACTATTATATTACGTATTTTTAGCACTCACACTTATATTCTTGTAGACTTTTACATGTATATGTATTTTGCACTATTATTATCTATGAAATCATGTCAAAATTAGTTTTTGAACATGTCATTACATCTTCTATATGATTAGTTCGGTGTTGTTAGGTAAATACCTGAACCGAACCGGTACCGAATTTTTTTAAGAACCGATCGGTACCAATTTCGCAGGAACCGAATTTACCGAGGTACCGAAGAACCGAACCAATCGATTCGGTATTTACCAAATGCCCATGCTAAGTGGCGCGATGCCTAATCGACAACTTCCCCTGATCATTTGCTCGGAGTGCAGGCGACAGCGCCTGGTGCGGTGTGTATCTGCGCACCCCAAGAGTATTGGGAGCGTCTTCTACCGTTGCCCCTTTCACAAGGTCAGTTAGGGTTTAGGAAGGACTGATTTGTGGTTGATTTGGTGTTGGCATTTGATTTTGGTTTGTATTTGACTGCAGAGGAACTCTAGGTGCCCTTTTTTCTATTGGGAAGATGATCACCTCAAGGATTTGGCCAAGAAGGGTGAGTTGTCCGACCGGTTGGGAATGATTGTGAAGCGAGCATTTCATCATTCATGGTGAAAGAAGAAGCAACAAAGGCATTCATGGACGATACATATCGATCCGGGACAACAAACGTGAAGGAGCTTGGATCTGTATGAACTATGGAAGATGGGCTGCAATTGTTGAGAGCTATTTGTGTTGTTTGTGTTGCTATCCTGGCAGTCCATTTTGTGATGCTCATTGTACTGTCGGTGAAGTGAACTCCATGTCATTATGATGTGTTAGTGTTGCTAGCTACTGTGAGTTGTGTTGAGTAACAACTGTATTTTGAAACCATGTTTAATACAAGTTGTTGCCATCTTGAAACCATGTTAGTGTTGTATTTTGAAACCATTGCTATGAAATACCATCTTGATAACAGTGAAGCATCACAGAATTCTAACAGTTTCACAGAATTGGTGCTCTTTCCAGAAGGTACTGTTGACGTGAAAATTCGTCGGTCGCGCCAACACACTCGCGCACACGGTCCTCAGAGGGCGTACGGAGCAAGGTCCTGACCTCCTGAACCTTCGGCAGGTAGTGGAGCCGATTTTTGATGAAATCGATTTCGGGCGTGATAGTCAATTTGACCTGTAATTGACAAAGAAGAGAAAACGTAGTCAAATTGAGGAACCTGCCGGTTTGATGCCAGACAGTTCCAAGATGTACGGCTCTGATATAGCCACTTGTTTTTAGGACATTAACTATAAAGTCAACTCCTAGGACATTAACTATAAAGCATAACGGCTATGACATATGTAAAAGAGTGTGTATAACGAATAAACAGCCGATGAGCTTAATAGATGTAAATAGAATTAAGATCTATGTGTACGTCTAAGCGACATGAAACCAACGTATCGACTAATTGTACGAGCAGTTCTATCCATTAACAGTGGGGTGTCTCCATACAGCCATAATAACGAATAGGTCGATAATAAAGCTTAAACATCAACAGTGGCATGTTTCCATACAGCCTTGATGATGACCAAGCTAGATCACGTCTCGTGCAAAGAATAGATCCGTTGATCCCAAGTCACTTAGAAGGACACATTATGAAGAAAGTGTAACTGGATCGGCTATTTTCCTTGATGCACAAACGTCCCATCTCGGGTTTGCTTAATTTGCAATCTGAGGAAGAAAGTCAACTCGCCCATCATACTCATCTCAAATTCCCTGCTCATAGTATCTGCAAACTTGGCAACAAGAGCATGAGAAGAGCCACCAAAGATGATATCATCCACATAGATCTGGACTAATAGGATATCGTTGCCTTGCTTGAGGAGAAACAAAGTTTTGTCTACTCATCCCATTTTAAAATCCTTGGAGAGTAAGAAGGTTTTCAAACGATCATACCACGCTCTCGGGGCTTGTTTCAAACCATACAAAGCTTTTGTAAGTTTAAAGACATGGTTTGAAAACTTGGGATCCTCGAAACCAGGGGGTTGCCTAACATAAACCTCTTCCTCTATATACCCATTCAAGAAGGCACTCTTGACATCCATCTGATAAAGCTTAAAACCCTTCGAAGCAGCAAAGGCTAGAAGGATTCTGATGGCTTCTAAATGGGCTACAGGGGCAAAGGTTACCTCATAGTCTATTCCCTCTTTTTGGCAGAAACCCTGGGCTACTAGCCTAGCCTTGTTCCTCACTACCATCCCATCCTCACCCTCATTGTTTTTGAAAACCCACTTGGTACCTATAGGGTGGCATTCTGGTGGAGGTGGAACTAGGGTCCAAACTTGGTTTCGCTCAAAGTTTTCTAACTCCTCATGCATGGCATTAACCCAATTAGGATCAGAAAGTGCGTGTCCAACATCCTTGGGCTCAAAAGAAGCAACGAATGTAGAATGAGCAAAGTGTGAGATTTCATACGCTCGCGACCGCGTGACTCGCTGGTCAATGCCGCCGATCATCTGCTGCGGGGGGTGAACTTGCTGAACGCTCTAGGGCGCTTGTCTCGCTGAAGTCGCCTCCCCCTCGCCAGATGCTGTCGCTCCCTCCGGTGCAGGCGGTGCTTGCTGGAGAGGTGGCTCTAGACGACCCCAGGAAGAAGACGTCGTGGGATCGGGTCCTTGAGCTGAAGTAGTCGTCGCAGGGTCGACAGGGGCAGCCAGTGGAGTTGGCTCGGGATCACCCCAATCGGCATTCTCCTGCTCCTCCTCCACAAAAATGGTTTCTCCCAGCTCCTGTTCTCCTGCAACATCAAAAGCAGAAGAAACACAAGGCATAGTCTCGTCGAATGTGACCTCGCAGGTCTCCACTATCCGGTTAGTCTCAAGGTTAAGAACTTGATAAGCACGCGAATGTGAAGCATAACCAAGAAACACACCATCAGCAGAGCGAGATTCAAATTTATCCAACTTGCCTTGCTTCAGGATAAAGCACTTGCAACCAAACACCTGAAAATGAGACACCTTGGGTACCCGTCCAAAACGCAACTCATAAGAAGTCCTTTTTATGAAAGCTCGAAGAAAGATGCAATTTGAAACATGGCAAGCGGTGTTGATCGCCTCGGCCCAAAAACACATAGGAGTCCTATGCTCATCAAGCATCATCCTGGCCATCTCAACAAGGGTCCGATTTTTACGCTCAACAACACCGTTCTGCTGGGGGACATAAGGAGAAGAAAACTGATGCTCGATTCCATTAGAAGAACAGAAAGAGGCAAACTGTGAGTTATCAAACTCAGTACCATTATCGCTACGAATAGCTCTAATAGTATCAGGGGGAAACTCAGTTTTCAACCTCAAAATCAGATCACGAGCAAAAGAAAAAGCTTCATCCTTACCCTCCATGAAGAATACCCAAGAGTACCTCGAAAAATCATCCACGATCACTAGAACGTACCACTTTCCACCCGCTGGGTGAACCCGAGCTGGACCAACTGTGTCCATGTGTAAAAGCTCACTGGGTCGCTTTGTCATCACCTGATTCACAGGTGGGTGAGAAGCAGCAACCATCTTCCCATGACGACAAGGATGGCAAACAAGGTCCTTCTGAAACTTAAGCTTGGGCAATCCTTGGATTAGGCCAAGTGAGCTAAGTCTTGCAAGCAAGTCAAAACTCAAGTGACCGAGCCTCCTATGCCACTTCCACAAATCAGAAGAAGGACCAGCCATCAAACATCTAGCAGAGCCGAAAGAACGAGAAAAATCGGCTCTAAAAACACGGCCAAAAGGGATGATCCAACAAACAAGATCTCCCCGAGGATCTAAAACACGACTCAGACCCTTCTTAAAGCGCACTTCAAAATCATCCTCAAGAAGTTGCGAAACAGAAAGCAAATTGTAATGCAAGTTAGAAACCAAAGCAACATCCTTAAGAACAAAATCCTCATTGAGCCGGATAGCTCCATGAGAGACAACCTTACCTCTACTATTATCCCCGAAAGTGACGTACTCCTTGTGCATCATGGGGCTAAGGCTGGAGAACCATTCCTTCTTTTCCGGTCATGTGGCGCGAACACCCGGAATCCATGAGCCACATGTTCTCCAACCGAAGTTCCTGCATCAATAGAAAGGCAGGAAGTGAGCATATGGCACAACACTGGGGTTAGTATACTGAGAAGGATACCAGTGCTGTGTCATAGGCCCAGAAAAAGTGTTAGTAGCAACACCAAACTGTCCTTGTCCCATGGGTGGATAGCGATCACCAACAACCTAAAAAGGTGGTCCGCTATGGAACGGAAAACCTCCAAACTCACCACTATGTCCCATTTGAGCAAAGTGATCACCACCAAGCTGAAAAGATGGTCCGCTATGGAATTGTGCAGCAAAGCCTCTTGCACTCGGCTCACGATCGTATTGAAAACAACCAGAACCGCGATGGGCACGACCACCACCCCGTGGTCTAGCTGCCTGGGGCCTAGCCACCTGAGGGGGTGCACCTCCAGGTCTAGCGCCCTGCCTCTGAACTCCCCAACCTTGCACACCATGAAGAGAGTGGTGCCTAGCCTGGTTGTTCAGCTCCGACTCCTTCCTAGCTTCTGTCTTCCTCCGAAAGCAAAACTCAGCTAGGTGACCCTCACGGTGACAGTACTCGCACTCGAACCTCACCACTTTCTTTGGTTGTTGGTTCCTATGGTTGCGAGGGTTGTTCACTCTGGCTGGCTGCTTGCCTCTCGGAAGGGGATCACTAGAGACGTAAAGAAGGGTGTCAAGTGTGTTCCTAAGATGGTTAGGTTTGGGAACCCACACTTGCTTGCGAGGTGGAGCCTTGGGAGATTCATCAAGGATGTCATCCTTGGTGATAGGCTTGGGAGGCTCAGGTGGGGTGATCTTGGTAAGCTTAGGGATAGCGGATGGCTTCTCACTAGGGTTCACTCCGCTAAACTCACCGATCTTGCCAAAGATACTAGCTCCCTTCCCACCTGATGCAAAGCCTACTCCCGAGCAATCAGTTCCCCTCTTGAACTGACTGATCATCATGCCCAACTGCGGCTCACTGCATGACACCCAACTTAGGATGGACCGAAGGTATGTGTTTTCTTCCTCGGTTTGCATCCTGTCATGCCGACAGTTGGCAATCTCAAGCTCCATCCCCACGCATCGCTCACAAGGAGCGGACAAGGTGCTAACTGAGCTGGCCTTCATGGCTTCAGCAAGCTTGGCATTAACTTCTGCCAACTCAGTTCGCAAGCTAGTACAAAGCTTGCACGCACCCAGCAAAGAAGGCCTCACCTTCACTTCCTCCAGCTCCTTCTTCAGGGAGGCACACTCATGACACTCACCCACCAAGTCTAGCCTACTCTTCAGCTCATCATACACCTCGATCAAAGAGGCATACTTGGTTTGTAGGGTGGAAAAGTTTGCCATGTGTGTGGTGCACTCATCGCACTCCTCCTCATCAGCTACCCTCACTTCTGACTTAGCAAACTCAAGCTCCTTAAGCGCCTCTTTCATCTTGGCCTTAAACTCACTACACTCTCGGGTAACAGACGTGAGTTTCTTCTCCAAAGCAATGACTAACTCCGCAAAGCTATCACGCTCATCAGTAAGACGATCGACGAGAGAGGAGTTTGATACCTCAGAAGCGTTGTCGTCGTCGTCCTTCGCGTGGCACTTGCGGTCCTCCTCATCCAGGGCCATGGTACATAAGCCCTTGGAGGAGTTGCCGAAGAAGCAGAGTCCGTTGAAGCGATCTTCTGTCTTGTGCTCGGACCCGTCGTCGCTGGAGTCGCTGTCGGAGGACTTGTCAGTGTCGCCCTTGGTGGCGAAGAGAGCACGCCGACCAGCGTCGAAAGCCTTCTCCAAGTCCTCTTGACGAAAGCTATCCTTGTTCTTCTTCTTCTCGGTCTTGTACTCTGGCTTGCCCTTGCGCCTGAAGTTGCGAGTCTTGCCGAAAGATTTCTTGTTGTTCTTGGGACAGTTCGCCATGAAGTGATCTAGATCACCGCACTTGTAGCAGCCCTCACGTGTGCCACCACGCCGGCGATTCAAGCGGTTGTTGTGAAACCGCGAGAACCGGGTGATGATGAGGGCGAGCTCGTCATCATCCAATGCCTCCACCTGCTCCTCTGTCACTGAAAGCAAAGAAGACAAAGCAAAGAGTGGTGGTGAAGCGTCAGCGGAAAGAGTCGATCCACCCTTGCCTGAGACCAAAGCCATGGAATGAGAAGCTGGGTTCTTCAGCTTGGCCTGAGTCAAGTGATCGATCTCGGTGGACTTGAGCTTGCTGAACAGCTCGTCCATGGTGAGGGTGTCATAGGATGGAGACTCTATGATGGTCGACACCTTCGCCTTCCATACCTTCCGATCCAGGGCATATAGAAGCTTAAGTGCCCTCTCATGATCATCATAAGGTAGGTTAGCCCGATTGGCATGCATCTTGTTCACAATCATTTGGAAACGAGCGAACATAGCATCAATCATCTCTCCCTCCAACTGAACAAAGTTCTCGTATTCCCGCTTGTATGTCTCGAAGAGTCTGGTCTTGACCTGAACGGTTCCCTCGTGATAGCTCTGAAGCTTCACCCAGATCTCTCGAGCAGTCTGTAGCTCGGAAACACGCTCGAACTCAGGAAGGGAGATGTTGGCCAAAAGCGCATTACGAGCCTTGGAGTTGGCCTCGTGCTGGTCAATCTGCACCTGACTCACATGAGCCGCAAGGACCTCGTACTCAGCATTCTCGCATATCTCCCAAACAGAAGAACTGATGCTGCTAAGATAGGCACGCATCTGAATCTTCCAATAGGGATAGTTCGTCCTATCAAAATAGGGAGCCTTGCCGTTCCCTCAATCCATGTCGCCCTTAGGATCCGAAACTGATTAAGGTAGAGAAGATCCTTAACCGGCTTCGATACCAATTGAAGGACCGGATTAACGGCCAGAGGGGGCTGAATGGGAGCCTCAAATTCAACTCGTGAATAGAATGGCCCTTGTCCCAGAAAATCACCCCAAAAGCAAGACACGAGCTTGCAAGTGTCCACGACCCTAGATGTAGGGTGGATGCTTCCTAGAAGCACAGCGGGACACTACACAACCCAAGAAGTCCAACGCAAAAGCCGGAAACCAAATCCGAAGTCGGACGAACGAACCACGGATGATATAGTGAAGAATTCACTGCATCGGACACTGGCAGCGTCCGATGCCTGACCACCGGATGCGTCCGATGTGAACAGAGCAGTTCAGAAACCTTACTACATGACCATCGGACGCTACTGTCCAGCGTCCGATGCTTAGGCTCCGGCGCGTCCGATGACCAACGGACGCGTCCGATGCCCAGTGTCCGATGTCAACTCAAAAACACCAGACTAACACGTGTCACCGGAGCGTCCGATGCTATGAACAGCAGCGTCCGATGCTCCCGTGACCAGCGTCCGATGCCCCCGAAAACAACGCAGTTCTTCAGTGATTCAACCCGATCTCCTCCGAATCAAAAGCTCTAGGGCTAGGATTCAATCTGAGAAGTCACAAGGATGTTAGTGAGCTACTCCTAAGAGATCATGGCTCGAACCTAACTCCAAATCGGTGAATCAAAGAGATTTGGGGGAAGCAAAAGAAAAACTGATCCAACACAAAAATCGACCGATCTACTAGCTCGTGAGGTTTGAGATGAATTCCTTCGGTGGAAAGAAGCGCCTCACGATCTAGAAGAAGTGTGTTCAAGTGGAATCGAAAAACATCACACGAAGAGGGAGAACAAGACAAATCTCCGTGAGATGAAAAACCAAAATGTGAAGAACACCAACAAAAAACACGAATCGATCAATTCCAGCTGTGTGGCTACCACACGAGACAATCGTGAGATTACAGTCTCACTTCCTGGAGTTCCCAAAACACAGAGGCATGATTTAGTCTTCTCTATGGATCGCTAGCAGTGAGGTATGATTAGAACCTAAGCGGGGGCTAGAGAGAGAATGCTCAGGAACAAATGACTGCTAGGATAGAGAGAGAGGAGGGGTGCCTCTCTTATTTATAGCCTAATACAATAATCCCCTTCTACTCCTAGATACAAGAGCGAAGCGGCCAACCCTAGGGGTATCCCGGTCCAACTCTGCTTGTTGATGATCCGACGGCCACGAGCCCATCTCATCCTTAGCTTCGCCTCGACGCAAGCCTCAGGATGCCGCCATGTGCCGCCCTGTCGACCGCCGCGCCTTCCTCGCGGATAGCTGCGCCGCCGCGCCAGCCTCTCCATTCCGCCACGCATCGACCATCTTTTTTGCAGACCTCCCCCCGGTTTTGAGGCTGAAACCACGAAACCTGGGCCTTCCCCCGGTTTTGAGGCTGAAACCGGGAAACCTGTCCTTCGGCTGAGTTTTGTGGCCCAAACTCAGAAACCCGCGCGCCCAGGTTTTGAGGCCCAAACCTAGAAACCGTCCACGCCGAGTTTTGAGGCCCAAACTCAGAAACCGGCCACCCCAAGTTTTGAGGCCCAAACTCGGAAACCGTCGAGGGTAGTTTTTTGAGGCTGAACTACCAAACCCGCGCTGTAGACGGGATGTGGTCCGCACACCCTGAGTTCCAGCACCGATGCCGGAGCATGTCCGGCCTCCACACTGAGCACAGTGCATTCTCCATCCTTCTTGGCCTCCCGCCAAGTGTCACGACGCCATCACCTTCCTCCCGACTCGGCCGATGCACTGCTCATCCCCATGTGCTCTTGCTTGCCGATGCCATGTGCCAGCTACCACAGCTGGTCCTCAGGTCTCCCGGTCCGTCGGTCCAAGCCTCACGTCCGCCCTTCACCGCTCCCGGTACGTCGGCACGACACGTCTCTACTTGACCTTCACCTCACCTTCGACCACTGTCTCCGAGCTCCGCACCTGCACATCAACACAGCCAAGAGACATGTTGCCCGTTGACCGATCACTCATCACTCAGAAAAGGAACCACAAGGGCACATATCAACCTTGTGTTCACACCGCCACTTAATTTCAAACTAAAATTCTTTGAGAGCTTCAAATTCAGTGCTGAACGCATCTTGGCCCCTAGTGAGTTTCGGTGATTGGATGAAACACAAGATTACTGTGACTAACGTGTGTTTTGCAGAAACAGGGATGAGTTAGGTCACGGTAATGGCGACGATACGGGCATATGGAGTTCATGTCCCCTGGCGATGGAAATCGTTTCGGTTTTCAAAGGACGGATGACGAAGACGGTGATAGGCTAGGCTAAGTGTCGCATGGTGTTAGAGGACACTTAGGTAGTCTTAGGTCTTTGTTTTTCCTTTGGCCGTACTATAAAGGGGAGCGTGAATCAGTAGCTTGACCTAGATGAGTCTATTGAGGTAGGTGTGGTGCACACTTGTTATTTCATAGCCCTAGGTAGCTCAGAGAGATGCCTTATGTCGAGAGGATCAAAAGTCGTTAAGGCCGCATCGCGATCCGAGTGAGTTTTGCCCTTGAAAAGGGCATCAGACGCTGGCCTGGTGGGCACTGGACGCGTCCGATGCCCACTCAGACTAGGGTTTAGTCTGGTGCGTGGCATCGGACCGTCCGGTGGTGCCACATCGGACGCGCCCGTGCCACTGTTCACTTGTGAGTGAATTTGGGGTAGCACCGGACGCTGGCATCGGACGCTGAGGGCCAACGTCCGATGGCCATGAAGAGAGGTTCCAGAGAGGTCAAAAAGGCATCGGACGCATCTGTTGCATGGGCATCGGACGCTGCCCAGCTTCCGATGCTCCTTTAACAGCTCTGACAGGTTGTACAGTTGACCGTTGGTCGAGGTCATCGGCGCGTCCGATGCCTAGCATCGGAGCCTCCGATGCCCCCGCAGAGACACCTGTTTGGTGCTGTTTTGGATGGCCGGTTGGGGGAGTATTTATACTTCACCTCCTCATCCATTTGAGTGTTCTTGCCACTTTCCTTTGCTGAGAAACACCTTGTGAGTGTGAGAAAGAGCAAGAGCCCTAGTGATGTTGAGAGATTTGCTAATTGAGAGAATTAGTGACCTCCTAGTGAGAATTGAGTAGCAAGTGTGCATCCATCCATCTCTTTGGCCTTGTCTTGTCAAGTGAGAGTTCTAGCTTGTTACTCTTGGTGATCGGCATCACCTAGATGGCTTGGTGGTGATCGAAGAGCTTGGTGATCATCCGGAGGCTTTGTGGATGACCCAAGTCATGTTGTGACCGGTAGCGAGCGATTCACCGGGCCGGAGTGGTGAAGAATCAGCTTGTAGTGAGCACTTGATCCTTGCGCGGATCAAGGGGGAGCGATACCCTTGCGCGGGTGCTCCAACGAGGACTAGGGGGTGTGCCGACACCTCGATACCTCAGAAAAAAGATCGTCGTGTCATCTCTACTCTCTCTACTTACGCATTTACATTTGAGCAATTCAATTCCGCAATTTACTTATTGTTCATCCATATTTGAATTGCCACGGTAGAGTAGAAATGTCATAGCTTTGATCTTTTACTTGGTTGATTCTAGAGAAACACACTTCTAGGCACTAGGGGGTTAATTGGGCTTGTTAGGTTTTAATTCTTGTAAAAGTTTTAGAAAAGCCCAATTCACCCCCCTCTTGGGCATCTTGATCCTTTCAATTGGTATCGGAGCCTCGTGCTCTCGATTTAGGCTTAACCGTGTGGCAGAACCTCCCATTAATGTGGCCCACCTGCACACGTCATCGTCATAAGGAGCCCAATGACTGTGCAAATGAAGCACATTACTGGAAAGATCTGTCGGGTGTCCCCGAGAGAAACCCGAATTATCCACGAACCACAGGATCATCATCATGAAGGTCGGAATAATTACAACATTACAACAGTTGATACAAAATACCATCGGAGTGCGGAAGCAAGATAGTTAAACTTTACAAAACATGAGTACGTTACTTTTTACATAAACATAACTTGTATTGCGGAAGTAGAATAGTATTACGGAACCACACTTAGGCGGAGTACCTAAGTTGGAGAAGAAGTAACCAGATCACGTCTAGCCCACTGACCTGATCGTGGTTGACACCACCTATTAGAGACCTGCAACAGGGGATTAACAAACCCTGAGTACTGTCGGTACTCAGCAAGACTTACCCGTCAACAGAAAAGACTTCAGGGTCATGCTGGTTTGGGTAGGCTCAACAGTACTTTTCATTTGCATAAAAGCTTACTAATAGAAGAACCCTACTTTCAAGTTTTAACTCAAGATTAAATTTCATAACTATCTAAAGATTCTCAAACCTTCATAAGCATACCACATCTTTAGTTTTCATTTCATAAAGATCCAATTATTACTACGGTGCGGGTCAGTGGATTGAGGCTCCATATCCGAGGAAACACGGCGATTCGAATCGATTAAACCCAGCTGGGGATTCAGTACCACACGACATATGTAGAACTTAATCTTGCATACGTCAACCCTATCTATAGATCCTCCCATACAAGAACGGGTCCAACGTCACCCGAGAGTACAGTACACCTCGAACCCGACTATCTCATAGCCCCGAGGGTACACGCTACTCTCGCCATCTCTCCACTCCCAGTACGCGGTTGGCCGTTCTCAAGTATCGGAATAGCTATAGACGAGGCTTACCACCGCATGTGGGCTGTACTCAAAGGTCTCAATCACAGCAGGCCAACAACGATAAGGTCCTATTCCGACACATCCGGGTCACCACACATCGATCCAAGGGTCGATGCATGTGCCCGTCTGGTCTTAACCATCATTCTTTCTTATTATCATTCCAAAACGATAAGTATCGAAAACATTTATCAAAAGCTTCATAAAGCAAGGTTAAGCATTTCTATCATTTGCATAAAGCAGGTAGCAAGGAATGATATATCGATAACAAGGTTGATCATGCATCAACAGGTTTAAAGCATTTATTTGATAAACATTTAATGCATCAGGTTATCGAAAGTAAGTGTAATTGTAAATCCAAGGAAATGGTTAAATGCACCGGGGCTTGCCTTTGTTGCAGGGAAGATAGGATCCAAGAATGATCCACAAAGGTTAGTTCCTTCATCTAGAAGTTAAGTCTTCTCGACGAAGCTTGTCCAACAAGGATCTCCTTCCGAGGCTTGTTCGACAAGGGTGATCACCAAAGCTTGATCAACACGAATCAAACACTTTCGGATACTACACGTAGATAAATGATGTATGCTCAGTATGATGCTAAGGTGCAGGACAATTCAATTGCATAACAGAAGTTAAACAAACAAGGAAAGTTGAGTATAAATTTCCTTCACGGTAAAGTAGCAAACTAACAAAACCAATTTGCAACCCACCAACTAGAGTTTCTAATTAACAAACCATTACTACCAAACAACATTAGGTGAGTTAACTAAATTAACTATGGGTTTATCAAAACATCAATCAAGCCATGGGACAACAAGATAAAAGGTACCCTATGGTCTTCACTTATGGATCAAGTCCATGTCATTACATGTATGTAAGATTGATGCACATTATCACATGCATGCAACAACAATGCCTTACTTAATCTATCACAAAATTAAACATGACAAACCAACATCATGAAATACAACTATCAAGTAAAAGAGTCATTAGGGTAACTAAGGTTAACCCTAATCACCCGACAGACACCTTAATTAACTAACAAAGTTTTATTAACCACTCTTTATTAATTAATTATTAAAAATAAGGTTTAATTAAAGTTTATCAAATTAAGCTCAAACTTTTAGGGATGATCAATTATAGTAAATCATAGTTGCAAAACAAATTTCATAATTTTTGAATCATTATATTAGCCTATACAAATTAAGCAAATTATATGCATTATTTAATTAATAAACAAAGCATAAAAGGAGAATAAAATTTATTTTCTCCAAAAGACTTCAAAATTTTTATGAAGACTAGTCATATGATGCAAACAGTAACAAAATTGGTTTCATGATTTTTGGACCTATAATTAAGCCTACAAAAAAAATCATCAAATTCTCATTTATTAATTAAAAGCCATATTTTAATTACCATCAAAATTTATTCAAACGTCAAGTTTCATATTTTTCATGGATAGAGAACATCACAAGGATCACTACAAAATTTATCTCATGATTTTATCACTCACAGGGAAATACTTATGAATAAACAAAAATCAGCACAACAATTGCATTTCAGGAAAAGAAAGAAAAAAAAACAAAACCTATTACTATTAGGCCGACTCGGCCCAAGACCGCAGCTGGCTGGCCCAGGGTCGAAACCGACCCTGTCCGCCCTTGACCGGCCACGACCGGCTTTGGCCATGGCGGCCACGGCACTGACCTCCCGGAGGTCACCGGTGGCGAGCTGGCCGGCGATGGAAAGGGCTCCGGCGAGCTCCCCACCACTCAGCGCACACACAGAAGCAACAAACTGGAGCTCAGGGACTTCGGAGCTCGCGCGGCATAACTATGGCGGCACGGCGGTGCACAGCTCGGCAGCACGCCGGTGGAGCAGCGTCGGAAAGGCGGTAGCGACCTGGATAAGGTGGAGGATAGCTTCGAGATGCTCACCTTTCCTCGATGCTTGCATTGGGAAGGACAGGGACGCTCTGGAGCTTGATGGTTGACAGCGATGGCGGCAGTGGCGGCTTGAACTGACATGGCGGCGGCGGTCCTAGGGCTACGGCGCGGTAGAGACCAAGGGGATGGGCGAGCTAGCTTCAGGACAGCGAGGCAGACCTAGAACGACGGTTGTTGGTTGGATACGGGACTCAGTGGGGAGAGCTAGCCATGGGAGGGTGGCTCGCGGCGGCTATGGCGGCGGCCGTGCCGGAACTCCGGCGTCCGACCGGTGCAAGCAGTTTGAAGCGGCGATAGCAAGTTCTAGCGATGCACAAGAACGCGGTGAGGGTGTGGGCATGAGGAATTGAACTGGGAGGGAGCAAAAGCAGCAGGGGACACCGGCGGCGGGCTCTGCTCTGCCGGAGAAAAACAGAGGAGAGGTGAGGGAGAGAGAAGAGTCGCCGGTGACTCGAGGTGAAAGGAAAGATCACGATGTCGGCGCAGCATGCCACTTCATGCTTCAGCGGCCACGCAGGCAGGCGACGCGGCGCTCGCGCAGGTAGGCCGGCCGTGCATGGCACAGCGGCGGCGGCGCGGTACCCAGGTGCTCTGCACCTGTTCTTTTTTTTTCCCGACCAAGATCAGTTAGTACAAACAGAAACGTTTTCTATTTTCTCTTTTCTATTTCTCTCAAAAACACTATACAACAAGAAAAACTCCAAACATGAAAGTTGCTCCAAAAATTAGGATCTACAACTTTTATTTAAGAAGTACATCCAAAATCTGCCTAGATTTTGAAATCACCTTTTGAATTTGAAATGACTTCAAACTTGGATTTAAAATTAGTTTTGAATTTTCTAAACAACTTCAAATTTTACCAAAATAAAAGTTGTTCCTTATGAAATTATCTAAAACTTTGTTTTTGGTCCCATATCCAAATTATGCTCAATTTTCAAACTATAAGAAAAGGGGTAAAACTAATTTTGGAAATTGATTTTCAATTTGAAACTAAATCAAACTTGTTTTCCAAATTACTTCAGATTTTATTTAATAACATGAAAATCTATCTTGATAAAAGTTGTTTATTTTAACCTCTTCTACAACTTTGCTTAAAGAACCAAAGTCTAATTCTTTTTAGTTTTTAAAATCTAGTTTAGGGGTAAAATTTATGGTTTGAAAGATTCCAACTTTACCCAAACTTTTGTACAGAAACTTGGAAAACTTTGAATACCAAAGTTGTGCCTCTCAACAAGAGCTACAACTTTGCTTTTGAAATCACTTTAAAATTGGACTTACTTTTTGACTTACTGAAAAGGAGACAAAAAGAGATATTTAAACTAGAGTTTTTCTCAGTTTTCATTTCATGTAACACCAAACATCACAATCAAGCCACATATATTTCAAACATGGAAATCAACACTCAAAAACATACAACACTCTTGTCAAACATATAAAGCATCACATTTATGCCTTAAACATGAAAACATGAATTGCTTTTATGCCATGATGCCAGATGATTATGCATACTAAACATATTATTTAGAACTTTAATTACTGCTTAACACCAGGGGTGTTACAACCCTTCCCCCTTAAAGAAATCTCGTCCCGAGATTTAAGAAGCACTTAAAGGTCTGGGGTTGAGTAATGGAAAAGGAAATGTGTCAGACATGTTTACTCACAAGGAGTTCACAAGACAACTGGGTTAGGGTTCGGAAGTACAACCGAGATCAGAACACGGTTGCAAGTAGCAAGGTAGTGAACATTTGAGTGGAGCAAGGAAAATTATCAAGAGTCAAGAGAGAGCGTACATTGGTTGCGGGCTATAATGGATCATAACTGTAGACCTCGATACCTGCGCGCACCCAGTGAAAACTAATGTGATCCGGACACACGAGATTCCTGGGTTCCGTCGCGGCACCGTGATCACCAATCATGGCACCACAATAGAGCACAACTTCTATATCTCTCATCTCACATTGAGGAAATTATAACCAAAACAAGGGTTGGTTATAATTACAAGGAAAGTGGCTTTGAACTCCCTTTCGGGCGTTCAAAAACGAAAGCACTTTAACGATGGACTAGAAAGAATCATGACTATAGGCCTGGATATTAGCGAGCACCCGACAGTAATGCCCTATGGTGGCCGTCCATAAGTGACCCCAGGTTCCCACGCTTTTATCCGGTCCACGGATCATGGTCCTTTCAAAGTACACAATTACAGTAACTTTCGACCACTATACGTCGTTTTCACGACAGCAAGCAACTAACACGTGCCAATTCAAGGCATGACACGCGTATTCCGGAAGAACCAAGGATTTTACCCTGATTCTAGATTTTATGCGGTAGAGTGTATGAAAGATATCCAAAAGTTCCCAAGGATTAGGAACTTATGGAACATAAGTATCAAGAGTAGCAAATTATAGGGACGATCAGCTATTGTGGATCATAGCTGTTTTTAAAATTTAGAGAAAAAGCACATTTTATCATTATGCATGATATGATATATGCTCGTCCTATACGACCTCTCATGGACAGGAGCTTCCTGTTTCCAACATGTCAGTTAGATATAGGGCTATACTTTACACTTTAGCTTCATTGACTCAAACAGGATGTTGAAAAGCTCTTCAGTCGCGATTTGACAGGGACGCTAATTCTCCATTAACCTTCCGTAGACAAGTTGAGACCATCTCAGTGTCTTCAGCTGGAGTTGCCAGTAGGGTCTTCATGAAGTCTTTCAACAAGAAAGAAACTTAGGGAAGGATCATTTTTAACTTGTTACATCCAAAAACTTTTAGATTAAGAAATCATTTTGAAGTTTTTCGAAAGTAATGTTGCAACCAGTCTTCCCTAGATGACAATCCTGCTCCGATACCATTCTGTGGCAGAACCTCCCATTAATGTGGCCCACCTGCACACGTCATCGTCATAAGGAGCCCAATGACTGTGCAAATGAAGCACATTACTGGAAAGATCTGTCGGGTGTCCCCGAGAGAAACCCGAATTATCCACGAACCACAGGATCATCATCATGAAGGTCGGAATAATTACAACATTACAACAGTTGATACAAAATACCATCGGAGTGCGGAAGCAAGATAGTTAAACTTTACAAAACATGAGTACGTTACTTTTTACATAAACATAACTTGTATTGCGGAAGTAGAATAGTATTACGGAACCACACTTAGGCGGAGTACCTAAGTTGGAGAAGAAGTAACCAGATCACGTCTAGCCCACTGACCTGATCGTGGTTGACACCACCTATTAGAGACCTGCAACAGGGGATTAACAAACCCTGAGTACTGTCGGTACTCAGCAAGACTTACCCGTCAACAGAAAAGACTTCAGGGTCATGCTGGTTTGGGTAGGCTCAACAGTACTTTTCATTTGCATAAAAGCTTACTAATAGAAGAACCCTACTTTCAAGTTTTAACTCAAGATTAAATTTCATAACTATCTAAAGATTCTCAAACCTTCATAAGCATACCACATCTTTAGTTTTCATTTCATAAAGATCCAATTATTACTACGGTGCGGGTCAGTGGATTGAGGCTCCATATCCGAGGAAACACGGCGATTCGAATCGATTAAACCCAGCTGGGGATTCAGTACCACACGACATATGTAGAACTTAATCTTGCATACGTCAACCCTATCTATAGATCCTCCCATACAAGAACGGGTCCAACGTCACCCGAGAGTACAGTACACCTCGAACCCGACTATCTCATAGCCCCGAGGGTACACGCTACTCTCGCCATCTCTCCACTCCCAGTACGCGGTTGGCCGTTCTCAAGTATCGGAATAGCTATAGACGAGGCTTACCACCGCATGTGGGCTGTACTCAAAGGTCTCAATCACAGCAGGCCAACAACGATAAGGTCCTATTCCGACACATCCGGGTCACCACACATCGATCCAAGGGTCGATGCATGTGCCCGTCTGGTCTTAACCATCATTCTTTCTTATTATCATTCCAAAACGATAAGTATCGAAAACATTTATCAAAAGCTTCATAAAGCAAGGTTAAGCATTTCTATCATTTGCATAAAGCAGGTAGCAAGGAATGATATATCGATAACAAGGTTGATCATGCATCAACAGGTTTAAAGCATTTATTTGATAAACATTTAATGCATCAGGTTATCGAAAGTAAGTGTAATTGTAAATCCAAGGAAATGGTTAAATGCACCGGGGCTTGCCTTTGTTGCAGGGAAGATAGGATCCAAGAATGATCCACAAAGGTTAGTTCCTTCATCTAGAAGTTAAGTCTTCTCGACGAAGCTTGTCCAACAAGGATCTCCTTCCGAGGCTTGTTCGACAAGGGTGATCACCAAAGCTTGATCAACACGAATCAAACACTTTCGGATACTACACGTAGATAAATGATGTATGCTCAGTATGATGCTAAGGTGCAGGACAATTCAATTGCATAACAGAAGTTAAACAAACAAGGAAAGTTGAGTATAAATTTCCTTCACGGTAAAGTAGCAAACTAACAAAACCAATTTGCAACCCACCAACTAGAGTTTCTAATTAACAAACCATTACTACCAAACAACATTAGGTGAGTTAACTAAATTAACTATGGGTTTATCAAAACATCAATCAAGCCATGGGACAACAAGATAAAAGGTACCCTATGGTCTTCACTTATGGATCAAGTCCATGTCATTACATGTATGTAAGATTGATGCACATTATCACATGCATGCAACAACAATGCCTTACTTAATCTATCACAAAATTAAACATGACAAACCAACATCATGAAATACAACTATCAAGTAAAAGAGTCATTAGGGTAACTAAGGTTAACCCTAATCACCCGACAGACACCTTAATTAACTAACAAAGTTTTATTAACCACTCTTTATTAATTAATTATTAAAAATAAGGTTTAATTAAAGTTTATCAAATTAAGCTCAAACTTTTAGGGATGATCAATTATAGTAAATCATAGTTGCAAAACAAATTTCATAATTTTTGAATCATTATATTAGCCTATACAAATTAAGCAAATTATATGCATTATTTAATTAATAAACAAAGCATAAAAGGAGAATAAAATTTATTTTCTCCAAAAGACTTCAAAATTTTTATGAAGACTAGTCATATGATGCAAACAGTAACAAAATTGGTTTCATGATTTTTGGACCTATAATTAAGCCTACAAAAAAAATCATCAAATTCTCATTTATTAATTAAAAGCCATATTTTAATTACCATCAAAATTTATTCAAACGTCAAGTTTCATATTTTTCATGGATAGAGAACATCACAAGGATCACTACAAAATTTATCTCATGATTTTATCACTCACAGGGAAATACTTATGAATAAACAAAAATCAGCACAACAATTGCATTTCAGGAAAAGAAAGAAAAAAAAACAAAACCTATTACTATTAGGCCGACTCGGCCCAAGACCGCAGCTGGCTGGCCCAGGGTCGAAACCGACCCTGTCCGCCCTTGACCGGCCACGACCGGCTTTGGCCATGGCGGCCACGGCACTGACCTCCCGGAGGTCACCGGTGGCGAGCTGGCCGGCGATGGAAAGGGCTCCGGCGAGCTCCCCACCACTCAGCGCACACACAGAAGCAACAAACTGGAGCTCAGGGACTTCGGAGCTCGCGCGGCATAACTATGGCGGCACGGCGGTGCACAGCTCGGCAGCACGCCGGTGGAGCAGCGTCGGAAAGGCGGTAGCGACCTGGATAAGGTGGAGGATAGCTTCGAGATGCTCACCTTTCCTCGATGCTTGCATTGGGAAGGACAGGGACGCTCTGGAGCTTGATGGTTGACAGCGATGGCGGCAGTGGCGGCTTGAACTGACATGGCGGCGGCGGTCCTAGGGCTACGGCGCGGTAGAGACCAAGGGGATGGGCGAGCTAGCTTCAGGACAGCGAGGCAGACCTAGAACGACGGTTGTTGGTTGGATACGGGACTCAGTGGGGAGAGCTAGCCATGGGAGGGTGGCTCGCGGCGGCTATGGCGGCGGCCGTGCCGGAACTCCGGCGTCCGACCGGTGCAAGCAGTTTGAAGCGGCGATAGCAAGTTCTAGCGATGCACAAGAACGCGGTGAGGGTGTGGGCATGAGGAATTGAACTGGGAGGGAGCAAAAGCAGCAGGGGACACCGGCGGCGGGCTCTGCTCTGCCGGAGAAAAACAGAGGAGAGGTGAGGGAGAGAGAAGAGTCGCCGGTGACTCGAGGTGAAAGGAAAGATCACGATGTCGGCGCAGCATGCCACTTCATGCTTCAGCGGCCACGCAGGCAGGCGACGCGGCGCTCGCGCAGGTAGGCCGGCCGTGCATGGCACAGCGGCGGCGGCGCGGTACCCAGGTGCTCTGCACCTGTTCTTTTTTTTTCCCGACCAAGATCAGTTAGTACAAACAGAAACGTTTTCTATTTTCTCTTTTCTATTTCTCTCAAAAACACTATACAACAAGAAAAACTCCAAACATGAAAGTTGCTCCAAAAATTAGGATCTACAACTTTTATTTAAGAAGTACATCCAAAATCTGCCTAGATTTTGAAATCACCTTTTGAATTTGAAATGACTTCAAACTTGGATTTAAAATTAGTTTTGAATTTTCTAAACAACTTCAAATTTTACCAAAATAAAAGTTGTTCCTTATGAAATTATCTAAAACTTTGTTTTTGGTCCCATATCCAAATTATGCTCAATTTTCAAACTATAAGAAAAGGGGTAAAACTAATTTTGGAAATTGATTTTCAATTTGAAACTAAATCAAACTTGTTTTCCAAATTACTTCAGATTTTATTTAATAACATGAAAATCTATCTTGATAAAAGTTGTTTATTTTAACCTCTTCTACAACTTTGCTTAAAGAACCAAAGTCTAATTCTTTTTAGTTTTTAAAATCTAATTTAGGGGTAAAATTTATGGTTTGAAAGATTCCAACTTTACCCAAACTTTTGTACAGAAACTTGGAAAACTTTGAATACCAAAGTTGTGCCTCTCAACAAGAGCTACAACTTTGCTTTTGAAATCACTTTAAAATTGGACTTACTTTTTGACTTACTGAAAAGGAGACAAAAAGAGATATTTAAACTAGAGTTTTTCTCAGTTTTCATTTCATGTAACACCAAACATCACAATCAAGCCACATATATTTCAAACATGGAAATCAACACTCAAAAACATACAACACTCTTGTCAAACATATAAAGCATCACATTTATGCCTTAAACATGAAAACATGAATTGCTTTTATGCCATGATGCCAGATGATTATGCATACTAAACATATTATTTAGAACTTTAATTACTGCTTAACACCAGGGGTGTTACAAACCGCCTAGAGTTAAGATGTCCGGGGGTGATGGACCACCTCCCATGTTCGAGGGAGATGACTTTCCATATTGGAAAATCCATATGGAGTCATACCTAGAAGCGGTTGATGTGAAATGCCGCCAAGCCGCAATCACCGGCTTTCCCAAATCCAAGGAGGGCACAAGCCTAACTCCTAATGAGGAGGAAAATGAGAAGTGGAATGCAAAGGCCAAAAACATCATCTTTAGAGGCATTTGCAAGGATGTTTTTAACCGTGTCCGAAACCACAAGAATGCCCATGAGCTATGGGATAACATTTGTGCGCTCCATGAGGGAACCAAGAGTGAGCGTGAGGAGCGTTATCATTTGGTCATGCAAAAGTTAAATTCTTTTGAGATGCTTGCTCATGAAAATGCCAATGAAATATACTCACGCTTGAATGTTCTTGTAGAGGAGCTTAATGGACTTGGCCTCACACAAATGCAACCATCCGATGTTGTGAGGAAGATTCTATGTGTCCTTCCCATTGACAAGTATGGACACATTGTGACGGTGCTACATCAAGGTGATCTTTCCACATCCACACCAACACAAGTCTTGGGGAAGATCAATGCTCATGAGATGTACATGCACATCACACCAAGTGGTGGCTCTTGCACCGACAAGAAGAAGGACTTGGCCTTCAAAGCAAGCCATGACAAGAAGGGCAAGTCCAAGGCTATTGAGGTGCAACATGAGAGCACAAGTGATGATGAAGATGACTCAAACATTGCTCTCATGGTGAGGAAGACCACCAAGATGTTGAAGAAGCTTCACAAGAATGGAGTCAACTTTGACTCAAGAAAGAAGAAGTTCTTCACAAGTAGCAAGAGAAGGCCAATCTCTGAAATGGATTGCTATAATTGCGGTGATCTTGGCCATCTTGCTCATCAATGCCACAAGCCCAAGAAAGAAAGCAACAAGAACAAGAACAAGGGCAAGAAATATGACTCATCTAGCGAAGATGAGAAGATGAGTGAGAAGCCCTACAAGAAGGATGGCAAGAAGAAGAAGCAATATCACAAGAAAGGTGGCAAGGCCTACATTGTTGGTGATTGGCTCACCAACATTGACTCCTCCGGTGGCTCATCCAATGAAGATAGTGATGATAAGAAGGAGAAGGTGGCCGCTCTAGTGATTGGGACCTCCACACCACCACCTCCACCGTCGCCATCATCCTCTACACACCTATGCCTCATGGCAAAGGGTGATCGGAAGGTACAAAGTGATGATGACTCTAGTGATGATGAGAGTGATGGAGAGTTCCAAGCTCCTTCTTATGATGAACTTGTTGATTTGCTAAACAACTACGCTAAAATCATAAGAAAGACTAGAGCTAAAAATGAAAGGCTTGTTCATGACAATGAAGCTCTTGTTGAGAAGTATAACAATGCTACACATGCTAGTGATGAGCTAAAAAATGAACTTGCTACTATGTCATCTTCCATCAAGGAGCTCAAGTCCTCTAACAAGGAACTCAAAGCTAAAAATGAAAAACTTGATAAGATGCATAGTGACCTTACCACTAGTTATGCTTTGCTTAAAGAAAAATACACTCAAGTGAAAGTTGATCATGATACTCTCACCATTGCTTATGATATGCTTTCTCATGAGACACATGGTGCCCCTAACCTTGTTGTTAAGTGTGACATAGCAACATCTTGTGAGGACTTGGTTAGTGATCATGATGAGCAAAGAACTAGTGGCAAGGGCAAGGAAGTGGTTGTGGCCGATCACTTTGATGACTATGTTAAGATCAAGAATGAGAATGCAAAGCTCAAGGTTGATCTAGAGAAGCTTACAACCATCAAGCAAGTTGTCATTGAAACTCATGATGATGATTATAGCATGACACTTGAGCTAGACATGCTTAAAGAAGAGAACAAAAGATTGAAGATGGAGAGGGACTACAAAATGACACCATCTCAATTAGAACTCCAACAAGAGAATGACAAGCTCAAGAAGGAAAAAGAGCACCTCACCACCGGATTGAGGAACTTCACCAAGGGTCAATGTCTTCAAAGTGAGCTTCTCATGAACACCGCAATGAAGACAAATAGAAATAGCATTGGCTTTCTTGAAGAGAAGATGAAGCAACACAAGAGCATCACAAAGCCAAAGAAGAAGAAGATTGGGAGATGCTATGAGTGTGGAAAAGAAGGACACTTTGCTCATTATTGTGAAGAGCCAAAACCCACACCCTTGCCCAAGCATGCTAGGCCCTTTGCTTTCAATGCTCACTATATGCTTAGACAAGGTTCTAGTGGCAAAGTGAAAGTCATGTTTATGGGGCCACCTAACAAGAATAGGCCAAGGAAAATATGGGTTGCAAAGTCACTAGTTGAGAAGGTTAAGGGACCTCAACAAGTTTGGGTCCTGAAAGCTCAAGCTTGATTTCTTATGTGTGTAGGTGAACTACAAGACCGGTGGATCCCATTGGGTGATTGATAGTGGTTGCACACAACATACGACCAGTGATCCCCGAATATTCACCTCACTAGAAGAGAATGTCGATGACCAAGAAAAGATAACATTTGGTGACAACTCAAAGGGCAATGTCAAGGGATTGGGCAAAGTGGCAATATCAAATGATCACACCATCTCCAATGTGCTTCTTGTTGCATCATTGAGCTTCAACTTGCTATCCATTGGGCAACTTTGTGATCTTGGCTTTCAATGTTTGTTCACCGACAAAGAAGTGGTTGTGACCAAGAAAGATGATACACAAGTCATCTTCAAAGGCTTTAGATACAACAATCTCTATCTAGTGGATTTCACCTCCGAAGATGCCAACTTGAAGACATGTTTGTTCACGAAGCAATCACTTGGTTGGCTATGGCATAAAAGATTGGCTCATGTGGGAATGTACACTCTCAACAAGCTATTGAAGAAAGATTTGGTTAGAGGCTTGAAGGATGTCAAATTTGAGAAGGACAAATTGTGTAGTGCATGTCAAGCCGACAAGCAAGTTGCAAATACTCATCCAACCAAAGCCTTCGTATCAACATCAAGAGAGTTGGAGCTACTCCACATGGATCTATTTGGGCCAACAACATATGCAAGCTTGGGTGGAAATCTCTATTGCCTAGTGATTGTTGATGACTATTCTAGATATACTTGGGTATTCTTTCTTCATGACAAATCCGAAGCAACTCCTTCATTCAAGAAGTTTGCCAAGAGAGCCCAAAATGAATTTGAAGTGAAGATCAAGAAGATTAGAAGTTACAATGGAAAGGAGTTTGACAACACCCACATTGAGGAATATTGTGATGAAGTTGGGATCAAGCATGAAGTCTCCGCAACCTACACACCACAACAAAATGGGGTAGTTGAGAGGAAGAACCGGACCCTAATCACCCTAGCAAGGACAATGTTAGATGAGTACTCTACACCGGAAAGATTTTGGGCGGAAGCAATCAACACTGCTTGCTATGCTTCAAATCGGTTGTTCCCCCATCATCTCCTTGGCAAGACCCCCTATGAGCTACTCAACAACAAGAAGCCAGATGTATCTTTCTTTAGAGTGTTTGGGTGCAAATGCTACATCTACAAGAAGCGCCAACACCTAGGGAAGTTTCAACGCCGATGTGATATTGGTTTTCTTGTTGGTTACTCATTGAAGTCCAAAGCATATCGAGTATTCAACCATGCCACCGAGATGGTAGAAGAAACATATGATGTGGATTTCGATGAATCTAACGGCTCTCAAGGAGAGCATGAGAATCTTGATGATGTAGGTGATGAACCATTGAGGGAAGCCATGAAGAACGTGCCGGTTGGAGCCATCAAGCCTAAAGATGATGATGTGCAAGTCATTGACAAGCCATCCTCATCCAATGTACCACATGATGATGATAAAGATGGGAGGGATCCAAATGAAGACACTCATGTCTCCCATGATCAAATGATGGTACAAGCTCAAGATGTTGATGCTCCACAAGCGGCCCCTCAAGTGGTTGATCGAAGGACTACTCCTCTACTACAAGCTCATCCTCAAGATCTCATCATAGGGAGTCCAACAAGGGGTGTAATGACTCGATCTCAAAAACTTGCTTTATTTATGGAACATCACTCCTTTGTTTCTCTTGTTGAGCCTACCATTGTAGATGAAGCTCTAGGTGATCCGGATTGGGTGAGTGCCATGCATGAAGAACTAAACAACTTCACCCGCAACCAAGTTTGGACACTTGAAGAGTGACCAAAAGGCGCAAGAGTCATTGGAACAAAATGGGTGTTTAGGAACAAGCAAGATGATCAAGGCAAGGTTGTTAGAAACAAGGCAAGGCTAGTGGCAAAGGGGTTCTCTCAAGTTGAAGGATTGGATTTTGGAGAGACCTTTGCACTGGTTGCAAGACTCGAAGCCATTCGTATCCTCCTTGCATATGCATCACATCATGACATTAAATTATATCAAATGGATGTGAAAAGTGCATTTTTAAATGGCTTCATAAATGAACTAGTCTATGTTGATCAACCTCCCGGGTTTGAAGACCCTAGATATCCTAATCATGTTTATAGGTTGTCCAAGGCGCTATATGGGCTCAAGCAAGCCCCTAGAGCGTGGTATGAGCGCCTCCGGGACTTCCTCATTGAGAAGGGCTTCACCATTGGGAAGGTCGACACCACACTATTCACCAAGAAGCTTGATGGAGAGATCTTCATTTGTCAAGTCTACGTTGATGATATCATCTTTGGGTCAACAAATGAAGCCTATTGCAAGGAATTTGGTGACTTGATGTCGAAGGAGTTCGAAATGTCCATGATTGGCGAGCTCACATTCTTCCTAGGCTTCCAAGTCAAGCAATTGAAGGAGGGGACTTTCATATCTCAAGAAAAGTACACCAAAGACCTCCTCAAGCGCTTCAAAATGGATGATTGCAAGCCTATCAAGACTCCAATGCCAACAAATGGACATCTCAACCTAGATGAGGGAGGTAACCCGGTTGATCAAACTCTCTACCATTCTATGATTGGTAGCTTGTTATACTTGACCGCATCTAGGCCTGACATCATGTCTAGTGTGTGCATGTGTGCTCGGTTTCAAGCCGATCCTAGGGAATCACATCTCATAGCCGTGAAGAGAATCCTTAGGTACCTAAAGCACACCCCAAGCATTGGCCTTTGGTATCCCAAAGGAGCTAACTTCCAACTCGTAGGGTATTCCGATTCGGATTACGCGGGTTGCAAAATTGATAGAAAGAGCACATCCGGAGGGTGCCATTTGCTTGGGAGATCACTAGTGTCATGGAGTTCAAAGAAGCAAAACAGTGTGGCCTTGTCTACCACCGAGGCGGAATACATAGCCGCGGGTGCTTGTTGTGCACAAATCCTTTACTTGAAACAAACCCTTTTAGACTATGGTGTAGTCCTAGAAAGGGTACCTTTGTTATGTGACAATGAGAGCGCGGTTAAGCTTGCTAATAACCTGGTTCAACACTCTCGCACAAAGCACATAGATATTCGCCATCACTTTCTTAGAGACCATGTTTCCAAGAAAGACATATCCTTAGAAGGAGTTAGAACCGAAGATCAATTGACGGATATCTTCACAAAGCCCCTAGATGAGAACACCCTTTGTAGATTGTGAAGTGAGCTTAATGTGCTTGATCTAAGTAACTTTGTCAAAAGGTGAAAGGGGGTTGTCTTTGCATTGCATTGTATAATATGTCATGTTTAATTTATGCTATGCTCATAGGCTTGTCAGACGTGGTTAAGATAACCACCCTAAAAAGCGTGTGAAGAAGCTTACCCATGAGCAAACTTGACAGGCAACCTAGATTCAAATTCCGTATTGCATTGCATATGCATGTGTGTTGCTTTGTCATTTCTTTTTGGTTAAGTTTTGAGCAACCGCTATGTTCGTCCACCGCTAGGGGAAGCATTTGAGGCTCCTAATGGTTGAGACCCCTAGTCTTGGTGGCCACATGTTGTCTCCTCGGAATTTATTGTCTATTTTAACTAAAAATGATATGTAGCCTATGGCAAAATATTTATAAAATTGAGGGTTTATGCGAGGATGCTCATACTAGGTTCTAACTGGTGTTTACTTGCCTCTTATTTGAGTTGGAACTTGGTTGGGAGAGGGAGCCGCAACGGAGATCTTCGAAACTGCTCAAAATGCAGCATTGGACGCTCCCAGCGTCCGATGCCCTGCACTGTAGACAGCTCCGGCTGAAACAGTGTCTAGGTAGCATCCGATGCCCCTTCATCGGAACGTTCGGTGCCCCATCAGACGCTGCTCAGCGTCCGATGCCAAGGCAAAGGACGCGTCCATTGCGATTTTGGCAGATTTGAACCTCTCTGGACGGACATCGGATCGTCCGATGTGTTTACAACGGAGCGTCCGATGCCCCTTTAGGCGGCGCAATGAGTTCTTCTATTGACATCTGGGTCCCACGTGTCATACCACCGCCTTCATCTTCCTTCCTGTGCCCGCCCTCGCCGAGCCCGATCCGCCGCCATCTCGAGCCCCAAACCCTAATACCTCACCGGCCGCCGCGACCCCACCCACCCACGCCCTTGCCGTCGGCTGCCCGCCACTCGACCCAGCCGCTGCTCCTGCGCCCCCTCGCTCCTCCCCAGTCACGAGCGCTTGCCGTCTCCTTGCGCTCGCCGGAACTGCGCCTCCCTCGCCGGCGGTGCTTCGCCTGTCCACGCCAGAGGCTCGTCGGAGATCGTCCTCACCTTCCCTGTTCCCTCCGACGATCCCCTCTCCGGCAACTTTTCCTCCTGCCGACCAATCCTCCCCAGTGAGCAACCGCCACCTCCTCCATGATCCATGCCTATTACATGCTCGATGAAATGCCCGAACCACCATTCTTAACTGTTTGACCCTAGTTTTTCACCCATTCTTGCTTGCAAACCCCTTGGTGTGTTGCGTGGACACCGGAACGCCAGTTCTCATCCCTTTCTTGGGTCGTTTCGTCGTTCTGTCAGGTAGCGAAGCCCTTTCACCTCTTCTCTCCATATGCTTTGCTTCCATAGGCCCTTTCTCATCTCTAGATTATATGTTTCTTATATATATATATATCCCGTCTATTCTTGCAGCGAGTTAGTGGCCGTGCTCAGTTGTTAGTTGACAGTGACAGATAACTCGGGGCCAAGCCCGCGGGTAAGGATCGAGGCCAAGCCTCGCGAGTGACAGCGTCAGAGGATCAGTGACAGGGGGAGTTTCTAGTCCGTTCAGTTGGTCAGCAGATTTCTTGTCAGGGGTTTTCAGTGTCAGTGGGTCTTTCACCAGCAGTTCAGAGCTTCTTCTGTGGTAGTGTGTCTTGTTCTTGTCAGCTATGCGCTGCAAGAACGTCGGTGGTGGCCCAGGGGACTCTCATCCTCGTCCCCCTCCTTCCAGCCAGAGACCCGGAAAGGGGAAGCTGATAGTGCGCCAGAAGCGCACCCGTCAGGAGCGAGAGGCCGCACAAGCACAGGCTGTGGCTGACGCAGCGGAGCGAGCAGAGCAAGGTGGCAGTGCTGGCGGACTCAGGATTCAGGACCAGTTGTCCCCAGACCAGCGCAAAGTCGTTGAGGAAGTTGAGCGGAGTCTGGGTTCGCCGACTGGCACACTTATGGTTGCCGGTCGTCGGACCTCGTTCACCTCACCAGGAGTCGAGCCCCAGAGCTCGCAGCAGGGCCAGGCAGAGGCCGAGACAGCCGAGGCAGCTGGACCAGAGGCAGAGGCCGAGGAGGCAGTTCCAGAGGAGGTTCCCAGGCGCCGGTCGTCCTGTCGCAGGACCGAGGTGCCACCCTGGCCCGACGTCCCTCTGCGGGGAGCACGTGCTCCGTCGAGGCATGCGCCCCCGCCGATACCGCGACTGGACCTCCGGGCAGCCACGTGCTCTCAGATACAGACACTCCGACTGGTTCCCGTTGAGCAGTGGTTTCCGAGGGAGAGGCAGGAGCAGGCTGGTCCGAACTTCTTCACTGTGCTCCAGGAGGACTTTTACAGAGGATACAGGAACGCCGGCATCAGCTTGCGTTCACAGCGTGTGTGCACCCTAGAGGCCCTAGTGTCAGCTTCAGAGCAGCTCTGCCCCAGCCTCACCTACTTACCAGGCTTCGCAGACCTATTGGGGCGGTCTGGCTCCTATGTCGAGGACTGGGTCTTTTAGTTCTACGCGTCACTCTGGGTGCACCCCGACAGGGAGACTATCGAGTTTGCGTTTGGCGGCGAGCACTACAGACTCTTCGTGTCAGAGATCCGAGATTGGTTCGGCTTGCGTCACTCTACGACCCGGATCCATGACCTGTGCTACGACCAGACAGAGCCACCGAGGCGCCCTCACAGCGGTGAGCAGCCCCCGATAGACTTGGTGCGCCCCTGCTTCCGAGAGCCCTTCAGGGAGGGTTCGAGCCGTGCGCCGAAGGATCTCACTCCTGCGGCTCGGATCCTCCATGAGGTCCTCAGGCGCACCCTGCTGCCTCGGGTTGGGTTTAGAGAGGCTATCTCCAGACTCCAGCTGTGGTTGCTCAGTTACCTGATCTAGCATAGGGACTTTGATATCATGGATGTGATCATTTGCGAGATGGAGGACACAGTGGCAGAGGGCATCAAGGCCCGCAGGAAGCTACCCTATGCACACTGGCTTTCTTATATTCTTTGGAAGGTAGCTGCCACTACAGGGAGCCGCCCCGATCAGACACTCATAGGCTCTGCGACCGTGTTCCCTGCATATAACATGAGTCAGCTGTTGGGACACGGTCGGGACCACAGGCAGCGGCAGCAGAGGGGACCGTCCAGCTCCAGACAGCAACCAGAGGTGCCAGAGACAGCACAGGAGCAGGACGAGACCGTTCGGGTCCTCGCAGAGCAGGAGCTTGCTGACTTGGAGGGTGAGGACACCTACGTGGCCGATGACCCCACAGACAACTCTGACGAGGACTACCACCTCCCGCCTCACTACCAGCCACGAGCTCATGACACACAGGCCGGGATGAGTGGTACTGCCTCCTCCGACCCTGCGTTACTTGCTATACTGTCTCGGATGGAGGAGCAGCAGCGGACTGTGACACAGGACGTCCAGAGGCTCGCACAGGAGCAGCAGTGCCTCGCTCAGGCACAGGCTTTGGCCCAACAGCAGGCTCAGGAGAGGTCAAATGCCCTGCAGCGCCAGGTGATGGAGCTTCAGCAGCAGACCCTGAGCTTCATGGAGAGGATCATGAGCGGACCACTTCAGTGGCAGTGGCAGCAGCCTCCCCCTCAGCACCATCAGCTTCTGTGGCAGCCACTGGTACCACCTCAGCAGCCGCAACAGTTTGGTCAGCCGCCACAGGTTCAGCAGCAGCAGCAGCAGCTCGCGGGTCCCTCCCAGTCCACCTGGTTCACTGGTCCACCAGGAGGGCCCCCGCTCTTCAGCCCTCTGTGCACAGGTTTCACGCCTCGTCCGACAGAGTCTCTCTTCGTGACGACTACGTCTATGACGCGTGACCTGTCGGCCAGCTTCAGCGAGCTCACAAGGATGCCCACGCCAGACTTCACCGGTGTCGCTCAGACGTCGACAGCTCCAGTGACTTCCACCACTGAGACTCTTCCGAGCTCCGTTGCATCCTCTGAGCAGACTGAGCCCGTTCCGTCAGAGCCTGCCATGTCCATTCAGCCTGAGTTGTCAGTTATTCATGAGCTTCCACACTCCGAGACCCAGGTTGACACCTCTACTGTAACAGAGCCAGAGCAGGCAGAGCCGACAGGGCTGTTAGAGCAGCCAGAGCAGACCCGGACCGCTTCACCACCACGTTCAGCTCCAGAGGGTCAGCAGGCTACCGATGACTCTTCTTCAGACTCCGAGACGCTTCTTCAGTAGTTTGAGTTCTCTCAGCGCACTCCGGAGCCTGGTCCTGACTCGTCTGCGCCACCTCCGCCCTCCGTCGCTTAGATTTGGTGCTTGACGCCAAAGGGGGAGAGTGAGCGAGTATAGCGATAGGGGGAGCGATGTGAGAGGGACTTGCTTCTTTTGTTGTGTTATGTTTTCACATACGCTCCTTACTTATCGCATCTTTTGCACATTGTTATGTGTTATATACTTGTGCTATGGATCTCATGACATGTGTTGTGCTCACTATGATATATTATATGACATGTCATTTCGTTTAGCTCATTACTTGCACTTAATTCTCACTTGATTATGTATATGAGCTCTTTACTCTTGCACTTGCCATTCACTCTAACTTGTTGAGTGCAGGGTGTTGACATGATGTGTATGAGCTTGCCCCTAATCAATTTCTCTTATTTTATTGCAAGCTCATACATGTCATGATTTGAAAACCTCTTCTCTCTATACTCAATCTTGTGTTGTCATCAATCACCAAAAGGGGGAGATTGAACGCATCTTGGCCCCTAGTGGATTTCGGTGATTGGATGAAACACAAGATTACTGTGACAAACGTGTGTTTTGCAGAAGCAGGGATGAGTTAGGTCATGGTAATAGTGATGATACGGGCATATGGAGTTCATGTCCCCTGGCGATGGAAATTGTTTTGGTTTTCAAAGGACGAACGACGAAGACGGTGATCGGCTAGGCTAAGTGTCGCATGGTGTTGGAGGACACTTAGGTAGTCTTAGGTCTTTGTTTTTCCTTTAGCCGTACTATAAAGGGGAGCGTGAATCAGTAGCTTGACCTAGATGAGTCTATTGAGGTAGGTATGGTGCACACTTGTTATTTCATAGCCCTAGGTAGCTCAGAGAGATGCCTTATGTCGAGAGGATCAAAAGTCGTTAAGGCCGCGTCGCGATCCGAGTGAGTTTTGCCCTTGAAAAGGGCATCAGACGCTGGCCTGGTGGGCACCGGACGCGTCCGATGCCCACTCAGACTAGGGTTTAGTCTGGTGCGTGGCATCGAACCGTCGGGTGGTGCCACATCGGACGCGCCCGTGCCACTGTTCACTTGTGAGTGAATCTGGGGTAGCACCGGATGCTGGCATCGGACGCTGAGGGCCAGCGTCCGATGGCTATGCGGAGAGGTTCCAGAGAGGTCAAAAAGGCATCGGACGCGTCCATTGCATGGGCATCGGACGCTGCCCAGCGTCCAATGCTCCTTTAACAGCTCTGACAGGTTGTACAGTTGACCGTTGGTCGAGGTCATCGGCGCGTCTGATGCCTAGCATCGGAGCGTCCGAAGCCCCCGCAGAGACACCTGTTTGGTGCTGTTTTGGATGGCCGGTTGGGGGAGTATTTATACTTCACCTCCTCATCCATTTGAGTGTTCTTGCCACTTTCCTTTGCTGAGAAACACCTTGTGAGTGTGAGAAAGAGCAAGAGCCCTAGTGAGGTTGAGAGATTTGCTAATTGTGAGAATTAGTGACCTCCTAGTGAGAATTGAGTAGCAAGTGTGCATCCATCCATCTCTTTGGCCTTGTCTTGGTCAAGTGAGAGTTCTAGCTTGTTACTCTTGGTGATCAACATCACCTAGATGGCTTGGTGGTGATCGAAGAGCTTGGTGATCATCCGGAGGCTTCGTGGATGACCCAAGTCATGTTGTGACCGGTAGCGAGCGATTCACCGGGCCGGAGTGGCGAAGAATCAGCTCGTAGTGAGCACTTGATCCTTGCGCAGATCAAGGGGGAGCGATACCCTTGCGCGGGTGCTCCAATGTGGACTAGGGGGGTGTGCCGACACCTCGATACCTCAGAAAAAAGATCGTCGTGTCATCTCTACTCTCTCTACTTACGCATTTACATTTGAGAAATGCAATTCCGCAATTTACTTATTGTTCATCCATATTTGAATTGCCATGGTAGAGTAGAAATGTCATAGCTTTGATCTTTTACTTGGTTGATTCTAGAGAAACACACTTCTAGGCACTAGGGGGTTAATTGGGCTTGTTAGGTTTTAATTCTTGTAAAAGTTTTAGAAAAGCCCAATTCACCCCCCTCTTGGGCATCTTGATCCTTTCAGGTGCTTCGCAAGTCAAATGGCGACCCAAGATTCCATTCCTGAGGTAAAGATTTGGCTTTCTAACATTCTTTCTTCCGACGATTCTTTGCCCTGCAATTTTATATTTCGAATTTTCAGGCATTTCACGACCAAATCCTCATCTCGATTCAAGATAATCCAGACATCTTCTTTCTTGGCCAAGTCGGCAACCCTGATCCTACCGAGGTCATCATCGCCGAGACCCAACGGATTCCTTTCAAGAACTCGGATTTTGCCTCAAATCATTGGGGTAAGACCCCTTTCAGGAATTGGCCATCAATCATTCCAGGCTGGAGAAATTGGCTAGTCAAAGTAGAAGCCAAAAAGAAGTTAGATTGGATTCTCCGCAACTTAGATCAGTGCATCACTCTGTCTCTAGCTGATATGAAGAAAAATGAGCAAATGCTAAAGGCTGCCAGCTACTTTTGGTCCGGCACCTTCAACACTTTTATGTTCAAGCAGGGTCCCATGACCCCAACTTTAGCCGATGTGCACATGCTGACCAGCCTGAATATTGTCGGATCAACCAACCCTTATAGCCTTCAAACCAAGCCCTCCATCAAGCTTGGAAAACCTGGTGGTTGGTCCAATTATATCACTGTCTTCAATACATCTCAATCTAGTGTCTCAGAACGAGAACACATTATCTTTCTGAATATGTGGTTGGAGAAGTATTTGTTCTGTGGTCAGAGTTGCGGTCCAACCTCTAATTTCTTGGCTCTGGCAGAAAAGTTGCCTGTGACTTCAGATATACCTCTAGGAAAATATCTTCTAGGGGCTCTGTACAACATGCTAAATAAAGTAGCCCAAAGTTTGATGAAAAATGAAGATATTCCATCAATAACAGGTCCCTGGTGGTTGCTTCAGCTTTGGCTTAATCTTCATCTACATAGATTGATAACCCCAGATTTGAGGGTTTTGTCTTTCCCATCTCTGTATCCAGATAACCAAGAAAAGACACTAGCCGATGATGCCAAGGTGAGGAGATGCACCTCCTTTGGAGAAGCTGCCGCCATGATATCTATTGATGAATCAGCTAGCTTCTTTTTCAAGTTCTTCTATAAAGGACCCCCTGCAGCTACCTTCAACTGGTTTCAATACCCAGATATTGCAGAATTCAAAAACCCACATTCTTTCAGATTCTATAGAGAATGCGATGATGAAGGTTTAAAAATCTTATGTCAAATAATGAAACCTTGTCTCCTGCCCACTGAAATTAGGCATGATAGGGAAAAACCTCCCATGTCTTATGAATTTTATCATCCTGTCATGGCAGCCAGACAGATAGGTTTTGGACAGGTGCCCCCAGCTCTTTATTTTGTCGATAAACTCAGACCAAGGGAAGCAGTAGACTCTGCTTTAGAGTATGACAGGATACTTCAATTAGAGCAGTTTGTTTCCTTAAAGATGGTTAAAATATGGAATTGTCGGCCCTTCTCCTCATCCTCCTTGAAGGACTGGTGGCAACAATGGAGCATCCATCTCTTCAATGAAGCTGTGGCTACCTACTGCCTTATGTTGGATTCAGATTTTCAAGCAACTGATGAGGTATGACCCAATTCCTTCTCAAATTTTATATCCTCATGATCCGGTTCTTTCTGATGTTATATGTCAAATGTATGTAGGATTTGGTTACTCTGAACCCACTAGAAATAATTTATAATGTGTGGTGTCCAAATCCAAGGATTGGCTATGATGCTCCCACCATCAAGACTTTGATGAAGAGGAAAGCTCTCGATGTCTCAGATGATCAAACCCTTAGCACTTTTATAAAGGAAGCTGGCTCTTCTAAGAAACAAAAAACTATCAAGCCAACTTCTAAAGTCGTATCCAAGAAGAAGAAAGACACCTCTGACAACAGCCAATCCTTGAAAGAAAATACCAATACAGAGGTAATAAAAATCCTGCTTCTTCTTATTCTCATTATCAAATCTGTAACTCCTTATATCTTTTGATTTGTAGGAACAGGCTGGCACTCATAACACTGAGTTGCCTCAGGAGCAGGTGGACACCCAAAATATAGAACCTGAAGCACCTCCTCTTCCTGATATTGATCAAGAGCCTCCTCAACCAGGTATACCCTTTAGCTGATAGTTCCATCTTCCTTGGTGGGTGTTTTAGAAAACTGATGAAAGATTTTTTTAGATGTACTTCCTGAGCCTTCTCCCATCTTCCCCGAGCTTCAAATCAACCCACTTGATCAGGTGCTCCAATCAACACTACTTTCTCCTTCCAATATCTCCCTATCTATGATTATTTATCCACTTGTCTGTGTAGGAGCAAGGAGAGATCTCTTCCCCTGTCATCCCTTTTAACTTGAAAGACTACATGGATGAAGAGGAAGCTTCTGCACCTAAATCCCCAAGAGGTCTACCTGAAGAAGTCAAGATTCGGCTTCAAACACTAATCCCCCTTCTGGAGGTCAACACAGCCGACTTGGTGCAGGATGCAAAGGAAGTCAGGGACATCTTTGATTTGATCAAGGATGACATACCCAAAGACTTGAAAGAGACTTTGTCTTCTGTTGCTCACATAGGATTCCTTGAACCAAAGTTCTCCAAGGCTAAGGCCAAACTCAGGGCACGCGAGGCTCAAGTACACCTGCTGGTTCATGAGCAACGTTGTATCTCTGATATGGTTGCCGAAAAGAATGCCATAGATCGACTGAATTCAGACTCAACTATCCTTATCGGCAACCTGTCATCTCTGGAAACCGAAAGGAACGAATTACTGAGCAGGCTCCAAGTCATTGACGAACAAATCAAACTAAAGAAGGACAGCTTGGAGAACATTCCTGTTGCTCTTCGTGAGCACAAGAAAAAGCTAGCAATTCTCCATAGTGAGTTTCAAGATGTCAAGGCCAAAAAGAAGCCGATCCCTGGCTCCATTGAAGAGGATCAAAAAGAGATTGATGAAATAGACGCTATCCATCTGAGTGCTTTGGATGCACTGAAATCTGTACTGAACATGTAATTCTGTTTGTAATTTTTGACTCTCAACCCTTCCTTTGTAATCATCCTTCATTAGTTAACTGATGTTATAATACTCTGTATTCCATTTATTTATTTGTCACTCTATAGCCTTATCAGCTATCCTCAGCTGATGTTACTCAGACAATTTATCTTTTAGCCGATCAATACTAGAATGGCCTATTTAGTCGGTTCATCTTAGGATCTGGATCCGAGGGTGCTCCTGAGCCGACGCCTTTTCATCTTCTCGAGTCTTACTCATAAATACCAGACGTTGACTTCTCAAATACACCGTGCATTCATTGCTTAATTCTTCGGCCTTTGCTCTCCTCATTCACCAACTGCTCTTCATTCCCACTCAGCGACCGAAGCAATGGCGGACAACCGCGGCAAGCGTCCTGCGGAAGCATCAGAATCTGTGGATGGCCCTCCGGCGTACCGTCGCCGTGTGCTCAGGTAATGACTTTTTCCTTTAGCGCCTCCTTGTGCTCCAAAACCTTTCATTCACCTAGGGGAAAACCCTAACCTTTTCGCAGTCCTCCTCCTCCGGCAAATGGCCAAGGCCCCAGCCAACCCCCATCGGGGCACGGGTTGGCATTGGATGATGACACATGGGCCTTTATCCGGGGCGTTGCCGACACCCGACGTCTCCTGGAGGAGGAGCGTCGTCGAACCGCCCGCCTGGTGGAGGAGCGAGAGGCCCTCCGCGCTCGCCTCAACAGTGCTCTTGAGCACCTAGAGGCATCCGACGCTAGGGTTGCTGGTACGTTTCTCCAAATCTCCCAACTTGTCGCTTCGATCAATTTTTGCATAACCGCGCTGATGAATCCGTTGGCAACTGCTTGTTTAAATACTTAGCCAATTTGTTATTTGATTCGATTGAATCAGCTATGTTTCTGAATTTTGGTTTCTCTTATCAATTGCAAAACTCCAACAGCAACTCGATTGGCTCCCCGGGCGAGCCACACCGATTGCCGACTTCGTGAATGCACGGAGGACAATCTGCGGGCGCGCCTGGATGATGTCGGGACGCGCATCAGGGAGCTGGCCCTCCATGCCATCTGCCACAGCGCCACCTTCGCCCTCGCCAGAGCCGAACTCAGCGGTGCTAAGATCTCCGGGGAAGTTTCTCCCTCCTTCGTCGGTGCCAGGACGAGGGAAGATTTCCGGGAGCTGGTAGAGGAGTTCTAGCCCCTAGGGCTTGCTGTGATGGAGGTGTCGCACCTGGAGGACCTCCTGAACAAGCTCCATTTAGATTAGTTTGTTTTCTTAATGTTTCTTTTGATGTATCCGGCCTGATGGCCGAACAAACTGGATAACAAATCTGCCCCTGCATCATCAGGCTTAATAATTGCATTAAATATTGTCTGCCTAATATTCCTTGTATTGTATTACTTGAATTTTTCCAAAGTTTTCTTTTTGGCGAATCCTCTAAAGGCGATACTTCCTTAGTATCGACTATCAATTAAAATCAAAAGATGATACACACATATCAGCTATTTTTTGTTCTAAAGGCGATACATTAGTATCGGCTATAAAGTCAAAATAAAGCAATCTTTCGCTTAAACTTCTAAAACGAAGCAAAACTTGACTAACACTACATCGGCCTTAGTTCATTATAACCATGACGCTGATGTAAGTGTGGCAGAACCTCCCGGCAATGTGGCCCACCTGCACACATCATCATCTCCCAGAGCTCTGATGACCATGCACGCGTACCACATTACTGGAAAGATCCGTCGGGTATCCCCGATAGAACCCCGAATTATCCACGAGTTACAGGATCATCCTCAATACGAGTGAAATAACCACAATATTACAACAGTTGATACAAAATTAACATCGGAGTGCGGAAGCAAGGTAAGATAAAATTTACAAAACATGAATAAGTTACTTTTCAAATAAACTTAACTTGAATTGCAGGAGAAGAACAACACTACAGAGCCAGACTTAGGTGGAGCACCCAGGTCAAAGAGAGAACCACCGGATCATGTTGAGCCCACGGACATGATCTAGATTGACACCACAAGCTAAAACCTGCAACAGGGGATTAACAAACCCTGAGTACATGAAGGTACTCAACAAGACTTATCCGACTAAGAAAAAGACTCCAAGGGCATGCTGGCTTAAGGGATGTAGTGAGGCTAGCAAGAGAGAAGAGCTTTGCAGGAAAGCTTTCTACTAGTTCATCCTATTTTTCAAATTTTAGCGGTGCATTAAGTTATTAAGCGGTATCCACTTTGCACCTATCTACCTCAAACACTTGTTTAAGCATCACATCTCAAGATAAACTTCTCTTGCCATCATCTTCACTTGATTAAACTACGCTGAAGGTGCGAGGATGAGTCTCCTTTTCTCGTGGAGCAAACGACGATTCGAACCGCTTGATCTACCCAGCTGGGGCTTCCTTATCACACGACATATGCGAGACCGAACTCGCATATATCAACCGTCCCGTGGATCCGCTCAGACCGGACCGGAGCCGTGCCACCCGGAAGTACAGTACACCACCGCCCTACAACGGCCTTGATGAGTCACGTCCATCAGTGGACCGAGCAGGGTGGGTACACGCTACTCCCGCCATCTCTCCACTCCCAGTGCGCGGGTGCGCCGTTCCAGTAAGAGCATAGCCACGGTAGGGCTTACCGTAGCACGTGATCAGTACTAACAAATAGTTCTCGATCCAACGGGCCAACAGCGGACGGGTCCTAAGCGACACAGGCGGAAACACTACACCAGGACTCCATTCCTGTGCAAGTTACCCGCCCGGTCTCAGTTTAAATATTATCATCATATTGGGGTTCTCACGACCCATAGACAGAGTCGAAGAGAGAAAAGGTAAAACCTATATCTCGCGAACGATGAAACCATCGATCGACTTCTACCGAAGTCTAGGCATTTCTAAGCATTTGAGATCGTCTTATCACTACTGATAGGATATTATCAGGGGATTATCTGGAAATCAAGGTATTCATGCAGCAACGGTTTCATTCATCTCCTATTTACTTAATGCACATTTCACAAGACCTACGGTGTAATAAAGTATTTGTAAAACAGAGAGTGGGTGTATGCACCGGGGCTTGCCTGTGTTGCAGAGAAGACTAGGATCTCCGAAAGACCCACAGAAGTTAGTTCCTCAGAGACTTGAAGTTAAATCTTCTCGAAGAAGCTTGTCCGATAAAGTTCTCCTTCTTAGGCTCGATCAACTGGACCTCCTCGATCCGAAGCTTGCTCAACACGACCATCGACTCTCTCGTATGAACTACACGTATATAACGATGCATGCTTTAGTATGATGCAATGCATGCTAAGGTGCAGGACAAACAAATGCATAACAAAAGTTAACACAAGATAAGAAAGGTCGAGTACAACTTTCCTTCGCGGTACAGTTGCAAACCAACAAAACCAACTTGAAACCTAACAATTGTTCCTAGGTTAGAGTGTCATTTTCATACAACATCATTAGATGGATTAACTAAAGTGTTTAAGAGTGTACCACAAGCATCATCCACTGCCATGGGATCTCGGAGTGGGGATGTCCCATGGTCTTTAATCAAGACCCTAACCATACAAGGTGTAAACCAAAACTTAATTGTTTATTAACCATTTTTACAGTTGTTGGAGCAGACTACTCTAGTTCACCTTAAGCAAGGATAGGTTATACTAACTTTTCTAAAAGTTCATTAAGTTAGCTATCACTTCATTTTTATCATCTTTAAGTGACTCTAGAGTTAACTAAGTCAAACAATACAATCAAACACTGCTGTCCAGATTTTAGACAGATTTACACAATCAACTTGATTTATCCATAACTAGAGTTCCAGACCTCCAAAAATGGTGATTGAGGATGATTTGGAAAGCTTAACAAATTCTCTACAACATTTCTGTAATACACATAAGCTAATTCCAGAGTCCAATGGACCAAACAATTCATTTGGCTAAATCTGTCCAGATTCTGGACAGATTCATACACCTCTGTTCCACAGACTATAACTGGAGTTCAGATTCACGAAAAATTGTGATCCAAACCATTCTGGAAAGCTCATCAAATCCTCTATAACTTTCTTATAATTCACCAGAGCTGATTCATAAGTTAAATACACCTAACAGTTCGGGTTCTCAAAACTGTCCAGATTCTAAGACAGATTTGATCATCCAACATCAAACAGCCATAACTGGAATTCTAGGTCATTAAAAGATATGATCCTTAACAATTTAGAAAGCTCAAGAAATCTACTTCAACTTCTTTTTTATGGTCAAGAGCCGATTTCCTAGTTAAAACAGCTCAACAACTTCATTTCTCCAATCTGTTCAGAAGGGAGGACAGATTTGACCTGAATCTTATAAAATCCATACCTCTTAATTTAACATGCCTAAAATCATAAAATTTTTGGACAAACTAGATATAGAGGTTTACTACAACTTTCCTATTATAGTTAATAAGTGATTCGCAAGTTAAATAACTTAAACAGCTCATTTTATCAGATCTGTCCAGAGAGCAAAACAGATTTGATCTGGTAACTTAGAAAACCCATAATTCCTAATCTAGCTGGCCTAAAATCATGAAATTTTAGGACAAGCTAGATATACAAGTTAGCTACAACTTTGGTATTTGACACCTTTACAGAAAACATGGTTTACATAGTGGAAACAACCTCTCAACAAAAACTGATCCTGCAGCCATGCAATTCACCAATGAGATCAAGTGTATCTCTTGCTCAAATACCATAGCCATATATAACCAACCAATTCTATGCATGACAAAATCATGAAGCAAAAGATTACTAGAACAGCAAGGTTAACTCAAACATAAATTTTTAACCACATTTAAGTAGCTTAATTAATAAAGACCGATTAGCAAAGTGATCTAGGTTCATACTTCTATTATTATATTATATGGTTAAGTGTCTAAGTGTTATACTTAATCAAAGGTCATTAAAGTGTTTAAGTTGATCATCAGAGTTTAACCATGTATTTGTTCTAATAAAAAACAGCAAGATCTAATTGGTTAACTTAGGCTTTACTAACTACCACCTTATGAATTAAATATGAAAATTAGTGTTTAACTAAAGTTTATCAAATGAAGTCCAAACTTTTTGTGATGGTGGGTTACAGTAAATAAATGTTACAAAACAAATTTGAGAATTTTTGGATTATTATTTTGACCTACAGAAATGATTTAAGTTTTGAGCATTATTTAATTATTTAAATGGGCTTATGATAAGGATGAAACTTATTTTGTCCAAATGACCTCAAAATTTTTGTGAAGCTCCATCACATGACACAAACAGCAACAAAAATAGTTTCATGATTTTTAGACAATTAAATAATCCTATAGAATATATCAAAGTCATATTTATTAATTAAATGACCTTTTTAAATCACCATCAAAATTTATCCAAACTCCAAGTTTCATATTTTTCCTTTGTAGAGCATTGTATCAAGAATACAACAAAATTTGTTTCACAATTTTTTGGAGCAGTATTTATTTTCTTATGCATTTACCTATTTGCAGCATATTTATGCAATTTCAGAAAATAAGAAAAGGAGAAACCCTAAGCTTATTGGGCCGAAACTGGCCCAACGCCTCTGACGGACGGGGCCCGGGGTCAGCGCCGCCCGCCCAGACCACGACCACGCCTTGACCGGGCATGGCCACGGTGGTGACCGGCACTGACTGCCCCCAACTCACCGCCGGCGAGGACCCAGGCCACGGCGAGACCACCGACGGAAACGCCTCGAGCCCGTGTATCGATCTAGGTGGTTGGGTGCTCAGGGCCTTGCGGTGGGCGCGTCGGCGACCATGGCGGTCTACAGGGCAAGGGACGACGGCGCACAGGTGGGGCGGCGACGACGCAGCGGTAGTGACCAACATAGTGGGTCGATAGGATTCAGGACGATGTGGCGGAGCTTGGACGAAGGCTGGTTTGGCTCGAGGTTCGCCAGGACGAGCGGACCAAGGGGTGGTGCTCCCGGCGGCGCTTCGGCCGGAGCAGGGGAAGAAAGGGGTGGTGCGGGGGACTCCGACGGTCAAAGCTTGCGCAACTAGGCTCAGAAGAAGCGCAAGGAGGTGGCGGAGCCACTGCCGAGGTGGAGGAACCGGAGGCGAAGCAAGCACGGCGAGAGGAGGCGGCGGCGGCTTGCTCTGCTCCGGCGACCGTGAAACCAAGGAAGGAGAGAAGAGGAGGGAGAAGAAAGAAATGGGGAAGGGAAGAAGGAGTCGGCGCGATGGAGAGCGTTCAACGGCGCTTGCAAGTGCCACGGGGGAGGACACGCGCCGCGCGGTCGGCCGGCGGGACGCAGCGGCGCCGGCTCTTCACGCCGCGTGCCCAGGCCTCTGTTTCTCTCCCCCTTTTAAATGTAGCAGCGAATTTCTTTCCCAAATTACCCTTGATTTTGTATAGGAACTCCAAAAACTTCCAAAATGAAAGTTGTTCTAATTATTCTAATATACAACTTTTGTTTAAGGAGCTACCCCAAAATCTGTGTAGATTTTAAAATCCGAGTTTGAATTTGAATTGCCCTCAAACCTAAATTCAAAATTACTTTTGAATTTGTTTAATAACTTTAAATTTGACCTTTATAAAAGTTGTTCCTTATAACATTATCTACAACTTTTCTTTTGGCCTCATATCAAAATTATGCATATTTTTCAAACTATAGCAAAAGGGGTAAATCTGATTTTGAAATTAAACTTTCATTTGGGATCCAATTTAACTTATTTCTCCAATTACTTTAGATTTTCTTCAAGAACTTGAAATTCTTTCTGAATAAAAGTTGATTTATTTAATCTCCTCTACAACTTAACTTAAGGTACCAAACTCTAATTCTTTTTAGTTTTTGAATTGCAGTTTTGAGGTTAAACTTAGAATTTAAATAATTTCAAATTTATTCAAGTTCTATACTAAATCTGTGAAAACTTTGAATACCAAAGTTGTACCCTATAACAAGAGCCTCAACTTTGCTTTTAAGTTCATGTTGAGATTTTGCGTACTTTTTCACTTATTGAAAAGGGGATAAAAGAATTATTTTAAAAACTAGGGTTTTTGCTTAATTAAAACCCTCCAAATTTCAGGAATTTATTTAGGGGTCTTTTGGTGTTCACTACAAGAAATCAACCTCACCATTGAGTAGAGCAAAAGTTGGCCCAACAACTAATGCCTTAGTTGCCCCAAGTTTATTTCAGAGAATTCATTTTAGAATCAACCAAAGTTTCTTAAGTATAGTTTTGGATCGTCATTTCATGTGACACACATTACACACTCATACAACACACATGATTAAACATGGAAATCATCACACATGATATGCTTATATGCCATGACACTAGATGATTATGCATACTATTCACCATACTTAGAGTTTTAATTAACGCTTAACACCGGGGGTGTTACAGTAAGTCTTCAGGCTATTCCACTAAAACATTTTTTGTAGCCGACTGCTTAAATCGGCTGTTGACTCTCGTCAATTGTCTTGAGAATGTCTTCTTCGAGAATCCTTCTAGAAAAACACTCAATGTTGTCAAAATTCCAAACATCAGGATCTGAATAAGCAACACTAACAGTTGAATCGGCTGGTACCACTTCCACGGTGTCGCCGATCCACTAAATTACATTCTGATGCATGGTAGACAGAATGCAGCAATTGGCGTGTATCCAATCCCTTCCAAGAAGCACACTGTAGGATCCTTTTGCATCGACTACAAAGAAAGTAGTCGGCATACTTTTGCTGCCAATTGTCAACTCAACACATACAGCTCCTTTAGTAGCCGATACGTTGCCAGCAAAGTCGGTCAACCTCATATCAGTCTGAGTCAAGTTTTCTGTAGTCTTGCCAAGTTTCCTAAAAGTGGCATATGGCATTAAATTAACTGCTGCTCCTCCATCAACTAGCATTCTGTTCAGAGGCCTTCCATCAACAAACCCTTTCAAATATAAAGCTTTTAAATGAGAATGCTTCTCAGGTTTTTGAAACGTGGCCTCTTCTGCTTGATAGATCCACTGAGCAACTGCTTCTTTATTATTCAACTCTTCGTCATGATCAGAGGATCTAAATTCAGCAGGTAACATAAACAAAGCAGCAATATTAGCCGATGACTCACCCTTATCGGCTATCTTTTTTACTTGCCAGACTTTGGGTTTCTTCTTTTGGATTTCATCATTTCTTAACCTTTGAACCTGTCTCTTCTGGCTTTTGGTCAAGCCACCAGGACACCATTGCCCTTCTTGCCAAGGGTGATCATGATCGGTTAACTTTACTCCAAGTCGATTATGAATGTCCTCATTTTTTATGCGCCGATCTGTCTTTTCAAACCTTAATCTTTCATATACAGATCGGCGGTTGTTTCTTGACTGTCTATACTCTTGGTATTGATCACTGCATTCTGGGCAATTTCGAAGAGTAGGAAGTTTTAAACCTTCATTCCAACAATGCCTGAAAAAAGGACAGTCCCAATGATTCCTTTCTTCATGAGACCTCCTATACTCTTCTTCTTCGAGCCACTCTTGATATTCTTGCTCTTCCCTTTCCCTTTGCATTTGGCTTCTTTCCTTCTGACGTTGCCATTTGTTCAATAAAATTCTGACAGTTGGACGCCTTCTTGCTTCACCAGCCTTTGAAGTCTCGGGTTGATCTCGTTGATCAATGTCTTTCTTTCCTTTCATCTCCTGATACTCTTTGGCTGTTAGTTGCTTCTTTGGATCAACCGTCCCAGTTGCTTTGGCTTTATCAGAAGTCAACACTTTGATCTCACTCCGAAGTGTTGGAACTACCACGTTCTGTGGAAAAGGATGACCGTTGATGCCCATGCTTTTGGCCTTTTCTAGGCCTATTCTTCCTTTAACGATAGCTCTCTGGATCATATCTCTAAAAACTCGACAATCGTTAGTAGTATGGGTACCAGAATTATGAAATTTGCAGTACCTCTTATCTTTGAGCTCTTCAGCCGATGGGATATTATGATTCCCAGTCAACTTGATTTGACCCTTTTCCAACAAGTAGTTAAATATTTTGTCGGCTTTAGTGATGTCGAAACTATACTTCACATCTTTCTTGGTACTTTTAGCCTTTGCCCAAGACATGTACTCATTGTTCTTCCAGGCCCAATCCACAGCAGCTACTTCATCCTCGTTTTCATCGCTTGAATCTTCATCTTCCAGGAAGAAATGGCTTTCTGTGTTGTAAGCCTTCTTGGGCTTGAAAACTTGATTGTACCGATTCTGAGCATCAATGTTTGCCACCTTCTTAGCTAAATCGGCCATATTGTTACAATTAAAGCCGATTTTTCTCTGATAGCATGTATCAGTCCTCGAATGGCAATGCTGACAATCTCAGAATCTGGCAATGATAATGTATAACATTGATTCTTTACTTCTCTGAACCTCTGAAGATACTGGCATCCAGATTCATTATTTGCTTGCCTTGTATCGACTAAATCCACAAGGCATTTTTCCAATACTCCAGAGTCAAAGTATTTATGGAACTTATCCTCCAAATCTTCCCAGCTTTGAATAGAGTTGGGTTGCAAAGATGAAAACCATGAAAAAGCCAAACTAGATAGAGATACAGGAAACATTCTGACTTTAAGCGCTGGTTCATCACTAATCTCCCCAAGCTGGACTAGAAATTGGGTTATATGCTCCATAGTTGTTACTGAGCCGGTTCCTGTGAATTTAGTAAAATCAGGAATTCTATATCTTGGAGGAAGAACAACCTGATCAAACCATTCTGGATATGGCTTCTTATAGCCAGTTATTGTAGATTTTGGCGTCAAGCCAAACTGCTTCTGAACCAGGTCAGTCACACGACTCATCAGTTGATCAATTTGATTCACCGACCTTTGATAGCCGATGTTCTGCCCCCCGAAAGTATTGCCATTATACCCCGGATTTTCTTGAGCATCTAAAGTATAATAATCCGAGACATAATGATATCCTTGAGGAATATCACCGGGCGCTACGTTCCCTTGATATGGCGGTGCATTGAAATCTCTTGTGATGCGCCTTGCATGAGGAGCTATTTTTGTAGCCGATGAGTATATATTATTACTCATATTCAGCTGCTGCATTGGCTGCGGTGTCACGCCTCCAGGGTTAATTATCATCGGGCTTCCATTGCCATTTGGACCATTGCTTTTGAGGTCCAGCAGAGGTTCCAGCTCCTAGACTATTTCCAACATTATAAGCTGGACCCCTTTTGTCTCCACCCAAGTTGAAAGCTTCTTTAATGACATTTGTAAGACTATTGAGGAATACTTCATTGTGATTCATCAGAGTAGTAGACATGGCTTTGCTGATTACTTCTCGCATAGCATTATGTTGTATGTGGACCATTGGATCCTCATGCCCTTCCAAGACTACCCTTGGAAGATGAGTCTTCTGGATGATCTTTTTATCTCTGGTCTTGCTATAGCTCAGTAAACACAAGCGTCGATACTGTTCAACAGTCTGTTCTATCAAACACTGCATCTCCTCTAGAAGCTCCTCCATTGTCACGTTCAATACTTCTTCATTGTTGAATGCCATGATTCAGACGATTGTGTCCCACCAGGCGTGCCAAAAGAATGTGTTGACGTGAAAATTTATCGGTCGCACCAACACACTCGCACACACGGTCCTCAGAGGGCGTACGGAGCAAGGTCCTGACCTCCTGAACCTTTGGCAAGTAGTGGAGCCGATTTTTGACGAAATCGACTTCGGGCGTGCCAGTCAATTTGACCTGTAATTGACAAGGAAGAGAAAACATAGTCAAATTGAGGAACCTGCCGGTTTGATGCCAGACAGTTCCAAGATGTACAGCTCTGATATAGCCACTTGTTTTTAGGACATTGACTATAAAGTCAACTCCCAGGACATTGCATGAAAAGCATTGAAAAAGATATAAAGCATAACGGCTATGACATATGTAAAAGAGTGTGTATAACGAATAAATAGCCAATGAGCTTAACAGATGTAAATAGAATTAAGATCTATGTGTACGTCTAAGCAACATGAAACCAACGTATCGACTAATTGTATGAGTAGTTCTATCCATTAACAGTGGGGTGTCTCCATACAGCCATAATAACGAATAGGTCGATAATAAAGCTTAAACATCAACAATGGGGTGTTTCCATACAGCCTTGATGATGACCAAGCTAGATCACGTCTCGTGCAAAGAATAGATCCGTTGATCCCAAGTCACTTAGAAGGACACATTATGAAGAAAGTGTAACTGGATCGGCTATTTTAGCCGATACAGGGTTCATGAGGCACGAACAAGATCTATCCATCAAAACCATGATTAAATCTATAATAAACAGACTTAATCTATCAAATATATCAGTGGGATTCGGAAATACAACCGTAATACACATGCTAGATTGAACCCATCTATTCTTAGATTAGATCACGATTTTTGCCGGATATCTCGAACGCACGACATGTAACAACCAAGATTGACAAAATAGTCGATGAAAGGCTTGTATCGGCTATTTCCTCTGTTGCGAGCATGGAAAACCTCGGGATAGCCGAAACTAAGCATCTTTTAGGTTTGAGCCACTTTGTCAATCTTGATTGGGCAAGATGTTGGTTAAAACATAAAGAGACAGATTAAAACATAAAACAACATTGATAACTTGATGAATCTATTAGCTTGCCAAACTAATAGAGCCGATAACTAGCCAAGATCGACTAAAGCAAGAGATTGATCAGAGTCAAGACAGTCTTACAATAGACGAGCTTAAACCGATAATTAGCCATGCCATAGCTTAACAAGAGTTTGGTCGATGCGAATGCAGCCTTATTACACGATGACACAAGCCATTGGTGAAACTTACAAGCAAACCGGGGGTCGGTCGATGCCGATGCAGCCCTGCCTGATTGAAGGTCCCGCCGAGATCTAGGTTACTCCTACTCCTAGGGCTTTTGGCCGAGCGCCGGTTGTGATTGATTGGTTGTTGTTTTTTACAAAATTCGGGTTTCTAGCTATTTATAACCCAGTTAACTCCTGTCCTAATACGAGTAGATTACAAAAAAGGAAAAAACAAAAGATGACCTGAACTTGAACTCTCTAGTTGAGTCCGACACGTCTTCAAAGCCCACCGTGCTGATCCTCATGAATCTTTCTAGTTATGCTTGACCCACACAAGCTTCTTTATTTTTGGGCCGATCCTTTTTCCTTAATAAATCAGCCATTTATGTTTAAAAAATAATATTTCCTTCGGTCCAAAATCTGGTGTAAACAGGTACAATTTCCTAGAACTGAATATTAGAAGCATCATAGTTTGATGCATCCACATATGATACAAAATGTTAGACAGGAACCACGAAAGCATCATTGAGAACAGTTTGATGCATCATGTGAAGCCTATGTAGCCTATCCATATCATACAAAAGATTAGAAAGCACTCACCTAGTTGTCTTTGGTGCAGTTCTATAGACTGACATTTGACTGTCTATCAGTTCCTAGTCCAAAGTATGTGCCTATACACAAAAGGGTATCCTTTTCTCACTAATAAACATCAAGGTTGTGCTTTCATTAGTGTTCTTGGTATTCTTGCTAGGTGCAAAGGTCTTCTTTGTCTTCTTAGCATTCGGGCCTTGCTGCTCAGTCGATGTAGTGCCCTTGTGCTTTTCTACTGCAGCCCTACCTGATTTTGTGGCAGTGGATGCTGACACAGGTCTTGCAGCAGGCAGGTTAGACACGATGAAGGCTGAATCAGGTAGAGCAACAGGTTCAACCCTCCTTGCTACAACTTGTGAAGCCTGTTACATGGTCAATCAGTAAAAGCATCAGGTAAATGCCAAGACAGTATTAGATGCATGTGTGTATGTGTTCACCTCTGCATCCAGCTGAGATACCATGGTGTCACCTATCAGTTGAGAAAATTGTAGTTGGACACCTCCTATAACTTGTGACAAAGGCAGCTGAGTGTCTCATGCAACTTCAGACAGTTGGGAAAATGGTAGGTCACCCCAATCTCCATAATGCATTGTAACCTACTTACATGGTGAGTTTAGCAGTTAAGGTACAGACACTAGAGAGACGATAGTACACTATATATGTGCAAGTACCTGAGTGGTTGGGGGTTCTGGTTGAAGTACACTATATATGTCTTCTTCTTTGAAAGACTTGGACATCAATCCTGGATTGGATTCACCATCTCAGTTAGGTAACTACAACCCATCATCATCATCAATTGACTCCTCTTCTTCACTAGCAGTAGACACAAGTACTTGTTTCCCCTCATATGTTGCACCAGTTGTCTTCTTGGTCCCCTTTCCTCTTTTCTTTCCTCTGCCAACACCTCCATCTCTAATATCATCATCCACATTGTCACCAAACAAGGCATCATCATCATCTATTTCATAGTCACTGTCAACAAATTCACTAGCATCACTATCCTATAGGGGCTTGTTGCCAAACAAGGCATCTACATACGAGTATCTATTTCATCATCACCAAACAAGGCATCATCATCATTATCTTTGCTATTCCCTCTGGAATTCTGTATGTATGATCAGCCATCTGCATATGCACATATGTAGGATATAGGGGCTTGTTGCCAAATAGATACTCGTATGTTACTTTGGCCATAACATTGATGTCTGATCCTATATCGTAGAAAGTGTTGTAGAAGATTATCTAATTAATGTTGCAGTTAATTGTTGGAACTCTTGGGTCTTCCTTCTTTTGAATGAATGGTGACGGTAGGATTTCGTCCTAGTTTGATCTGACTGAATTGATGAAGTTCATAGATTCTTCTTGTGGTTGTTGCTTTACTTTATTCCTCCTATGTTCTGGGTCCTTCTTCTTAGCCAGTGAGTTAGCATCAGGACAGTGGAGCTTCTTGTTCTTGATACATAATGGCTTTGGCGGTGCATAGGAAAGGTCAGTGTTGGCACTCCTTAGCGTCACCACCGTAATGGCAATGGCACCAGGAGTGTTCATGGTATTTAATTAACTTGATACTTGAATGACATTAGCCAAAGTGATTAAGCCTTTATCTTGTAGCATGTAGAACTAGGTTGTCATCCCTAGCTATGATGATGCAAAAGATATGCTAGCTATTCAATATTAAATCAGGCTAAAGAATAAAGATATGAATTATAGAGTATCCGCAAGCGCACAAATAATTATACCATTGTAGCATTTCACCGGGAGTAATCCAGGTATCGTTATTTATATTTTTACCACAGGGAAGCGAGGATAAGACATATATAAGATTAATATCCTATGAGCGTATATTGATAGAGAAATAACCATGATCGTATCATCTACTCAGAAATAAGGGTAAGTCACATGATGTTGGCGCAAAAAGCGTCGTTCTGCGCCTAACACACGGCAAGCCTAAAAAAGCGTGGCTTCAACCGGGTGCACGGGCGTTTGAAATCCAAGAGCGTGCCAGTCAGTTTGACCTGAAAACTAACAAGGAAAAAAAGTGGTTAAATATAAAGTTGGAACGTGCCGGGTGAAACCGGACAGTTCCATATTTATGGCCTCGAAGCCACTTGCGACGACATACAACTATGAGAGTTGCCTGCCAACAGGTTTAAAGGTCATTTGGCTAACTGTAAAGATGAATATACGTAAACAGCCGATTGCCGAATGCACGTGCATGGGAAGACATGTTTGAACAAGTGAAAAATAAATCATAAGTTGACGTATGACCAACCTCGGCAAACTAGCCGAATTGGGATCCATGTAGAAGGAACATGCAAACAAACACGATCAAACTAATCTAAAACTTGCATCTGCCGCACGATACCTAGTTTTATTGAAGCTCGAGCGTGATTGACGTGTATGAACCCGCAACATGTAACAATCTAGATTAGAAATTGAATCGGCCATCGTAATCATGCAACTTGTAGGGGATATCATGAAAAAACAATGATTATTAAAACATAAATAAGCTTGTGGAGAAAAGGCCGAACAAAATCAATCTAGATTGGGCAAAGGAGTGTTACAAGAACAATTAAAACATGCAACACGTAATAACTTAATGAATCTACTAGATCTTGTCAAATCTAATAGAGCCAATAACTATCTCGCTTGTGCTACGCATACCAAGTAAACGCCTGCCGCACGGTATTTACTTCATAAGCAAAGCATAAGAAAAGACCTCTTGGTTGTTAACAAGGATCCACCGCACGATCATTGGAAACAGACAAGACTACTTGCATCATATCTAAATCTACCGCATGATACTAGACATGATAACAAGGTTGTCGGGACTTACGGAGGTCGACGGATCGATGGTTCCTCTCGAAGAACTCGACGACACAATAAAAGGACTCGAAGATGGCACGGGGCCGGTTTGTATTGATATGGTTGTGTACGTCCTTTTACAAGAGCCAAGGGCTTATATTTATACCCTGGTTACAACATAAGTCCTAAGAGGATACGACTTATAAAACATTTAAAGGAAAAACACGACATTGTTAGCCTTTAATCCTTCTTGGAATCTTCGTTGCCTTAATTGTCACAATTTCGTTGCCCGATCGGCTCTTGTCTTCCGTTTTTGTCACGTCTTCATCCGAGACTCCCCTTTCCTCTGGAATAGCCGACCGCACGAACACTTGCCGAATTCCTGAGAACTTAACCGACCGCACGGATACTTGCCGAATCTCTGAAAACTAACCGACCGCTCGGATTGTTTGCCGAATGCCTCATTGGCCCACCCGTCATTTTCTTATGCGTGCGAAAATACGGTGTTAACACATGCCCCCTCAATTTCGGGATAAAAGTCATTTTGTCTCAAAATTGTCCGCAGGCTTCCTTTTCCTCCTAGGTTTACATCTCTCAACACCATAGCCGCCGCTCAAGAAATTCAAGCCTCGGTGCAATTCCAAATTCACCCTTAACTCCCAATGTTGACTCAAGATAAGATCCCAGAGGTAAACTTCATTCATCTCCATATATTCAACAATTCCAGTTAGTTTCGTTCTTCCTTTGGCTTATTTATTTTTTCTTTGTCAATTTTGCTTCCCTCCGAAGGAATACAAGAACTAGATTTTGATTCCCTATGCTGCCAATCCTGACTCCTACCTCCTTGGCCTGATGGGAAATCCTGACCCAACGGAGATTGTTGAGAGGGAAACCCAAAGAAACCCTTTCAAATCTGGAATCACCCCGCCGAACCAATGGTCAAGCACTTTCAAGAACTGGCCATTTCCTCCAATTGCCGGATGGCGAAATTGGTACCGGAGGATGTTGGAAAAAAGTAGCAGCCACTGGGAGAATCAAGACATTGGCCATTGCCTAGAATTGTCTTTGTTAGAAACATCCAGAAATGACTCTCTTCTGATAGCGGCTTCCCACTTCTGGTCTGACGCCATCAATGCCTTCATCTTCGGTCATGGTATGATGACTATTACCTTGGCTGATGTTTTCATGATGACCAGTTTGAATGTGACACTACCGGTGTATCCTTACAAGTACAAGAACAAGAGTAATCAAAAAGCCGTCAGCTCTGGATGTGGATGGGCCAAATACATCCAGGCTTACATGGAGTCGTCTAGCACTGTCTCTGACAGAGAACTGAAAGCCTTTATGAATATGTGGTTATGCAGATTCATCTTCTGTGGCAAATCCAATGAACCCACTCTGAATCATATGGTGATGGACGAAGATTTGTCTGCAGGGGCTCAAATTCCACTAGGCAAATATCTCCTGGGGTCTGTCTATCATATGATGCATCAGATCACCCTCCAGATGCACCTCGGTGGAGAAATTTCTTGTGTGAATGGGCCCTGGTGGTTGGTTCAGATGTGGCTTCAACTGTATATGCATCAGATAACCTCTGTGAGCCTCCTCAATCTGAGCTTTCCTTCAATTAACTATGCCAAAGGCAATGCAGCAAAAGTCAAAGCCTGTCAGACTTATGGAGAAGCAACATCTTCTATTAGTGTTGACATAGATATTGGCCATCTCTTTAAGCTGTTCTTCAAAGGTTTTGATAATGTACTTTGGCTCCCTTACAGAGAGAATGAAGACTTGACTCTCCCCTGTAAGTTCAACTATGAATTCGGCTGTGCAGACAGAGTATCTAGTGATATCTTCAACTCTTTCATCAAGCCTTGCATTCTGCCAGCCGAATTTCATCATGGGAGGCTAGTGCAATCCACTTATGAATTTTATTATCCAAACATGGTGGCCAGACAGTTAGAGGATGTGGCCAATTGCCCCCAAGACCCTTCTTCTCAACAATAATAAAGCCCAGGGAAGTAATCACAGAAGGGGTAGCAGCCAAAAAAGTCTTTGAGCTAGGATGGGAGCTGCCAACATATGAACCATCTCCATTTGGGATAGTAGATACTGCTCATCCTTTCTTTACTTCTTGGTGGGAAGAATGGCATGCTCATATCTTCAACGCATCAGTCCATCCCCTATGCCAAAGCTTGCAACCTGATTTTGCTTCTGATAGTGAGGTAACTTTATTACACTTATCATTTTCTAATCTTGAATTCATTCTTCATTTTAACATTCGGCTATTCACAGGATCCTGAACCTGCACCTCCTATCAAAGCAATTCAATACTATTCGGCTGGACCCAATCTTGCCTTGGGTTTCAACGCTCCAACCTTGAGAACTTTCATGAAAATCCCTGCAGCTTCAATTGCTGCACCTTCAGGAGGAGAAGGCAAAAGAAAAACACTTGAAAATGTTCTTCTACCCAGGAGACCCAGGACCAAAAGGGCTAAGCTGTCTCCCAAGGCATGAATTCCTCACTTTGCATTAAGCTAGTATCTTCACCCGACAACAAATCTAACTAGTCTCATATTCTATTGCAGCCACAGGTCCAAATACTCAAACTAGGCAGTACCTCGACATCTGTAGAATCATCTCTTGACATTTCAGCTGACCAGGAAGCCGAAGGCTCAAAAATTCATGAAGTCGATGAGACTATAGGTAACACATTCGGCTAACCCCTTTTCTTTTGTCACATCCATCCCTGCACTCATATCATTACTTGAAACAGATGAAATCTTAGATCAGCTAGCAGCAGAACCTTCTCCTGATCATGCTCCAGGCCCTTCTCCTTTGAACATCCAATCAAGCCCTCAAGCAGGTCAGGACACTACCGATTTTGATGATCAAACAACCCAGCAGGTAAAGTTTTGTTTCAAAACAAATTATTATTTTAGATATAAACTCATTCAATCAGCTGACACTCCCTTTGCTCTTTTAGAAGAATACCACCAAGCCGAGCACTAGCTACTCCTTTCCCATTGAGGACTATATTATTGAGAAGGGTGAAGAGGCCACCTCCCAGCAAACTTTATCAATGGAGAATCAAGCTCGGTTGAGGGAGGTGATAACTTTGTTGAACAAGGACACCATCAATTTAGTTCAGGATGCAGATCAGATAAGAGATCTCCTTGAACTTATTGATCAAGATATCCCCTCTGTTCTTAAGGCCCCCTTAGAATCTGCAGCCCATCTTGATAACTACTTCATCATGGTGAAAAGGGCAATTAAGAACATTTCATCTAGGGCTACCTTGCAGATGGACAGGTCTTCAAGGAAAATGGAGCTTAAGGATTTGTATTCTCACATCCAAACTGCCAAAAACTCCCTGGCAACCTTGGAGCCCAAATTGAAAACCATGGAGGAGGAGAAGGGTAGGCTAGAGGCTCAGCTAGCTAAACTAAACGCTAAAATCCAGTCTCATAGGGCTCAAATAGCTGACTTGCCAAAAAACATAGAAGCAGCTTCATTAAGGATGACTTCGGCCTTCAAAGAAGATCAGTAGATCAAAACCAAGCTATCCAAGATCCAGAACTCAGAAGCTGAAGACCAAAAAGTTTAAGATGATGTTAACCTAATCAAGGCCGAAGCCATAAAGGCAGTTAATCAGCTTCTGAATGGGTAGGCCTTGGTCTTGTAACAAATTAAGTGTAATATACTCAGTTTCTGGAAAACCATCTTTGTGCTTCCACGTCTTTGTTTGTTTGAAAAACAATCGGCTATTTCTTTCCTTAGAATTTTTCCTATTAAGATGTAGCCGATTGTCCCCATCTTCTGGTAGCCGAACGATTCTTGACTTAGACAATCAGGGACATAGCCGAGCGACCCTTGAGTTAGGCAATCAGGGACATAGCTGAACGACTCCTGAGTTAGGCAATCAGGGACATAGCCGAGCGACCTTTGAGTTAGCCGAGCCCAGCTCAGTCCAGTAACGGTCCAGCAGAAAGGAAAAACCCTATTTCGTCGCTTGGCATTCTTGCCCCACTACTCCGTGGAACTCTCCATGACTCCTTTTCGGCTTATAAATAAACCCCCTCTGTAGCCTCGATTGCTATCCGCAGTTGCGCATTCCTGTCTCCGCCTCTTCGTACCTTCTTGCTCAATCCAATCCAGAAGAAAACCCTAACCTCCATAGCAATGGCGAACGGTGATGACCGCGGCAAGCGTCCCGCCGAAGAGGAAGCAGAGGGAAGCAGAGCACCACAACGCCGACACCATGGGTGAGAATCGGTTTCTTTGCCCCCTTGCAATTCTATTCTCCGTCCATCTTTCATCTAGATTTTGATTTTCTCCTTACTTGCTAGGATGAGATTCATTTCCACCAGCCAAAGCCATCTCCTTCCTCAACCAGGAACCCCACCATCCGGTTCCTCCGGCTCCTCTGACTCCTCGGGTTCTTCCTCAGATTCCTACTACTCCGATTGGTGGAATCACCGTGATGCCTGCCGCTTCAAGGAGGAGAGGGACAAGGCCCGAGAGGAGCTGGGCGAGGTTTCTAAGCAGTACGACATCGACCAGCTTGACTGGGAAGACCAGCGGAAGCAATTCTGCGATGCTATCACAGGTGAGTGAAATTTCCGTCCGATTCCCCTTCTTCTAATCGAATTTGTTCGTCTGATATGCCTTTCTTCTTGTTCAGCATTGTCTGCCGAGGTCGAATGCCTGAAGATTGCGGCAACCAGGGTGGCCGACAAGGTGAATGCCCAAGGGGAAGACGTCGAGGCGTGTCTTGATGATGCGGACAGCCATGTCGATCAAGCCATCATTCACGGCATACACCACGGTGTCGCCTTGGGGTTAGCGGCGATGTCCACCCAGGTGCGTGAGGACTTCTCCGCCATGCCAACCGGCTTCCACGGTGGCGAGCTCCCAGAAGACGTCAAGAACATCAAAGATCTTCTGGAGAACTATGAAGACCACGCAACCGTTCTCACCCAGGCCACTGATCCTCAGTCTGTTCTCAACAGATTATTTGATGAGTAGTTTGTATTTAGGAATTTCTATAATAAAAACTACCTATTTTATGAAACACCTGCTCTGAGAAATATTTCGTTTGTGTCTCCTGTTCTTCTCTGAATTACCGAAAGCAGTATCCAAAAGACGTCTCCTTGATCTGCACGATATTATCTTCATTCGGTTAGATTGGTACTCTTGCTCTAAAGGTGACACATGTCATGTCGGCTATTCTCCAAATTCTTGAACCATTTTTCTGCTAAAGGTGATGTTTTGCATCGGCTATTTTGCGTTCAAACATTCTTGAATCTGCTCATGTACCGACTTCCACACTGGGATGAAACTTCTTAAGAAATCTTCCATTAATAGCCCTAGAGAACTCTTCCCCGAATAAAGTCTTCAAGATATACGCATTACCAGGCACATGTCTTACTATTCGAAAAGGACCTTCCCAATTTGGAGACCATTTACCGAACGTTCTATCCTTCATCCCGATCGGCAATATAACTTTCCACACTAAATCCCCTTCTATGAAGTGTTTCTCTCTGATCCTTTTGTTATAATACTTGGCGACACACAATTTGTTTTTCTCTATGTTTTCCAATGCCTTGAGACGAACCAAATGTAAATCTTCTAGTTCATTCAACATCAAACTCGCATAATCTTCTTTCTTTAAATCATTCTGCAATGTAACTCATCTTGAACCTGATTGTAACTCCCATGGCAACACAACACAATGCCCATAGACCAACTCGTAGGGAGACGCTTGGGTGGACCCATGACAAGCCATTCGGTAAGCCCGCAAAGCTTCATTAAGAACTGAATGCCACTTCTTCGGCTTTTCATCAATCTTTTTCTGAATAATCTTAATCATAATCTTATTTGACGCTTTAGCTTGACCGTTGGCTTGTGCATAATAAGGAGAAGAATTATACAACTTGATTCCCATTTCTTCAGCAAAATCACAGAATTCGGATGATGTAAATTGAGTCCCTTGATCCGTTGTTATGGTTTGCGGTATCCCGAATCTGTGAACTATATGTTCCTTAACAAAATTGATCATGTTTTCTGATGTAACCTTCTTTAAAGGTATAGCTTCAACCCATTTGGTAAAGTAATCCGTAGCCAATAATACGAACTTATGTCCTTTGCTAGAAGGAGGATGAATTTGACCAATTAAATCTATAGCCCATCCCCTAAACGACCACGACTTGATAATTGGATTCATAGCCGATGCTGGAACTCTTTGAATATTGCCGAATCTCTAACAATCTTGACATCCTTTATAATATTCAAAACAATCCTCGAGCATAGTTGGCCAAAAATAACCAGTCCTTCTTATTATCCATTTCATTCGGTAAGCCGATTGATGTGCACCACATAATCCTTCATGCACTTCATACATCCGCTTTTTGGCTTCTCCTTGACTTAAACATTTGAGAAGTACTCCATCTATAGATTTATAGTATAATCATGGTTTTAAATAGCGAGCTAAAGCTAAAATGTTTAGCATTTTATAAACTGTAATTAGCGGACTTTAGCGGCAAAATAGCGGCAGAATTGTGCATGAACGCAAATAGCGGCACAATTTTTTTCAAGCTATTTCGGGCTATAGCGGCACAAATAGCGGGCTATTTAATTCCATGAGTATAATTGATCATCAAGAAGTATAAACTTGAGGGCCTTATACCTGAGCTTTCAGGAAACCTTTTGTGATGGATTCTTCAAGTAATTAGCAATTTCTTTTCTCCAGTCATTAACGGTATGATCCTCGTCCAAAGCAAGAATTTCTTGAACTTCCCGATATCCGAAAGCAGCTTGAGCTAATTTATTTGCTTCTTCATTGTGCCCCCTAGGGATATGATATAAAGTTGCCATCTAGAAATATTTCAAAAGCTCTTGACATTCTTCGTAATATTCCCTTAATATATCACTTCTACACTCATATTGACCGGTTAGCTGGTTGATGACCAACTCAGAATCCCCAAAAATTTCGACAGCTACAACTTTTATCTCCACAAGAAGCCGAAGCCCCCTAAGCAATGCTTCATACTCTGCTTGATTGTTAGTAACATAAAACTCAATGGGAATAACATATTTAAAAGTTAACCCTCACAGAGAAATTAAGAGGATACCAGCACCACCACCTTTGTTGCAAGATGAGCCATCGAAAAACAAAGTCCAAGGTGCAATATTTACCAAGTTAGCAGAAGGGTCGCGATGATGAGTAACAAAATCGACAATAGCCTGACCTTTTACTGCCTTTGCCGATTCGTACCTTAAATCAAATTCCGACAGTGCTAAAACCCATTTGCCGATCCTCCCATTTAAAATAGGCATTGACAACATATGTTTTATCACATCAAACTCAGAAACTATCACGCATTCGGAATTTAATAAGTAGTGCCAAAGCTTGGTACACGAGTAATACACACATAAACAAAGTTTCTCCATAGCCGAATACCTTGTCTCTGGGTCTAACAGCTTTCGGCTAAGGTAAGCTATCACTCTTTCTTTTCCTTCAAATTCTTGCATGAGGGCCGATCCTATCATTAGGCTATCGGCCGCCACATACAACTTGAAAGATTTACCAAGCTGTGGAGGTACCAACACTAGTGGTGCCTTCATGTATTCTTTGATTTCATCAAAAGCCTTCTGATGTACGTCACTCCATATGAATTTTTGATCCTTTTTAAGCTTCAGCAATGGAGAAAAAGGCAAAATTCTTTCCGACAAGTTAGATATGAATCTCCCTACAAAATTAATCTTGCCAAGCAATGACTGTAACTCTGTGAGGTTGGTTGGAGGGGCAACTTTGTCTATTGCTTCCATGCTTTTCTTTCCGACTTCAATCCCTCCTTTATGGATTAGAAAACCCAAAAACTCACCAGCCGAAACTCCAAAAGCACATTTGTTTGGATTCATCCTCAAACCATGCTTCCTCGTGCATTCCAAAGTCTTCCTGAGATCAGTCAAATGTTCCTCATGATCTCTAGACTTCATGACCACATCATCAATATAAATTTCTACAACTTTGCCGATCAACTCATGAAAGATATAATTCATAGCCCTCTGATAAGTTGCACCGGCATTCTTTAACCCAAACGTCATAACAATCCATTCGAACAAACCAATATGACCAGGGCATCTAAAAGCTGTCTTTGAAATATCCTCTATTGCCATAAAGATTTGATTATATCCAGCATTACCATCCATAAAGCTAATGACTTCATAACCAGCCGCTGCATCAACAAGCAAATCGGCAACTGGCATCGGGTAACTGTCTATTGGGGTAGCTTTATTGAGGTCTCTAAAATCAATGCAAACCCTCATCTTTCCATTCTTCTTATATACTGGAACTATGCTTGAAATCCACTCTGCATATCTACACGGCCGAATGAAATTTGCTTTCAATAATCTCTCGACTTCCTTTTTTACTTCGGCCAGTATTTCCTCTTTGAAAATCTTTCGAGGAGGTTGTTTATAAGGATGATAACCAGGTTTGATCGGTAAACGATGCTCAACAATGGAACGGTCAAGTCCGGGCATCTCTATGTAATCCCAAGCAAAACAATCTCTGAATTCTTTTAGAAGGTTTATCAAACTCAATCTATACTCCGGATCCAAATTTAAACTGACAAATATTGGTCTAGGCCCGGCACCATCACCAACATTTATTTCTTCTAGTTTATCAGCCGACATAAAACCTTGTCCTAACTTTCCTTCATTACCATCAATTGGGTTATTGAAGGACCGAAAAGCAACCAGAAAGCGACCAGAGGGGGGGGGGGGGTGAATGGGAGCTTCAAAATTTCCTTTCGGAAACTAGTAGCCACTGTCCCGAGAATCACCCCGAAAGACAAACCCTAGAGCTTGCTAATGTCCATGACCCTAGATGTAGGTTGGATGCTTCTAAGAAGCACAGCGAGACACTACACAACTCTAGAAATCCAACGCAATAGTCCAAAACCAAATCCGAGATCGTACGAACGAACGGTGGACAAAACTGTGCAGAATCAGCAGCATCGGACGCTGGCAGCGTCTGATGATCAACCAACAGACGCGTCCGATGCAAACAGGGCGAATCTGGAACCTTACTGTATAGGCATCGGACGCTGCTACAGTGAAATGGTAGCGTCCGATGCTCGACCTCCGGCGCGTCCGATGGCAACGGACGCTCCGATGGTCAGCGTCCGATGCTCCTTTAAAATCACTGTCGGCTGACACGTGGCAACGGACGCTCCGGGGTGACGAACTCAGCGTCCGATGCTCCCAGGTTCAGCGTCCGATGGTCCCAAAACAGCACTGTTCTTCCGCAAAATTCACTCGATCTCCTCCGAATCAAAAGCACTAAGGCCTAGACTTGGTATGAGGAGTTCCAAGGATGTTAGTGAGCTATCCCAATGGAATCATGGCTCGAACCTAACTCCAAATCGGTGAATTGGAAGAATTCGGGACTAAGGGGCAAAAACCGATCCAAGACTAAAATCGCTCGATCTCCTAGACCGTGAGGTTAGAGGTGAATTCCTTCGGTGGAAAGAAGTGCCTCACGATCTAGAACAACTTGGTTCAAATGGATTTCCAAAAGAAGCACTAAGCAAAGAGATCGATCGACGGGAAAAATCGTGGCAAAAAGCAATCCGCGAAGAGCACGAACAAAACACAAATCACAACCACGAATTTGCAACCGTGTGGCTGCCACACGCTACAATGGTGAGGTTACGGCCTCACTTCCTCGGAATCACCAGTACACAGAGGCAAGTCTCTCTGCGGATCTCAGCTAGCTACAGCAGGGAATGGGAGAGCAGGAAACCCTAAGTGCGAAAGAGCAAATGACTGAGATGGGAAGGGAGGAGGGTGTCTCCCTCTACTTATCCTAATTCTAACCTGAGTCTAATTCCTACTCTACCCCTCACTATTCTAATTACAGAGCGAACCAGCTAAACCCTAGGGTTATTCTGGACCAACTCGGTGGTAGGTGTATCCGACGGCCACGCCCGCACAATTCGAAGCGTTGCCTCGACGCAACCTCCGGATCGCCGCCACATGCCGCCCTCGCTCTGCACCCCCGGTTTTGTGGCCCAAACCGGGAAACCAGCCTTTCCAGCCAACCCCCGATTTTGAGGCCCAAACCGGGAAACCAGCCCACCAGCTTATGAGTTTTGAGGCCAAACTCAGCAAACCCTCAGCGCCCAGGTTTTGAGGCCCAAACCTGGAAACCGTCCTCAGCCCGAGTTTTGTGGCCAAACTCGGAAACCCTCAGCCCGAGTTTTGTGGCCAAACTCGGAAACCGTCCACGCCCAGGTTTTGAGGCCCAAACCTGGAAACCGTCCATCCGATGGTTTTTCCCTGGCTCTACCACCAAACCGACGTCGTAGATGGGATGCACCTCCGTGCACCCCGTCCACCGACACGTGTCCCCGAGTCCACGACTCAGGCAACACATGACCGCACTTCTTCACTTGTCGTCGTCACAGGCTGCCAGCCACCACAGCTGATCCTCGGGCCTCTGGTCCCTCAGTCCAAGCCTCACGTCCGCCCTTCACCGCTCGGTACCTCGGCATGGCACGTCCGCCGCACGGCACGCCCATCCTTCACCGCACCCGGTCCATCGGCACGGCACGTCTCAACTTGACCTTCACCTCGCCGTCGATCACTGTATCCGGGCTCTGCACCTGCACAACACAAGCCAAAGAACATGCGCATCATCCCAGTTGACAATCACTCATCACTCAGAGACCCGGCATACACCCATGTATCCGCAATCTCCCCCTTGATGAGTGCATTGTCAACTACCAACACAAATCATAATAGAAAGAGAATAAGGAAGAAGGAGGATGGAGAAGAAGAGAACTCAACCAAATGACCCAAAAGCATAGCAAAGCCGAAAAAGGTCAAGTGGAAAGAGCGAAAGAACTTGGTCCCCAAAGACATGGGCAACGGCTCGACGCAACCAAGCAAAGCAAAGCTAGCCCTCAAGAAGAGGTAGAACAGGCTCAACACCGCTAGCAAACACCAATTGGAAAATCGAAGCAAAATGCTGGTCCCTCAAGATAGAGGCACAGAGGCTCAACGCAACTAGCAAAGAAAGCTCGATACCAATGCCTTTCAGCGAGCAAGAGACAACAAAACTCCCCCTTAGTTGAACATCTAGGAGACATGACAACTCTCCTCCTGGGAACTCCCCCTCAAATGAACACTCGGGAAGCACTCGGGAAGCACAAATCCCCTCAAATGAACACTCGGGAAGCACTCGGGAAGCACAAATGATTTGCAAATTCTCCCCCTTAGTTGAAAATGCACTAATCAAGTAAAAGATTCTCCCCATCAGAAAAGGCACCAACCAAAAGTGCGAACATGGGAGGTTCTCCCCCTTCCAACATGCATATGAGTCAAAATGCAAGTTAGCAGCTTCAGGCATATATTCAGGAGAATGCAAAGATGCTCTAAACAGTATAACTCCAATGACTTAACAATAGCATATAAGCTCAGCAAAGGCTCAAACCGATCACCAGATATGAAATATGAACATAGGAGCGAAAATGAGCAGTTTTGAGTCAAAAGGTATTCACCATCAAAATAGCACTAACAATGTATAGACAGGAGTCTGAACAAGTGCTCAACATGTATGCAAGGTGAACTACCCCTAGCAAAGTTCAATCATCATGCTTAAGAATGAAACATACACTTGTGAAAACAACTTTAGATCGGAGTTGCAGCGGTGAAATTACACAAGTTCAATTATTAGCATGTGATTGCGAGAGGTTGAAAGCTTGTCATTGCCTAACTTTTCAACCGAGCGAAGCCTATGCCGAAGCAATCAGAAGCTTAAAGCTACGGTTTCGGTCATACACTACACGGCTCAAGTTTAACTCAAGGTGCAATGAGAAACCGTCTCGATACCGTGATGTGTTGACAAGCAATCCCATCTCGATCTTTTCAATTCACTAAAACTTGGTTCAAATTTTATACATGATATGAACAGACCAAGCAAGTGAATGACTCAGAACTAGAGACATAGCAACCTAGCATATATGAAAAGCACGAGTGAACTCAACACATCCTACACATGCTAGTTGCATATCTCAATGGTGAACATTTTCAGATTTTAAATTATTAAGCAAATTCACCATTTCAAAATAGCTTAGCTCACAACATGTACTAGTGATCAGAAAGAGCATAAGCTACAAGCATCAATATAAGCATCAGAGCATACTACATAGAGCATAGTTACATTCTAGTGATTATAAACATGAAGCTCAGAATGTAAATGCGTATGCTGAAATGCAAAAGAAAAAAAAAGACAAAAGAATCAGTCAGATATACAAGATCCAAAATGTTTCCCCCAACTAAAAGGGGAAACACACACCAAGCTCACCCCTCAACCGATTAAAGGTTGATTCATCTAAAGGCTTGGTGAAAATATCGGCCAGTTGATGATGAGTATCGACATGGCGAAGGTCGATATCACCCTTCTCCTGGTGGTCTCGCAGAAAATGAAAGCGCACATCAATGTATTTGGTCTTCGAGTGAAGCACGGGGTTCTTAGCAACGCTAATGGCACTCGTGCTGTCACAAAGCAAAGGCACATGAGAAAAGCTCAGACCAAAATCACGCAAAGTGGCCATCATCCAAAGCAACTGGGAACAGCAGCTAGCCGCAACAACATATTCAGCCTCTGTGGTAGACTGAGTGACACTAGACTGCTTGCGAGAAGACCACGAAACAAGAGAAGAACCAATAAACTGGCAAGTCCCAGAAGTGGACTTGCGCTCAATACGGCAACCAGCAAAATCGGCATCCGAATAACCGCAAAGGGAGAGGGTGGAGGAAGCAGAAAACCAAATCCCGAACTCAGGCGTGAAACGAAGGTACCTGAAAATCCGCTTCACCGCCTGACGGTGAGAGGTGCGCGGCGACGCCTGAAAGCGCGCACACAGACACACCACGAACTGGATGTCCGTGCGTGTCGCCGTCAGGTAGAGGAGTGACCCGATCATGCTGCGGTACTCCTTCTGGTCCACTGCTTCTCCATCCACATCCGCATCCAGGGCAGTCATCGTCGACATGGGTGTTGGAAGAGGCTTGGCCTCACCCATATCGAACCGCTTCAGCAAGTCCTTGGTGTACTTGCCCTGGTGCACGAACGTCCCTTCTCGGGATTGCTTGATTTGCAACCCAAGGAAAAACGTCAGCTCGCCCATCATGCTCATCTCGAACTCCCTGCTCATAGTATCTGCAAACTTGGCAACCAAAGCGTGAGAAGAACCACCGAAAATGATATCATCCACGTAAATCTGGACCAAGAGAGTGTCTTTGCCTTGCCTGAGGAGAAAGAGCGTTTTATCTACACATCCCATTTTAAAACCCTTAGCAAGCAAAAAGGTCTTCAACCTATCATACCAGGCTCTAGGGGCTTGTTTCAAACCATATAAAGCTTTGTGGAGTTTAAAAACATGGTTTGGAAACTTGGGATTTTCAAAACCAGGGGGTTGCTCAACATAAACTTCTTCTTCTATGTAGCCGTTTAAGAAGGCACTCTTGACATCCATTTGAAAAAGTTTGAAACCTTTGGATGCAGCAAAGGCCAAGAGTATCCTTATTGCCTCCAAACGAGCTACAGGAGCAAACGTCTCCTCATAGTCTATCCCCTCCTTCTGACTATAACCCTTCGCTACAAGCCTGGCCTTGTTTCTAACAACGTGGCCATCCTCTCCTTGCTTGTTTTTGAAAACCCATTTTGTCCCAAGAGGCTTACAGTCTGGAGGAGGTGGAACTAGAACCCAAACCCGATTTCGCTCAAAATTTTCTAACTCCTCATGCATGGCATTGACCCAATCCGGATCCGTCATAGCGTGTCCAACATCTTGGGGCTCAAAATTAGCAACAAAAGTAGAATGAGCGAAGTGCGAGATTTGCTGTGACCTGGACCGAGTGACCCGTTCGTCGATGTTGCCGATCATCTGCTGAGGCGGGTGCTGGCGCTGGATGTGTCGTGGCGCCTCCCTTGCCGAAGTGGCCTCCCCCTCAACAGCAGCTGGTGCCTCCCCGGGTACAAATGGTACCGCTCGGGGTGGCGGATCCCACGGCCCCCAGGAGGAAGAGGTGTCGGGGCCGTGAGTCGTCGTAGAAGCCGCTCTTTGCGGCACAGCAGGTGGAGGGGGTGCTGGATCATCCATACCTTCAGCACCCTCGTCCTCGTCATCAAAAAGAGGCTCACCAACTTCATGATCACCTGCACGCTCAAAACGAGAAGGACAAACCATGGTCTCATCGAAGGTGACATCTGATGTCTCCATGACTCGGTTAGTATCAAGGTTAAGTACACGATATGCACGAGTGTGAGTGCCATAACCCAAAAATACTCCGTCAGAAGAGCGAGACTCAAATTTGTCCAAGTTGCCCTTTTTGAGTATAAAACAATGGCAACCAAAAACTCTAAAATAACTCACTTTGGGCAGTTTTCCAAAACGCAACTCATAAGAAGTCTTTTTCAAGAAAGCTCGGAGAAAAATGCGATTGGAAATGTAGCATGCAGTGCTCATAGCTTCGGCCCAATATCGCCTAGGAGTCCTATGCTCATCGAGCATCGTCCTGGCCATCTCAACAAGGGTCCGATTCTTCCTCTCTACAACACCATTCTGAGGAGGTGTGTAGGGGGAAGAAAACTGATGCTCTAAACCCAAAGAGTTACAAAACTTCTCAAAATTCGAATTCTTAAATTCGGAACCATTATCACTCCGAATTGCTCGCATCGAGTTCAAAGGGAACTCGTTCTGAAGACGCAAAATCAGATTGCGAGCAAAGGAGAAAGTCTCGGTCTTCTCAGCTAAAAAGAAGACCCACAAATATCTCGAAAAGTCATCAACAACAACAAGCAGATACCACTTCCCCCCAACCGAGCTCACCCGAGCCAGACCAACAAGGTCCATGTGCAAAAGCTCTCCAGGGCGCTTGGTCATTACCTGAGTCACTGGATGGTGGGGAGCGGCAACCATCTTCCCGTGTCTACAAGAGTGGCAAACAAGATCCTTCTCCATATGCAACTTGGGCAATCCTCGGATTAGGCCAAGTGAACTAAGTCTTGCAAGCAAGTCGAAGCTCAAATGTCCAAGTCTCCTATGCCACTTCCAAAGATCAGAGGAGGAAGGTCCAGCCACAAGACAACGAGAAGTGCCAAAAGACTTCGAGAAATTCGCACGAAAGACTTTTCCAAAGGGCGAAATCAAACACACAAGATTGCCCTGAGGATCCAAAATACGACTGAGATTCGGTTTAAAACGAATCTCATAGTCGTCATCAAAGAGTTGTGAAACAGAAAGAAGGTTAAAATGCAAGTTAGAAACAAGAGCAACATCGCGCAACACAAAGTGCTCATTAACTCGCACCGACCCGCGAGACAATACCTTACCTTTGCTATTGTCGCCGAAGGTTATGTACTCCTTTCCGGCAACAGGGCTAAGGCTGGAGAACCACTTGGCGTTTCCGGTCATGTGCCTCGAGCAACCGGAATCCACCAACCAAATGTCCTCCAACCGTTTTACCTACATCAATAAAAAGACATAGGGTGAGCATACGGTCCAACACTGGGGTTAGTGAAGTAGGAAGAATACCAGTGTTGGGCCGGCTGCTCAAAAGAACGGTTAGCAGAAAAACCATTCCTAGCATGTCTACGAAAGGAGCGATCACCACGTAGAGGAAAACGTGGTCCGCTAAGGGAGGAGCGTCCACCGCGATACTCAAAACGCGGTGGGGGAAAACGCTCAACTACAAAACCTCCGCCACGGGGTCCATAGCCTACAACTGCAGGCTCCCGCCGGGTACGCTCTCTACGAGGCCTAGGCCTAGCAACTTGAGGCACTGCGCCTCTAGGCCTAGCGTCACTCCTCGGAGCTCTCTGCTGCCTAGGCCTGGGAACTTGAGGTTCTGGACCTCTGGGCCTAGCAGCACGTCTCGGTGCTCTCCTCTGAACATTCGGCGCATGTACATCATGGAAATGATGGTACATGTCCGAGTTGTTCATCTCCCTAGCACGGCGCGCCTCTCTCTTGCGCCTAAAGCAGTACTCGCTCAAGTGTCCATCTCTCCCACAGAAGTCACAATGATACCTCACCGCACGCAAAGGGGGTTGTTGGTACTCATGGCTGTGGGTATGGTTCACTTTGCCCTTCTGTGGCAACTCCTCCTGGATAGGTGGCATTGTATCCAGCTTGTTCTTTAGGTGGTTAGGTTTGGGATGCCACACTTGGTTCTTGGGTGGAGCTCTTGGAGGTTCCTCAAATACCCCATCCTTGCTGGTAGGCTTGACGGGCTCTTTGGGTGGAAGCTTGGTCAGTTTGGGAGTAGTGGTGGAGTTGGGCTTCTTACTAGGATTCAGACCACTCGACTCTCCAATCTTCCCAAAAGCAGAAAGATCAACACCCTGAGCAAGACCTACACCAGAACCTCCAGTAGCTCGCTTAAATTGGGAGATCATCATCCCGAGCTGCGGCTCACTACAAGAGACCCATGACAAGATGGTCCGAAGGTATGTGTTTTCCTCCTCGGTTTGCATCTTGCCATGCTTGACATTCGCAATCTCCATCTCCAAACCCTCACACAAAGCACACTTGGACACACAAGTGCTACCTGAGTTGGCCTCCTCAAGAGACACAATCTTGGCATTCTTTTCTGCCAACTCAGATTGCAAGACAGGACAAGTCTTGCACGCACCCAACAGAGAAGGTCTAGCCTTCAGCTCATCCACCTCTCCTACCAACGCAGCATACTTACCTCTCAAAGTGAGAAGGTCAGTCATGTGCGTGGTGCACATCTCACACTCAACCTCCTCCGACACGACTACGGTGGACTTGGCAAACTCAAGCTCTCTCACCGTGTCCTCCCACTTCTGCCTAAACTCCTTGCGCTCTCTAGCGGCACGCCTAAGCAACTTGTCCTGACTAAGGAGCGCGGCAGTAAGCTTCTCGACCTCAGCAGAAAGTTCGTCGTGGGTGAGAGATACCTGGGAGGTGTCGTCGTCATCATCGTCGTTCCGAGGGGTGTGCTCCAGCTTGCCGTCGACCTCATCACCAAGCGCCATGGTGCAGAAGCCATCATCGTCGGCGAAGAAGCAGAGACCGTTCAGCTTGTCCTCGATCCTCTTCTTCTTCTCGGACTCGTTATCGCTTGAGCAAGCGGAGTCGTCATCCGAGCCGTCGACGTCGCTGAGCGTGGCGAAGAACGCACGCTGCTCAGCCTGGGCCTTCTCCAAGTACTTCTTCTTGATGTACTCCTTGTCGAAGCCGCCCCTCCGCTTGTGCCTTGCGGGGACGTACTTCTCCTTGCGCTTGCCGGAGTCGTACTTGTGCCCATGATCGCCCTTCCCCGAATGCTTGTTCTTCTTGGGGCAGTTGGCGATGAAGTGGTCGGGGTCGCCGCACTCATAGCATCCTGAGCGTCCTCCTCCGCGGCGACGGTTCATGCGGTTGTTGTGGAACCGCGAGAACCGGTTGGCGAGCATTGCCAACTCATCATCCCCCAAAGACTCAAGCTGGTCCTCTGTGATAGAGAAGAGAGATGAAAGAGCAAAACCTCCAGAGGGGTTAGAAGAGCCAGAAACCAAAGCCATAGTCGGGCCAGAAGGATTCTCATAAGAAGCCCTCGACATGGCGTCAATCTCACTAGACTTGAGCTTACTAAAGAGCTCGTCGCAGGTGAGGGTCTCATAGTTAGACGATTCGATGATCGCCTGGACCTTTGAGTCCCACACTGACCGATCAAGAGTGTGCAAAAGCTTCAAAGCCCTCTCATGATTGTCAAAAGGCAACAACTCCTTGTTCGCTCTCATCTTGTTGACAATGACCTGAAAGCGAGCGAATAAACTCTCTATGCTCTCGCCAGGCTTATGTCGAAAGTTCTCATACTCCCGCTTGTGCGACTCATAGATGCGGGATTTGACCTGAGTGGTTCCCTCATGGAAGCGCATGAGGGTCGCCCAAATCTCGCGAGCCGTGGGGAGGTGAGAAACGCGATCGAACTCGGACATGCTCAAACAGGAGAACAAGGCGTTACGCGCCCGGCTATTGGCTTCGTGCTCATCGATCTGAAGCTGAGAGACACGAGCAGCCAGAACAACGTAATCATCCCTGTTGCAAATCTCCCAAACAGAGGAGCCCATGCTCTGAAGATAGGCCGACATGCGTATCTTCCAATACGCATAGTTCGTCCCATCAAAGAACGGCGGTTTGCCCACGCCGCGATCCATGTCGCCTTCTGTGGATCTGGAACCGGCTAAGGTGGAAGATCCTTAATCCGCTCCGATACCAATTGAAGGACCGAGAAGCAACCAGAAAGCGACCAGAGGGGGGGGGGGGGGTGAATGAGAGCTTCAAAATTTCCTTTCGGAAACTAGTAGCCACTGTCCCGAGAATCACCCCGAAAGACAAACCCTAGAGCTTGCTAATGTCCACGACCCTAGATGTAGGGTGGATGCTTCCAAGAAGCACAGCGGGACACTACACAACTCTAGAAATCCAACGCAATAGTCCAAAACCAAATCCGAGATCGTACGAACGAACGGCGGACAAAACTGTGCAGAATCAGCAGCATCGGACGCTGGCAGCGTCCGATGATCAACCAACGGACGCGTCCGATGCAAACAGGGCGAATCTGGAACCTTACTGTATAGGCATTGGACGCTGCTACAGTGAAATGGTAGCGTCCGATGCTCGACCTCCGGCGCGTCCGATGGCAATGGACGCTCCGATGGTCAGCGTCCGATGCTCCTTTAAAATCACTGTCGGCTGACACGTGGCAACGGACGCTCCGGTGTGACGAACTCAGCGTCCGATGCTCCAGGTTCAGCGTCCGATGGTCCCGAAACAGCACTGTTCTTCCGCAAAATTCACTCGATCTCCTCCGAATCAAAAGCACTAAGGCCTAGACTTGGTATGAGGAGTTCCAAGGATGTTAGTGAGCTATCCCAACGGAATCATGGCTCGAACCTAACTCCAAATCGGTGAATTGGAAGAATTCGGGACTAAGGGGCAAAAACTGATCCAAGACTAAAATCGCTCGATCTCCTAGACCATGAGGTTAGAGGTGAATTCCTTCGGTGGAAAGAAGTGCCTCACGATCTAGAACAACTTGGTTCAAACGGATTTCCAAAAGAAGCACTGAGCAAAGAGATCGATGGACGGGAAAAATCGTGGCAAAAAGCAATCCGCGAAGAGCACGAACAAAACGCAAATCACAACCACGAATTTGCAACCGTGTGGCTACCACACGCTACAATGGTGAGGTTACGGTCTCACTTCCTCGGAATCACCAGTACACAGAGGCAAGTCTCTCTGCGGATCTCAGCTAGCTACAGCAGGGAATGGGAGAGCAGGAAACCCTAAGTGCGAAAGAGCAAATGACTGAGATGGGAAGGGAGGAGGGTGTCTCCCTCTACTTATCCTAATTCTAACCTGAGTCTAATTCCTACTCTACCCCTCACTATTCTAATTACAAAGAGAACCAGCTAAACCCTAGGGTTATTCTGGACCAACTCGGTGGTAGGTGTATCCGACGGCCACGCCCGCACAATTCGAAGCGTTGCCTCGACGCAACCTCCGGATCGCCGCCACGTGCCGCCCTCGCTCTGCACCCCCGGTTTTGTGGCCCAAACCGGGAAACCAGCCTTTCCAGCCAACCCCCGATTTTGAGGCCCAAACCGGGAAACCAGCCCACCAGCTTCTGAGTTTTGAGGCCAAACTCAGCAAACCCTCAGCGCCCAGGTTTTGAGGCCCAAACCTGGAAACCGTCCTCAGCCCGAGTTTTGTGGCCAAACTCGGAAACCCTCAGCCCGAGTTTTGTGGCCAAACTCGGAAACCGTCCACGCCCAGGTTTTGAGGCCCAAACCTGGAAACCGTCCATCCGATGGTTTTTCCCTGGCTCTACCACCAAACCGACGTCGTAGATGGGATGCACCTCCGTGCACCCCGTCCACCGACACGTGTCCCCGAGTCCACGACTCAGGCAACACATGACCGCACTTCTTCACTTGTCGTCGTCACAGGCTGCCAGCCACCACAGCTGATCCTCGGGCCTCTGGTCCCTCAGTCCAAGCCTCACGTCCACCCTTCACCGCTCGGTACCTCGGCATGGCACGTCTGCCGCACGGCACGCCCATCCTTCACCGCACCCGGTCCATCGGCACGGCACGTCTCAACTTGACCTTCACCTCGCCGTCGATCACTATATCCGGGCTCTACACCTGCACAACACAAGCCAAAGAACATGCGCATCATCCCAGTTGACAATCACTCATCACTCAGAGACCCGGCATACACCCATGTATCCGCAGTTATCCATTAAAAATTGCTTTGAGAGCCGACTGCTTGGATCGGCTGTTGGTCCTTATCGAAAACATTTACAGGACCTTCTCCCCAAACTCTTCCCGAGAAGCACTCGACACCATCATATTCCCAATAAGTGGGCTCTGTGGCAGCAACACTTACCGAATCATTAGCATGGACTACCTCAACGTCATCTCCAATCCACTGAATAAGAATCTGATGCATGGTTGATGGAATACAGCAGTTTGCATGAATCCAATCCCTTCCTAGGAGCAAACTATATGCCCCTTGCCATCAATGATGAAGAAGGTAGTAATCAAGGTTTTCGATCCAATCATCAGCTCGACATGAACAGCTCCCCGAGTATTAGAAGGGTTGCCAGCGAAATCTCTGAGCACCATGTCGGTCTTTAGTAATTCCTCACTAGCCATCCCAAGCTTCCTGAAGGTAGTGTATGGCATGATATTGATAGCAGCACCCCCATCAACAAACATTTTGGTTAAAGGCTTGCCATTAACATACCCCTTCACGTAAAGCGGCTTCAAATGTCGATGCTTGGCTGGCTTGTCAAAAACTGCTCGCTGGGTTAAGACAAGTTGAGCCATCAGATCTTGGTACTCGTTCTCATCGAAATCCGAGTACACTTCTTCCTGGATATCTTGATCTCTGGGGGCCATGAATTCTGACGGAAGGAAGAAAGCCATGCATGCACTAGCCGAATGATCATGCTTGTCGGGTTTTTCCTTAGGACGCCAAATTTGTTTCGTCTTAGTGCCTGCTTGTGCCAATTCTCTGTTTCTCAGGCGCTGCACTCTTCTCTTCTGGCTGTTCCTCAACCCTAGTGGACACCATTGTCCCTCCTGCCATACATATTCACGGTACTCTTTCTCTTCAGTGCTTTCCTCATAATGACCCCAATCTTGATCGGCAAACCTTTTACCTGACCGATCTTCAGAATTGCTTATTTTTAAACGCCAATCGTCCTTAGGTAACTGTATCCCAAGCCTTTCATGGACCAGACGACGGTTGACTCGAGACTGCCTGTATTCCGAGTATTGATCACTACATTCAGGACAATTATTTTTAGCAGGCAACTTCAAGCCTTCATTCCAACAATACTTGAAGAACGAGCACCCCCAATGAGATTGCTCTTGTTCTTTTATGTACTCTTGTTCCCTTCGGTACATCTCTTCTTCATATCTCCGGTGTTCTTCCATGAACTTTCATTCTTCATAGTACCTCTGCTTCCGACGTTGTTCCCGCTCCCGTTGCCATTTGTTCAACAAAATACGTGTCGTGACCTTGGGCTTGGAAGTTTCCCCTTCCTCGGTTTGGCTATTCTGGAATTGAGTTCGTTGCCAAAATTCTTCATTTGTGATCTGCCGATCAGGGTCAACAGCGCTGGTCTTTCTTGCTCTGTCAGAGGTTAACACCTTCACTTTGCCTTTCTTTTGGGATCATCTACATTAACCATGTTAACGGAGAAAGATACGGTATTTTGGGCAAAAGGGTTAGCGTCAATCTTCATTTTTCCGTCGAACTTCAAATGCCCTTCTTGGATAGCCTTCTGAATCCGCATTCTGAACACTCGGCAATCATATATAGAATGAGACTTGGTATTATGGAAACCACAATACCTCTTGTCTTTAAACTCTTCAGGGCGTAACATGGGATGTCCTTCCGGCAGCTTAATGCGCCCTTCTTTCACTAGTAATTCAAATAGCTTATCCGATTTGGAAACATCAAAGTCATAGGTACCTTTTTGCTGCCTCAACCATTGTTGATTGATTTGAGTCGGCTCTTTTGCCCAGACTAGCTCAGCTGTAGCTATCTCATCTTCATCATCATACTCCATTGCTTCTTCTAAGAAGCCCTGATACTTTTCGCTAGCTACATCGCCTTTCTGAAATTGGTTGTTTCTTCTGAACCCCTGAGCCTGATTAATCATCATTGCCAACCGTTGTGATAATTGTCTGAGATCATCAAACTCCATGCCGAATAGCTTTTCCCTGATGTTCGGTAACATGCCAGCTATAGCTATCCCTGGCAACTGATCATCCGGCAAATTCAGGGAATAGCAGAGATTTTTAGTCTCTCTGAACCTCCGCAAATATTCTTGTGGTGCTTCAGTAGCTTTCATCCTCAAACTCATGAGGTCAACCAACTTCTTCTCATTGGTACCCGTGAAGAAGTACGCATGGAATTTCTGCTCCAATTCTGCCCATGTTCCAATAGAATTCGCCGGTAGAGATGTAAACCATGAGAAGGCTGGCCCTGTCAGTGATAGAGGGAAGTACCGAATCCTCCAAGCTTCATCCGCAGATGCTTCCGCAAGCTGCATTAAGTAACGGCTAATATGCTCTATAGTGCTAGTATCATCCTGGCCTGAAAACTTGGTTAGATCAGTAGGAGGCTTTACCCTTGGAGGAAGTGCCACTCGGTTATACCATTCTGGGTAAGGAGACCTATAAGCGTAGGACCGATTCTTTGGTTTCAGGCCGAATTGATTCTGCATCATGTCGGACCATTCTTTGCATGATAAGGTCGACATTTGAATCTGGAATGCCTTGCGCTTGTCCTCCAAGAAACGCCCCTGCTGAGCTTTTATAACCCGGATTCGGGAAAGCATCAACTGCACTGTAATCAACAAACTCCTGATATCCGTCTCCATACATGTTCTTTTGCAACCTATTCATTGCTGGAGACACCCTGAAAACAGATTGTGGGACGTTTCCCGTCGTGCCGAATGCGAGCTGACCATGAGTTACGAGATGTTGTTGCTTCTCGTGAGGGACAACCCCACCTCTGCTCGTACCAGCTCCACTGCCTTCGGCAATCCTTTTCTGATGTTGGGGTACGGGGAACAACATCGGTCCTTGTATCGGGCCAGCGGCTTCCTCAAAATGTTTGTCAACTGCTGGGCCGAAAGTACTAACCATGATGGCACAAAAAGTGTTTAAGAAGGCTGATTGATGATTTGTCAAGGTCTCTGCCATAGCCTTGTACACTAGTTCGGACATCTTTTGAGCATCTTCCTCATCGGTGCAATCAGATTGATGAGGAAGGAGAATTCTTGGGAGTGATTGCTTCTCTAAAACCTTGTTACTTTTATTTTTGGAGAAAGACATCAAGCACTTGTGCTGAAACTCATCACACGCTTGTTGAACCAGATTCCTCAGATCTCCAGGCAATTCATCCATGGTCACGTTCAAGACTTGATTGTTGTCGAACTCAGGCATCTTGAAATAAGAAGAGGTCCCACCAGGCGTGCCAAAAAGTGTGTTGGCGCAAAAATCGTCGTTCTGCGCCTAACACACGACAAGCCAAAAAAAGCGTGGCTTCAACCGGGTGCACGGGCGTTTGAAATCTAAGAGCGTGTCAGTCAGTTTGACCTGAAAACTAACAAGGGAAAAAAGTGGTTAAATATAAAGTTGGAACATGCCGGGTGAAACCGAACAGTTCCATATTTATGGCCTCGAAGCCACTTGCGACGACATACAGCTATGAGAGCTGCCTGCCAACAGGTTTAAAGGTCATTCGACTAACTGTAAAGATGAACATACGTAAACAGCCGATTGCCGAATGCACGTGCATGGGAAGACATGTTTGAACAAGTGAAAAATAAATCATAAGTTGACGTACGACCAACCTCGGCAAACTAGCCGAATTGGGATCCATGTAGAAGGAACATGCAAACAAACACGATCAAACTAATCTAAAACTTGCATCTGCCGCACGATACCTAGTTTTATTGACGCTCGAGCGTGATTGACGTGTATGAACCCGCAACATGTAACAATCTAGATTAGAAATTGAATCGGCCATCGTAATCATGCAACTTGTAGGGGATATCATGAAAAAACAATGATTATTAAAACATAAATAAGCTTGTGGAGAAAAGGCCGAACAAAATCAATCTAGATTGGGCAAAGGAGTGTTACAAGAACAATTAAAACATGCAACACATAATAACTTAATGAATCTACTAGATCTTGCCAAATCTAATAGAGCCGATAACTATCTCGCTTGTGCTACGCATACCAAGTAAACGCCTGTCGCACGGTATTTACTTCATAAGCAAAGCATAAGCAAAGACCTCTTGGTTGTTAACAAGGATCCGCCGCACGATCATTGGAAACAGACAAGACTACTTGCATCATATCTAAATCCACCGCATGATACTAGATATGATAACAAGGTTGTCGGGACTTACGGAGGTCGACGGATCGATGGTTCCTCTCGAAGAACTCGACGACACAATAAAAGGACTCGAAGATGGCACGGGGCCGGTTTGTATTGATATGGTTGTGTACGTCCTTTTACAAGAGCCAAGGGCTTATATTTATACCCTGGTTACAACATAAGTCCTAAGAGGATACGACTTATAAAACATTTAAAGGAAAAACACGACATTGTTAGCCTTTAATCCTTCTTGGAATCTTCATTGCCTTAATTGTCGCAATTTCGTTGCCCGATCGGCTCTTGTCTTCCGTTTTCGTCACGTCTTCATCCGAGACTCCCCTTTCCTCCAGAATAGCCGACCGCACGAACACTTGCCGAATTTCTGAGAACTTAACCGACCGCACGGATACTTGCCAAATCTCTGAAAACTAACCGACCGCTCGGATTGTTTGCCGAATGCCTCACTGGCCCACCCGTCATTTTCTTATGTGTGCGAAAATCCGGTGTTAACACATGATAATATATATATATATATGTGTGTGTGTGTGTGTGTGTGTATTTATATATATATCTGACTGCAGAAATCCCAAAAGACGTTGCCGGTGTAGTTGGAGCCGAGGTCGGTGATGATGGAGTTCGGGAGACCGAAGCGGTGAATTATTTCATCGATGAAGGAGACGGCGTTTTCGGCAGTCACCTTGGTGATTGGCTTTGCTTCGATCCATTTGGAGAATTTGTCGACGGCGACGTAGATCCACTTGAAGCTTCCCAGAGCTGGTCGGAAGGGGCCGATCATGTCGAGTCCCTAGCAGGCGAAGGGCCACGAGGCTGGTATCGCTTGGAGTTCCTGTGCGGGAACATGGGTTTGTTTGGCGAAGAATTGGCACCCCTCGCAGGTTCGGACGAGCTGTTCGGCGTCGGCGACTGCTGATGGCTAGTAGAATCCTGCACGGAAAGCTTTATGTACCAACGTCTTTGCGGCCGCATGGTTCCCACATTCGCCGGCGTGAATGTCGAAGAGGATCTCGAGGCCATCTTCTCTGGAGACACATTTTTGGAGTACTTCATTTCTGGAGTTTTTGCGCATAAGCGCGCCGTCGACCAGGACATAATTGTTGATGCAGCGGATGAGGCGCTCGGCTTCTGTCTTGTCTGCGGGGACAAGGTTCTCGGAGAGATACTTGATGAAGTCCTCGCGCTAATCGGGCGGCGCTGTGGAGATGGTGCCAACTAGTTGTTCTGTCGGCGGGGATGGAGTCGTGGCGTCTGTCGATGAAGCGAAGCTTGAGTGGTCGGCGATGTAGAGCTCGAGTAGGTCATGAACAAAAATGCCAGCGAGGGCCGGAGATCTTGATGACGCCAGCTTGGATAGCTCGTCGGCGGCCTGGTTCCTGTCTTGCGGTAGATGGTGATATTCGACTCCAAAGAACTTATCTTCAAGCTTCCTGATGGCGGCGCAGTAGGCGTTCATCTTGTCATTGGAGCAGTTCCAGTCCTTGTTGAGTTGGTTGATGACGAGAGTGGAGTCGCCGTACACCATGAGGCGGTTGACGCCTAGCTCGCTGGCGATACGGAGACCGTGGAGGGCGGCTTCATACTCGGCGTCATTGTTGGAGGCTGGGAACAGCAATCGTAGAGCATAGCGGAGCTTTTCGCCGGAGAGAGACATGAAGAGGAGACCAGCACCGGCGCCATGCAAGGTGAGGGAGCCATCGAAGAAGAGGGTCCAATGCTCTGGCGCTTTCGGCGGTACTGAAGTTTGGAGGTCCGTCCATTCGGCGACGAAGTCGGTGAGTGCTTGCGACTTGATGGTCTGGCGACCTTGGAAGGCGATGTCGTAGGAGCCGAGCTCAATGGCCCAATTGATGATGCGTCCCGTAGCGTCCTTGTTGCGGAGAATGTCTCCAAGGGGAAATTCTGTGACGACGGTGACCCGCTCGGAGCTTTGGAAGTAATGTCGTAGCTTACGTGTAGTAATAAGGACCACGTAGAGGAGCTTTTGTACCTGGGGGTATCGGGTTTTGGAGTCATTCAATACCTCTCTGACGAAGTAGCAGGGTCACTGGACGGGGTAGGTGTGGCCGGCTTCCTTGCGTTCGATGACGATGACGGAGCTGACGACCTGGTTTGTGGCGGCGATGTATAGCAGCAAAGGCTCCTTCTCCTTAGATGCGGTGAGCACAGGAGGCTGGGTGAGGTACTTCTTCAGGTCGGAGAAAGCGCGATCGGCTTCAGCGTCCCAGATGAACTTTTTGCCAGCCTTGAGGAGCTTGAAGAAGGGCAGCCCCTTTTCGCTGAGCCTGGAGATGAAGCGGCTGAGGGACGCCATGCACCCGGTGAGCTTCTGGATGTCCTTCACGTTGGAGGGAGCTCGCATGCGGAGGACGACCGAATTCTTGTCGGGGTTTGGGCGAATGCCGTCGCGACTGACGATGTTGCCGAGGAGGTTTCCAGATGACACGCCGAAGATGCACTTGTTAGGGTTAAGCTTCCACTTAAACCTGTTGAGGGCCTTAAAGGTTGCCTCGAGGTCAGAGACGAGCGTGTCGGAGGTGCGAGTCTTGACGACGACATCATCCACGTAAGCTTCGACCTTCTCTGGGATGAGGTCCTTCAAGCAATCCTGGATTGCGCGCTGGTACGTGGCTCTAGCATTCTTCAGCCTGAACGACATGGTCGTGTAGCAGTAGGCGCCAAAGGGTGTGATGAACGCTGTCTTGATTTGGTCCTCCACCTTCAAGGCAATTTGATGGTAACTGGAATAACAATTGAGAAAGGAGAGAAGTTCGCACCCGGCGGTGGAGTCGACGACCTCGTCGATGCGAGGGAGGAGGAAAGGGTCTTTAGGGCAATGCTTATTGAGGTCAGTGTAGTCAACGCACATACGTCATTCTTTATTCTTTTTGAGTACAAGGACCGGATTGGCCAACCAATCTGGGTGATACACCTCTTTGATGAAACCGGCAGCTAGGAGTCGGGTGAGTTCTACCCTAATTGCCTCCTTCCTGTCAGGCGCGAAACGACAGAGCTTTTGACGAACTGGCTTGGCAGTCGCGGAGACGTTCAGGGAGTGCTTGACGAACTTCCGTGGAACTCTGGGCATGTCCGCTAGTTTCCAGGCGAACACATCGATGTTGCTTCGTAAGAAGCTGACGAGCGCGTCTTCCTATTTGGGGTCGAGGTTGGTGCCGATGACAGCAGTCTTCTCCGGAGCGCCGTCCACCAGTGCCACCTGCTTCGTGTCCTTCGACTTCTTGCTGGAGCATTGGTCGGAGGTCTCTGGGATCTCAAGATCGTCGGGGCTGAGCTTGGCGGCGTTGGCAATGCAGTCTTGGATGCCTTGGATCTGTTGGCGTGCCTTGGCGGAGTTGATTGTCTCCTGCTTGCACTCATACGCCACCTGGAGATTTGCTCGGAGGCTAAGGACGCCTTTCTTCGTCGGGATCCTGAGCACGAGGTAGGCGTAGTGTGGCACATCCATGAGTTTGGAGAGCGCCGGGCGACCGAGGATGGCGTGGTAGGCGGTGTCGAAGTCGGCGACGATGAAGGCAATGTACTCCTCGCGAAAGTGGTCGGGCGTGCCGAACTGCACTGGAAGGGTGATCTGCCCGATGGGCATGGACGGTTTACCTGGCATGATGCCCCAAAAGGGGAAGTTCGCTGGGAAGAGGTCCCGCTTGGAGTAGTCGAGCTCGCAAAATGCCGATGCAAAGATGATGTTAAGGGCACTTCCACCGTCGACGAGGACCTTGCGGTAGCGGCAGCTGGAGATCACTGGGTCGATGATGAGAGGGAAACGCCCTGGGTACTTGTCGTCCGACCACTGGTCCTCCCTGGAGAAGGTGATGGGGCGCTCCGACCAGTCGAGGTAGCGGACGTTGGCGGGGTCGTTGGTGATGGCCGCTATGGAGGCGATATCGCGGCGTACTTGGCATCCCTTCTGCTCGGTATCGATGACGACATTGCCACCGAAGATGGAGAGTGTCCTCGCCGGTGCTCGGAAGGCGGGCTCATGCGCGTCGGCGTCTTTGTCCTTGTCGTTGTTGTTTCGTGGCCGCTTGTCGTCGCTTCCACGAACGTTACGGGCGATGGTGTCGCACTTGCGCATGGAGTGCTTGGCGCCTTTGTGGAGAGGACAGAGGCCGTTGAGGAGCTTCTCGTAGTCGTTGTCATAGGTGCGCTTCGGCCGAGTGTTGGTGTTGGCGATGTAGCGACGGTCACGACGATGGTGATCCGTCCTCTGACAGGAAGACTCTGGTCGATCATGACGGCGATCCTGATCGTCGCGGTGGTCGTGTTGCCCATAGCGGTGGTCGCGTCCTTCATTGTGTCGTTCATTGTGGCGATCATCATCACGACGGCGCTCCCGGGATCATGACCGGCGATGCGGGCGTTCATGGTGGCGATGGGCGTCGTCGGCGTCAGCGTAGGAGTTGGCGATCATCATCAGTTCGATGACCGTGGCTACCTTTTTTGGATGATCTTGTCGCGGAGCTCCTTGTGGCGTAGACCGTTGGAGAATGTGGAGATGGCTTCTGCATCGGCGATCTCTAGAATCGTGAGATGCATGTTGGAGAATCGTCGAATGTAGCTCCGGAGGCTCTCGTCACGCTCCTGGTGGACATTTTGGAGGTCATAGCATGTTCCTGTTTGGACGCAGGTAGCGCTGTATGTCTTGACGAAGACTTCCTTCAACTGCTCCCAGGTGTCGATGGAGTTTTCGGCGAGCTTGTGGAGCCAGCTGTTGGCTGAAGACGACAACATGACGGGGAGGTACTTGGCCATCACATCAGATCCTCCTCCGGCTGCTTGAATGGTGATCTTGTACGTAGTGAGGCACTGCTCCGGGTTGGCCTTCCCATTGTACTTGTCCACCATAGTGACCTTGAAGCCCGGAGGCCATCGGACGGCTCGGAATCGGGAGGTGAAAGGGCGTGGCCCTGTCGAGGCATCGGGAGCCGAAGCTTGATCAGGGGCGCGGTTGCCTTGGTAGACTTCCTGGTCTCGACGTGGCGGCGATTGCCTTCGGCGCGAGGGATGCGGACTTGGCAGCGTTCCGCTGTACGACGATCCGGATGGTGAAGGGTAGCGCCGTCTCTCGTTGCACTGCACGGTGGCATCCTTGACGTGGGCAACAACCTTCTAAAGCTCTGGAGTCACCGGAAGCCTGGAGAGTTCATTGACAACAACGACGAGGTTGGCGCTTGGGGTCAGGTAGACGGGTTGATCATCGACCTTGTCGAACTCGTAGATGAGGTCACGAACCCCAATGTTGTCACGATCCGGGTGTCGTTCATCGTCACGATGCTCCCGGTCATGGCGCTCCGGGTCGCATCGCTCGTCATTATGTCGGCACTGGCGATCAACGTTACGTTGCTCCCGATTGGCGCGTGCAGCTTCCGTTTCGTTTGGAGGTGGAGGACTGTCGGCGGAGACGTTGAAGATGACACCACCGTGATACGGTGGGAAGTCAGCCTCAGAGTTGATGGTTGTAGACTGCGTGGAGGTGGACCCGTTTGTCGTGGTAGATCCAGACGCCGAAGTCGCCGAGACGGTGTTGCTGGAGATCTCTTTGAGAGTCACCATGCCGACTAGTGGAGCTGGAGTCATCCGGGCGTGCGTGCTGGTCAGCACCATCTGGTCGGAACCAAAAGACTGAAGCTAGTCGGAGAGTTGTCGCAGCGCCTGATGCTGGTACGTAGAAGTCGCGTCGCGTAGCCCGAAAGGCTTGGTCGTTGGAGACGAGACGTGGCGGCGAGCCGAATGCAGATCTGATCTGGGGCGGCGGGCGGGTCAAGCGCTGGAGACTCCCGACGGTGTACCTAAAAACTGCTGAAAGCCAGGTTGGTCGGAAAGCTGTATACGAGCTACCTCGATGGTGTCGATGCACTCCGCGATTCCTTGGTTGGCTCAGTCGATGGCTTCAATCAGGTCGTCGCAAGGGACGATCCTTAGCGGGCGGCGTGTCGGCGTGGTGACATGACGAATAGGTGGCAGGGCGCCCGGCGCAGGGAGCTGCGCAGATTCCATAGTTTCCGGAGCTGGGACGTGGTCGCCGACGGTCCAGATCATAGATCCGATCTGGAAGGTTGTGCCGGCCTCCGGGAGGACCATGGATTGAGGAAAAGTGACCGCTTGGCAGATCATGGTGTCGTAGCACACACCCCCTACCTGGCACGCCAACTGTTGACGAAATATGGTCGGCAGTCTATCGAGGGGTATGCCCAAGGTAGTAGATTAAGCGGTGGAGGCGTGCGAGACATTTGCAAAGCGTAGACACAGGGACGAGAGACGGCGATTTAGACAGGTTCGGGCTGGCAAGTCGCCGTAATACCCTACGTCCTGTGTTCTGGTGGCTGGTTTGTATTGATGATCGAGCGATCAGATAGGATCTGAGTTGGGTTGAGAGGGGGTCCCTGCTCGCCTTATATAGCCGGGGAGCAGGGTTACAACTTGCCGAATCCTAACAGATTACAATCGGTTCCTTTTGGCAAGGAATCCGGGTCTATCTATTCGGATCTTCCTTGTCGAGCAAGTCATCAGGAGAGTCCTTGGCAGCTACGACAGCTTGGTCGCGGGCCACAAGGTCTTCTGGTTGGGTCGTATCTTGTAGAGTAGCCCAAGTCGTGCCATGGGGGTATACGGGTGTAATATCATGGTCAAACTAGAAATTAGAGAAATAGCTCCTAGTGTAGTACTTAATTTACAAGTCAAGGCATACAATGATTAATGCAATACATGTAGCAATCATTGTTAATCTATCTACAAGTCTAGCATAAGGGACATTAACTTATGGGTGTTGAGGACAGAGCCCGCACCCCAAAAGCAATAAAGGTCCTCCTTCTACACCTATAAACGGGGATTGAACTACAAAGGACTCAACGGGAGTGTCACATCCGCGATCTACCACATGACCCAGAATATATAGAGTATTCATAGATAAATCTTGTATAAGCACCACACTTACACCGCCATTATCGCTTATCCTATGGCCCTTAGAATAAGAGCTTTGCGACCATATGCATAAACAAGAGAATAAACTAACTATACTAAACATGTAATCAAAGTAGACAACGAACAAAGTAAATAAGAACATAAGCAATTTAAGAACTAATATCGATATGATTGTAGCAAACACACCGAAGTAGGAAGATACAAAAGAGAGAAGGGTACAGATTACCATACTGGCAAGCTCTGCTTGCCACCCTCTAGATCTACTCTAAGTAGCTAAGCTCTAGAAGAAGAGTATAAAAACTAGGGTTGATGCTCTGGAGATTTGATCTCTCAAATGACTTAGGGTTTCTCTAAATGCTTTAGCCAGGGGTCCAGGGCCCTATACTTATAGCCCTGAGGGAGAAACCAAAACCCTTGGATCAAACCGACCTTGGCAACGATGTAGATGCATTTTAGGGTTTAGTAGGGAACCGCCATACAGAGGAGAGGCTGCCAGGTGTGTGACACCCTAGTGTCAAGCACTGCATTATGAATAGCATTAGCTACTAATTAATATGAGCATTGCATTGCATCATCTCATGTTGCATTAAAGTGTTTATTTGTCTTTTGTTTATTTATTTGGAATTAGGATTTTATAGAACTTGCTTGTCTAAATTGGTTTTTGTCTTGGAAAATAATTTTATAAAATAGAGAATAATGAGTATAACACTTTTCATGTAGAAACTTTGCCTTAATATAGTGTAGATAAATAATTAAAAATGTAGAAACAAAAATAATTTATAACCCTAAAACTAGCTTTAATTATGTGTAGGCTAAAGAAATGGTTTTCAGAAATTGTGTCCTATATAAAAGTTGTAGAGAAAATCATTTTGAGAAACTTTTGTTTTTGGATCAAACCCTAGTTTTGAGTTTTTGAAACTGTTTTGAAATGGCCAAAGTTTGCAAAAGAATTTCGAAAAAGAAAAAGGTTTGTTTTTCTCCCGGCGCCTCCCTTCCGGCCCATCCAGCCTTTCGGCCCAGCCCATGCCAGGCCGCGCCTCCCCCACGCGCTCGCCCGTGCTGTGCCGCGCGCATCCGACCTATGCCCGCGCCGTACGCCGGTGCCCGCGCCGCGTGGCCGCCGTTGGCCTAGCGAAATCTTCTTCGCCCTATCGCCGCGCGATTGCACCCGTGTCCCGTCCCGTCAAATTCTCTGTCACCCTCTCATCGCCCGCCTCGCCTGTCGTGCTGCCTCGCTGCTCGCGCTCGCCCAGTCGCCGTGCCGGCCGTGGCCGCAGCCACGACCATCGGTCGACCAGCCAAGGAGGCAAAATCGACGCCCCACTCTCGTCCTCTCTCCCATCCTTCATTCGCAAGCCGCTCACCTACTCTCGCCTCCCTCTCTTCTCTCCCGAATGAACACGAGCTCAAGCACCGCACTCGCCTTCGCCCGCCACCGCACAAACACCACCGCCATTTCGGCCACACCCAAGCACCACCGCCTGATTCCTCTTGCACACAACTCCGCCAACCTCTCGAACACCCGGTGCTCACATCAGTGTCGCCGTTGGAGCTTCTTCGCCTTTGCTGGAACACAATGAGCCCTGTCGCGGTCGCCATCGACGCTGTGTAGAGCTCGAGCCCGTTCTGCCGCAACCACACCACCCCGAGCCTTCTCCTTCCCCGACGAGCCTCACCGTGAGAAGGCAAGGTGAGAACACCGGTTCGCCCGCTCTCTACCACCCCCGAGCTCACACCATCACATGGCCGAGCGTCATGGCCTCCGCCGCGGCATGTGCACGAGGCCGAGCTTCTCCGAAGCTTCACCGACCAAACTGTCACATCCGGCCCATTTGGCCCATATAGTGGCCCATGTGTGTTAATGAGATATTATGGAGAGTTTAGTCCCACCTTATTTATTTAAAGTGGGATAGACCAACATATAAGGCTTCTAGAGTTCATCCCACCATCCCTGGATTAATCTTTTTAAGCGAAGCGAGGATGAAAACTTAAGTGGGATGGTGGTAGGTGTGTTTCGCTCAGCGTGTAGAGTGGATCTGAGCCGTTTGGGCTCTGTGGCATTACAAATGGTATCAAAGCCGACCTTTCGCGGCCACGGGTGTATGCAGGCTGGGGGTTACGGACATGGTAGGTTCATCGCGCGTGTAGTCTCTGCGGAGAGCACGACATGGCACATGTGCCGACCCTGGGCGCACGGTCGCGTGTGCTAAGAGGGGAACGTTCCTGTTCATTGTTTGCCTGGTTGTGGGTATGTTGGGCTCGATGAGGACGTCGAGTTCTTTGAGGGGGGTGTATGTCACATCCGGCCCATTTGGCCCATATAGTGGCCCATGTGTGTTAATGAGATATTATGGAGAGTTTAGTCCCACCTTGGTTGTTTAAAGTGAGATAGACCAACATATAAGGCTTCTAGAGTTCATCCCACCATCCCCGGATTAATTCTTTTAAGCGAAGCGAGGACGAAAGCTTAAGTGGGATGGTGGTAGGTGTGATTCGCTCAGCGTGTAGAGTGGATCTGAGCCGTTTGAGCTCTGGGGCGTTATACAAACCAACCCTCCTAGTTGCTTCCCTAGGGTTCCCTGGTCACGATGCACACACCAATTTCGCCGGTCATCGCCGGAGATGGCATAGCCGAACCACACCGCCGCTACCGCCCGCCATTGCTTGTCGCTGGTGAGCTCCGGTCATGCGCTAGCCAAACCAACCCCACCATCGGGTTCGCCTCGTCGAGACGAACTCGTTCATGCCAACCACACCGCTGGTGACCTCGCCGTCGGCGAGAATCGCGCGGTCAAACCGCCTCCCCTGCTCTGCCTTCACCGACATGTGGGCCCCATTGACCAGCCAGTCCCGCAGGTCAGCCAACAGTGGTCCATAGACCGAGCCCACGAAACCCTAGCCAGGAGATTTCAAATGTTTTCCTTTTTATTTTGTTTTTTTAGAGATGCTCATTTATTTTGTGTAGCATGATTTATTGATCCAAATGAAGTGCCGTAAATTTTGTTAATCTGTTTATGAGTAGAGCTATATGTGAAAAATAGGAAAGTATTTTTGGTAAAAGTTTATTTCATTGTTTTTATTTATTTTAATTTATGTGCAATCTGGAAAATAAATGTGTTTATATGTTTATTGGTTAGATAAAATCATGGTAAAATTTGTATATGCCTCTTGTCATGTATAGAATCTGTGAAAAATATATAAGGGCCTATTTGTGTAGAAAAAGTATCTATTTATATTTAAATATGTTTTTAGCTATTTTCTTAAAGTATTAATGGAAAGAAATACAGGCAAAAATAAAATGTCAGAAAATTTATATAGTCTCTGTGTATCTTATTAAAGCTAAAAAAAATACTAGATATAGTTTGTTGTATGAAACAAAATGAAGTTGTAATACAAGTATGCTTTTCAGAGTTTTTCGTAGGAAATTCATGTAGAAAATAATATAACTTTGCTGATCATGGAACTTCCTGATAAATCTAAAATGTTGTACAGAATCCGGAAAAAATATGAAAATAAATGTTACACCCTTTTCCAGTAGGGTTGTAGTTCAAAGACTTTAATCTGGATTAAAATTTGCAATTTTGTGTAGAATTATATATGTATGCTCTAGCAGTAATTTTTCTGCAGTAGGGTTGTTTTAAGTAGCAGAAGCCAGGAAAAATATAAAATCTGCTGTTTGACACTTTTCAGAAGGAAAGTTAGTTCAAAGCACCTTTTTGGTAGTTTATTTAATCTTTTTTGTACCTGCTGTCCAGTATTTTATTTCTTGCTGAAATTTATGCAGCGAAGTCCAGTAGGTACAGATTAATTGCTGTAATTTTTGTGGATTTTTTTGAGTACAGAAAATAGTACTTGCTGTATAGACCTGAGTTCCTTTTGAAATAATAAATAGGAAATGGTGGAGTTAATTGTTTTATGAATTCCATAAAGTAAATATTTTTCTCAATGTCAAAAGTGGTTCAACAAGTTGATTTTTGTTGGTTTGCAAAGATATTTTACTTTTCCATACCATCATGATGCACCGTGTATTATTTAATTATTTTTACCGTATTACAATTAGGATCGGTAGTACCGGAGAACGCCCCAGAGCCAAAGAAAAACGAGGAGCCGGAAGCACCAGAAGTCCAGCAGCTCGAGGAGATAGCAGGCGCTGACTCAGACGCTAACCTGCCCGAGTGCCCCGCTCACGAGGCCTCGGTTTTCTCCCAAGGCAAGCCCCGAAGCATTCTAAGTCTCTCAGTATTTACAATTAATTTAATTGAGGTTTTTGAAAAAACAATTAATTTAATTGAGTATTTTTATATTGTGTTGTATTAGGTATAGGAGTTGTTTGAATCCTACTCGATGCATTATCCTACCTTGATTATTGATTATACCTACCTTGTTATCATGTTATTTATTTAAAATATAGAATTGCTTAGTCTACTTAGTCAAGTAGTAAATAAAGGATGTTCATATAATACCCCTGGTGGGTATTTACCGGATCACGGTTGGCTATATTTGCTATCATGGAAAAGATCCTGAGTAGTAATGAAATACGGTCAACTGGAAGGCAAGGCACAAGTTTGGAAACTTGGGGCAGCTCGTCCGTTGGATCGTGTAGGTTTGTATCGATGTTGGCCCTCGTTCATTTTTGAAAGCGCCCTTTTACTTAGGGTGCCGGTGATGTATTCCCGACCCGAAGCCGGTTAGACGCTGTTCGGGCCGGTCTCAACCCGTGTCGCACCCTCTAGTATGGAAACACGATCTGCCTCGGAATGGCCATCGTTTAGTTCCAATTGGGTGGTCCGTGCTGTGAGCCACGACGATTACCACCACGGACAGTATCGAGCGGTGACCCAATGCATGGACCCGATGGGGAAAGTGTGGGTTTGTATTAAAGGTTTCTCGCCATTTGGTTTGTAATTCGATTCAAGTTGTTGTCTCCCCCGGTCAGTGGAAAACTATGTCGAACTTCACCATGATACAACTCCATGTGATGAATAAAGGTTCAACTAAAGTATGGATAAGTTAACCTGATATGGTATTATATTATTGGTTGTTAGATTCAAGTGAGTGTGTAGTTCAGGTGCACACCTAGAAGTAAGAATAGGTTAAAAATGGACTGCTCATTCATTAACCAAATGTTACTCTTCTTAATTTGAGCTTTTCTGCAACTAAATTCCCAGCTCCACCAGAAAGCCTTGCATACCCTTGGTGTCTTTATTTTCAGTTAGACGGGTAAGTCTAGCTGAGTACATTCCCGTACTCAGGGTTATCCCATTGTTGCAGATGGCCAGGTTTACTTCGGCTATTGTAAGCACTGCCTCTACCCCGTGGAGGTTGATGAGGAGTAGGCCCAGGGCAGGGTCGTCTAAAAGCTTCTCCTTTGCTTTTGCTGGACTGAGACTTCTAGTGGCACACTATCTGAAAAAGGAGGAGTGAGTTATCCAAAAACAATGTTTTATTTGGACCACATGTGTGGTGGTAATATTTTCAGACTTGTTTTAAGCTTCCACTATTGAACTCAGTATTGTAATAACTTTGAGTCTTCGCACTCTAATGTTACTTTCAATTTCATTATCAAACTATTGTATCCTTGTGAATGTGGTACTTGAACAATGCAATCCTGTATGTTGTAAAGTTATTTGAAATCCTTTGAGATTTCTGGACTACCGGAGTTATATGGTTCAAGTATGGGTCGGAGCTAGCTATTTCGGCTAAGACGGTACTTGAGCTCTTATAATTTGGACGGTTCCGCCACAAGGTGGACCTAGCAGGCCAGCCGGCCTAGGGGTGGGATCGGCCGGTCCCACGCCGTGGCCTCTCGCCCCTCGCTTCGGTGTGGTACCCTTTGGAGTCTTCTAGAATCTGATAGGGTAGATTTCATCGCCATCAAGTCATGTATTATTTGACGTTTAGGTCCTCCTTGATTGCTTTTCTGATTAACTCCTACAAAAATAGAGAATTCACCAAAACTCATGGAATTTGTTAGTTTAACCCCTAGACCTATGTTGGTGATCTCAAATGTGCCCTTTTTCTTGTTTATTATTTATATAAAAATGGTCGTTAACTACCACAAACTAGCTCCTCCCAAGCTTACCCTTTGCTAGTCCCTTAGCAAACTCAGCTTGTTAGAACTTAGGAGAGGAGTTACTTTTAATCTCATAAGCACTTTTATTCAAAGAATAATTCTCCTCTGGTTTGAAATAAATTGATCTAACTTTCAAACTTACTCTTATTACCTGTATCGTGGAGCTTCTTAGCCTTCTCATGAGTGTTGAGCAGTCAAAAGATAGAACAATCCAGTTAGGCACTATGTCTCAAATCCCTTTGTTCAACCATCCTTCTGGAGTTTTTGGGGCTTTCCAAAATAAAAATTAGAGCTTTCATTGTATGACACTCTCAAGTCACTCATATATGTGGTATTTGTGGATCCTTACCAAGGCATGGAGGTGTTGCCTTTATCTCACCTATATCTAAAAGTCTATGTGGAGCTCATAGGTAAAGAGATAACATGAAGAGCATACTTACAACACATATATCGTAAAGTCAAACATTGGATCTAAGGAGAGTTTAGCCATACAATCAAACCAAGATGTGAATGTGTGTGGATGGGTGAGGTGGACATATGGACGACTAGTGGATATGGGGTGTATATGTGGAAGTGGTGAATCTTAATTCTACTTTGCTCCTTGAAAACACATCTCTCTTTTGAAACTTGAGAACAATTGCTAGAGACAACATGGGCTATCTTTATTCTTCTTTTTTTAGGTGGGTATCGTAATATCCCTAATTCTACTGTCAGACACTTGTCCATTTTTACCTCTCTCACTTTTCCTTTCTTTCTCTTTTTTTTCAATACTTTTGCATTGCCCAGGCATCTTTTTGCAATGAAAGTTTTGAGAGATAATGACAAGAATGGAACATTTATTGAATGGATGGGGAACCTAACATGGATATTTTTGGTTGTTCAATCCTCTTGACATTTCTTAGCACAACTACCAAAAGTAGGTTAGAATCTACCCCCGGTACTAATGCAAAAAATGTGGGTAGACATCTCATAGCATCACTCTAACGCTAGGTTATCACCACTAGCAGTAACACTAGAGATGTGATAGTATTTATAACATGACACTTTGATAAGATATGAAATAAAGGTTATCTGCAAGCGCACAGACAAAATACACCCGTTGTAGCATTTCACCCAGGAATGTTCCAGGTATCGTTGTTTATAATTCTACCATTGGGAGCTTAACAGGGTCAAGAATAAGAATGATATGACTAAAGAATTGCAAACATATATAATTAGACATGAAGCTAATAATCTTGTATAATACAGGGGTAAGGCAAAAGGGTAATAAGATAATAATGACAAATAAGGTGAATAACAGAGACTAGCAGGGATTCCATGATTAGAGAGAGAGACTCATATGATCAAGCAGAATTGAGAACTAAGAGATACGTTAAGAGATTAGACTCCTAAGTTATATTACTTCTATTAAGTCTAAGTTAACCCTAGCATATATTATCATCTATAGCATAATTAATTATCCACCTACATAAGGAATATTACGAAAGAAGTTCATATCAAGAGTAATTCCTTCAGTGTAACCAGGTTCTACTTGGCCTAGACTCGGGGAGTGGACTACATAGGAATCAACGAGGCTATAAGAGTCACTCTCGCGAACTACCACTTGCTGGCCCAGAGAATAGGGTGCATTCATAGGTAAACATAATCTAAGCACCACACCTACATTATATCGACCACTTAGTCCAATCAGGAATCGAACTAAGCGCTTTACGAACATATGTATGAACTTATTACCAATCATAACTACATCAAGCATACAACTAAAATAAACTAAGAACGAAATAAAGAGAAACATAATTATATAATTGAAATAGCACAAAGTCGAATACAAGAATTACCGGAACACCCGATGACGATCCAAAATCCTAAGCCACGCTCAACTCTACTTGTTTCTACCTAATTCTAATTCTAATCTTAAAGTAGAGCTCTAATCTAATCTCTAATCTCTGGAACCCTAACTCTGTCTCTCTAATGCCTGATGAAGATAGATCTGATTGCAATGCCTGGATGTCTCAGGGAGGGGGGGGGTCTGGGGTTTCTTATATAGCCTAGTGGGATGAACCGTGACCCTTGGATCAAACCGACCTTGAGCAAGGGCTTAGATGCGTCGAGGAGGTCGATTAGGTCATGCTCCATGAAGATGGGCCGAGGGGTCCTGGCCTAGGCTGGCCGGCCTAGGGGTGGGGCCGGTGAAGGGTTGAGATGGCGGACTAGAGGGGGGTGAATAGTCCTTTTTAAAATTAAATGTAGCGGCTAACCGAAACAAATGCGGAATTAAAACTATCGGTCTAGCCAAGACTACACCCCTCTACCTATACTTTAAGAACCTTATAAATAAATGATCCTAAAGCACAGTGGCAAACAACAAGGTGTCTGGCTAGCTAGAGCTCACCTAAACATCTAGCTTGCAAGGTCACACAAACCTAGGCAACTAGTTACTTCAAAATGGGGGAGCTCCTACATAATCTAGTAAGCAAAGCACAAAGCCTAAGCTCACTAGCATGCTCAATAACAGGCTACACAAGCCAAATTAGAGAGCTCAACTTAGCTACACAAACTAAGCAACTAAACACTAGCACAAGAGATAGTATTGCAATACAAGCTAGTGCAGAACAGCAGGTAGTTCGTACTATTGGGCTACAAGGCCGGTACTACCGGGCTTCTATGCCGGTACTACCGAGCACCTGCAGGAAGCTACGAAATCGAAGTGGATGAGATGCAATCTCAGATCTAGCAATTACCCCACTTCCCTAGATGATGTAGATGAGGATTGTAGCTTCCCCAAGTTTTGGTTCCTTGCCAAAATGTAGATCGAGCCTTCCCACCTAAGATAGAGTGATGGAGGGAGAAAGAACACGAAGAACACAAGAACAAGCGTATATGCAAGAAACAAGAACAATAAGAGCAACAAGAGATGGGGACACAAGATTTTATCCCGAGGTTCACTTGGTTGCCACCAAGCTAGTCCCTATTGAAGCAAGCCCAAGGTTGCCGCTGATCCTCTTGCTAGTGGTGACACTAAGCCGACCTCTCCACGATGGAGTGCTCACCAAGAGCTCTAGCTTTCGATTCGGTCGGACCACTTGGCACTCTTCATGCCTCTTTCCACTAGAGTTGCTCTTCGCGATCTCCCGCGGGGCGAGCACAATGCCCCTCACAAAGCTTCTCTGGAGCCACGCACAATCTTCACGCGGGCTTCACGACGGAGACATGCACCAAGCCGTCTAGGAGGTGGCAACCTCCAAGAGTAATAAGCTCCACCTGCTTGCAACTCAATCACCTAGTGCCACTCGATGCTATCTCTCAAAGCAACGCACTAGCGATCACTCTCTCACACAATCGGATGAGCACTAAAGCATATGTGTGTTAGAGGGCTCACAAGCACGTCCACACAAGCCACTAAGGCTTTGGAGTGCTCCAGCAGCCGGCCCAAAGCCGGCCTCAACGACTATATATAGCCCCAAGGGCCAACTAGCCGTTATGCCCCTTCACTGGGCATTCTGCGCTACGGTCGGTAGTACCGACCCCCCTGGGGCGGTAGTACCGACTGCCTTACTTATAGCCGTTACACGGAGCGTTGACCCGATGGAACCACCAACCCACTGGTCGGTACCACCAGGGGTCGGTAGTACCGGCCCTATGGCGGTACTACCGACAGGCCAAACTTGATCCACACAGAGAGCACCAAAATGCCTCAAACCTTGGTGCCACCAACGGTCGGTAGTACCGGCCCTATGGCGGTACTACCGATAAGCCAACTTTAGATCTACACAGAA